>LR738713.1:483549530-483769704 GCA_902687465.1 Secale cereale
GGGGGGGGTAGGCACGCCCCCAGCCTCGTGGGCCTTCCTGTAGCTCCACCGACATGCCTCTTCCTCCTATATATATCCATGTACCCTGAAAACATCCGAGAGCACCACGAAACCCTAATTCCACCGCCGCAACCTTCTGTACCCGTGAGATCCCATCTTGGGGCCTGTTCCGGAGCTCCACCGGAGGGGGAATCGATCACAGAAGGCTTCTACATCAACACCATAGCCTCTCCGATGAGTTGTGAGTAGTTTACCACAGACCTTCGGGTCCATAGTTATTAGCTAGATGGCTTATTCTCTCTCTTTGGATCTCAATACAAAGTTCTCCTTGATCTTCTTGGAGATCTATTTGATGTAATTCTTTTTGCGGTGTGTTTGTCGAGATCCGGTGAATTGTGGGTTTATGATCAAGATTATCTATGAAAAATATTTGATTCTTATCTGAAATATTTTATGCATGATTTAAATATCTTCACAAGTCTCTTCGAATTATCAGTTTGGTTTGGCCTATTAGATTGATCTTTCTTGCAATGGGAGAAGTGCTTAGCTTTGGGTTCAATCTTGCGGTGTCCTTTCCCAGTGACAGCAGGGGCAACAAGGCACGTATTGTATTGTTGCCACCGAGGATAAAAAGATGGGGTTTATATCATATTGCATGAGTTTATCCCTCTACATCATGTCATCTTGCTTAAAGCGTTACTCTATTCTTATGAACTTAATACTCTAGATGCATGCTGGATGGCGGTCGATGTGTGGAGTAATAGTAGTAGATGCAGAATTGTTTCGGTCTACTTGTCACGGAGGTGATGCCTATATACAATGATCATGCCTAGATATTCTCATAACTATGTGCTTTTCTATCAATTGCTCGACAGTAATTCGTTCACCCACCATAGAAATCTGCTATCTTGAGAGAAGCCACTAGTGAAACCTATGCCCCGCGGGTCTATCTTCCATCATATCAATCTTCCATCAACTATTTATCTTTACCTTACTTTTATTTTTCAATCTTTACTTTCAATCTATAATAAAAATACCAAAAATATTTATCTTATTATCTCTATCAGATCTCACTTTTGCAAGTGGCCGAGAAGGGATTCACAACCCCTTTATCGCGTTGGTTGCAAGGTTCTTATTTGTTTGTGTAGGTACGAGGGACTCATGTGTAGTCTCCTACTGGATTGATACCTTGGTTCTCAAAAAGTGAGGGAAATACTTGCGCTACTTTGCTGCATCACCCTTTCCTCTTCATGGAAAAAACAATGCAAGCTCAAGAGGTAGCACCTCCCAGTCCATGGCGGACATGGAGGCCACCGAGATACCCATCTATCTTCATGCTCTCCTGGCCGGCTTGGTCCCTCCTTTCTATGATTTCTTCAATGCCACACTCTCACATTACCAGATCCATGCGCTGCATGTGGACCCCGGATCCATCATCCTCCTCGCCACTTTTGCCTTCCTGTGCGAGGCCATGGTGGGCGTCGGCCCGTCCGTCGCCTTGTTCCGCCACTTCTTCTCGCTCCACCTGGTCGACGCCCGACAACACTCGGGGTGCGTGGCTTTCCAGGCCGTGGCGGCGAAAGCTGACTCATGCATCGACTTCGTGCTCTGCCGAATGTGAAGGGGTTCCGGAAACAGTGGATGTTCGTGGATGTCACCACTCTCAGCCCCTACTCCAGCTTCCACACGCGCCAGTGGAACCCAGCTCTGACTGGGGGCACACGAAGCTTGTCGATCATCGGCTTGCTCATGTTTGGACCAGGCTGACCAAGCTGAAGAGGGTTGGTGTGAGGGAGTTCGTCAGGCGGCGCATCGCCCCGCTCCAGCGCCATTCTCGCCCTATGTGGGCCTTCACCGGTCCCGAGGACCCCATGAGGCTTCAGGTGTCTTCGTTCCCTTCCAAGACGCTGCACGCAATGCTTGAGCTCCTGACTGGCGACCCAGCGCCTGCCTTGCTTCCGAAGGAGGGCTGACTTTTGTACAACTGCTCAAACAAAGAGGACTTCATGAAGCAGATGCCCCTCTTCGACAAGTGCGGGTTGCGCCCGGGGGGCCTTGAAGGGCCTCGCGAGAGTCCATCTTGGTGGCTCCCGTGCTTGCCGATCATGCGACGCGTGCCCCAGATGTGGGTGGAGGGGGGGGGGGGAGGGCGAGCACCTTCGGGTGCCCCTGAGGCGCCCAATGGGAAGCAGATGTCACCAGATGCTCCGGAGGTGGCCTCTCCTGAAGCCCCGATGATCACTCCCGAGGTGGCCACCAGCGAGCAAGTGCGGCCTGACGCTCCTGAGGAGATTGCCCTTGAGGCCCAGGAAAACGCTCCTGAGGCGGCAGCATGTAGCCTAACCGTTAAGGGCCATGCTCCAATCTTTGGCCTACTTCGTCCGAACCTTGAAGCACTCCGCAAGAGGAAAGGGCCCTGGGCTGCAATGATGATGGTCTCTGGCCCCTAAAACAGAGGAAGTACATAGCAATAGACGAGTAAGTGCCTTATCTTTGTGGTTCTTCGCATGCTACATCCTTCCCAAACCCTGGCTTCTTAGGGTTTCTCCGGTAGTGGCGGCGAAAACTCCTGGGGATCATCCTCTCAGGGCCCTTGGCTAGTTCGTGACTCCAAGCCCCCCGCGCCAGACACCTGCACGAGGTACGGGGACGACTCATGAGACGAATGCATCACCGGGATGCCGTGAGCCTGCACCCCCTGCATCCTTGTTCCACGGCTGCTCCCAGGGCGATGAAGATGTGCCGAGGGCTCTTCCACTGGTCCTTGCTAGTGGCTGGGCGGCCCCGGTACTGGCTTCTTCTTCAAGCGGCGAAGCCACACCGCTCGGCCCCTCTGCTGGGGCCAACAAAACAGCTAGGGGAGCGCCAGGCACCAGCCCCCTGTGGGATACGAGCAGACCGTTCGGCACCTCCGCGGTTACCCCCGGTGCTGAGAAAGGGCTCGGTGACGCACTAGAGCGCGCACGCGGACGCAGTGCCATTCGCCATGACCTTTTCCGGGAAGCCATGAGCGCGCTGACTCGACTCGGGGGTGAGCTTGTCGATGTCGACACTCGCCTTGAGTCAGAGAACCTCCGCCTAGCGCGTGAGTGGCACAAGCTAAAGGTCTCCATCAACCTTGGGCTCCATCAGCACGAGCATGCCAGGGCGGACGCCGCATTGTCCCTCGCAGCTTCTCTTGAGGCCCATGCTCGCGCCCTAGAGGAGGCCAGCACCGCTGACGGTCGACGTGCATTGGCGCAGGAGAGGGAGAGGGAGCTCCAAGCTTCGAACTCTGCCCTTGAGCGGCAAGTCCGGGCACGCAGGGCCGCGTTGGTGATGCTGAGGGAGGCCCCCGTGATGAGAAGGAAGTCCAGGCGCGCAAAGCGCTGACGCTTGGGATCTTGGAGCACAACCTGGAGCTTGAGCAGCTGGAAGTGAGGGAGCGCCAAGTTGTTGCAGCTAAGGATGCCATCGCTGCCCGGGAAACCAGGATCCAGTAGGAAATCGATCAGAAGGTGGCGGAGGTTCGCAAGGCTCTCACAGAAGATTACCGCCAGGAGTTGAGGCTTCAGGAGTCCAGCTTTCAGCAGCATCAGGCCGAGCTGGAAGGCAGGGCCACCATGCTCAGGATGAAGCTGGCCGCCGCGGAGCAGCGTGAGATGGCCACCAAGCAGGCTCAGGCCTCCGCCCAAAACTGACTTGTCTTTGCTCCAGCAGCAGGTCGCAGACGCCGCATCCCTCACGGGCCAAGTTGTGGACGAAGCAAGCCGTCGTCGGACGATGCAGCACGAGCGCTCCTCAATGCTTGAAGGTTCCAGGGTCAGGGCCAACTGGGCCCTAGACACCTTCTGCAAAGAGAGTGTCCCTCGGCCTCATGAGGACGATGATGCTGGCTACCTCCACTTCTTCACCCAAGTCGTGACCCGTCTGGAGGATCGGGCCACAAGAGCTCGCCAGCTTGTTGAGGAAAGAAGTCGAGGCCTCCTTGGACGCACATTCTCATGCGTCTTTAGCCACCTTCTCAGCCTCGACCCTGACTTTGACTTCGATGCTGCAATAGCCCCCGTGCCCAGGGCCATTCAGGGCGTTTTGGCGAATTGGGTGAACGACCATGTGGACGATCTGGTCGCGGAGCTTGCCCTTGTGGGCTGCGTGGATGTTCTTGGAGCCGAAGAGGGTGATGTGGACGGCGATGATGCTGACGGCAATGTGCCTCACTAGGCTTTCATTTCCTTTCCTTTCCAATCCCGTATCCAAGAAACCTTCGAATACTACCCCAAAGGGCATGAGTGCATATTAGGAGGAGAGTGTTGGAAATATGCCCTAGAGGCAATAATAAAATGGTTATTATTATATTTCCTTGTTCATGATAAATGTCTGTTATTCATGGTTGAATTGTATTATCCGGGAACAGTGATACATGTGTGAATACATAGACCACAACGTGTCCCTGGTAAACCTCTAGTTACTAGCTCGTTGATCAACAGATGGTTACGGTTTCCGGACCATGTACATTGGATGTCATTGATAACGAGATCACATCATTAGGAGAATGATGTGATGGACAAGACCCAATCCTAAGCCTAGCACAAGATCGTGTAGTTCGTAATGCTAAAGCTTTTCCAATGTCAAAGTATCTTTTCCTTAGACCATGAGGTTGTGCAACTCCCGGATACCGTAGGAATACTTTGGGTGTGCCAAACGTCACAACGTAACTGGGTGGCTATAAAGGTACGCAACGGGTATCTATTATGTATGCCATGCTGTGTACCAGACCTGATGTGAACCTTGCCATAAGTTTGGTAGGGAGGTACCAAAGTGATCCCGGTATGGAACACTGGACAACGGTCAAGAACATCCTGAAGTACCTGAAAAGGACTAAGGATATGTTTCTCGTTTTTGGAGGTGACGAAGAGCTCGTCGTAAAGGGTTACGTCGATGCTAGCTTCGGCACAGATCTGGATGACTCCAAGTCGCAAACTGGATACGTGTATATTTTGAATGGTGGGGCAGTCAGCTGATGCAGTTGCAAGCAAAGCGTCGTGGCGCATTCTACATGTGAAGCGTAGTACATAGCTGCTTGTGAAGCAGCGCAGGAAGGAGTCTGGATGAAGGAGTTCATCACCCACCTAGGAGTCATTCCAAGCGCGTCGGGCCCGATGACTCTCTTCTGTGACAACACTGGAGCTATTGCCATTGCCAAGGAGCCCAGGTTTCACAAGAAGACCAAGCACATCAAGCGCCGTTTCAACTCCATCCGGAATTATGTTCAAGATGGACACATAGATATTTGTAAAGTGCATACATATCTGAATGTCGCAGATCCGTTGACTAAAACTCTTCCACGAGCAAAACATGATCAACACCAGAACTCTATGGGTGTTCGATTCATCACAATGTAACTAGATTATTGACTCTAGTGCAAGTGGGAGACTGTTGGAAATATGCCCTAGAGGCAATAATAAAATGGTTATTATTATATTTCCTTGTTCATGATAATTGTCAGTTATTCATGCTTGAATTGTATTATCCGGAAACAATGATACATGTGTGAATACATAGACCACAACGTGTCCCTGGTAAACCTCTAGTTACTAGCTCATTGATCAACAGATGGTTACGGTTTCCTGACCATGGACATTGGATGTCATTGATAACGAGATCACATCATTAGGAGAATGATGTGATGGACAAGACCCAATCCTAAGCCTAGCACAAGATCGTGTAGTTCGTAATGCTAAAGCTTTTCCAATGTCAAAGTATCTTTTCCTTAGACCATGAGGTTGCGCAACTCCCGGATACCGTAGGAATACTTTGGGTGTGCCAAACGTCACAACGTAACTGGGTGGCTATAAAGGTACGCAACGGGTATCTCCGAAAGTGTCTCTTGAGTTGGCACGAACCGAGACTGGGATTTGTCACTCCATATGACGGAGAGGTATCTCTGGGCCCACTCGGTAAGACATCATCATAATGAGCTAATGTGATTAAGGAGTTGGTCACGGGATGATGTATTACGTAACGAGTAAAGAGACTTGCCATGACGAGATTGAACAAGGCATCGGTATACCGACGATCGAATCTCGGGCAAGTACTATACCGATAGACAAAGGGAATAGTATGCGGGATTATTGAATCTTTGACATCGTGGTTCATCCGATGAGATCATCAAGGAACATGTAGGAACCAACATGGGTATCCAGATCCCGCTGTTGGTTATTGACCGGAGAGTCGTCTCGGTCATGTCTACGTGTCTCCCGAACCCGTAGGGTCTACACACTTAAGGTTCGGTGATGCTAGGGTTGTAGAGATATATGCACACGGTAACCCGAATGTTGTTCGGAGCCCCGAATGAGATCCCGGACGCCACGAGGAGTTCCGGAATGGTCCGGAGGTAAAGAATTATATATAGGAAGTCCTGTTTCGGCCATCGGGAGAGTTTCGGGGGTCACCGGTATTGTACCGGGACCACCGGAAGGGTCCTGGGGGTCCACCCGGTGGGGCCACCTATCACGGAGGGCCCCTTGGGCTGAAGGGGGAGGGGAACCAGTCCATAGTGGGCTGGTGTGCCCCCCTTGGGCTTCCCCCCTGCGCCTAGGGTTGGGAACCCTAGGGGTGGGGCCGCCCCACATGCCTTGGGGGGCAAGTCCCACCTGGCCACCGCCCCCTAGGAGATTGGATCTCCTAGGGCCGACACCCCCCAGGGCCCCCTATATATAGTGGGGGGAGGGAGGGCAGCCGCACCCTTGCTCCTGGCGCCTCCCTCACCCTCCCGTTACACCTCTCCCTCCTCCCGCGGTGCTTGGCGAAGCCCTGCAGAATTTCCGTTGCATCCACCACCACGCCGTCGTGCTGCTGGATCTCCATCAACCTCTCCTCCCCCCTTGCTGGATCAAGAAGGAGGAGACGTCGCTGCACCGTACGTGTGTTGATCGCGGAGGTGCTGTCCGTTCGGCGCTGGGATCATCGGTGATTTGGATCACGACGAGTATGACTCCATCATCCACGTTCTCTTGAACGCTTCCGCTCGCGATCTACAAGGGTATGTAGATACACTCCCCTCTCCCTCGTTGCTAGATGACTCCTTAGATTGATCTTGGTGAAGCGTAGATTTTTTTTTGAATTCTGCTACGTTCCCCAACAGAGAGTTCCTTTATAATGTATGAAACGAAGACATACTCTTGGGACAAGTTGTAGGAGGTGCCTCCGTGAGCCAAGGGGCTCTCGACCAAGGTAGACGTCACGACTTATCTTTGGTGCTGATGGTCTTGAGCGAGTTCTCACAGCGCAGAAGCATTCTTCCCCCGAGGTGGCCCTTCGAGGCTCATGAGGGCGTAAGACTTCTGAGGAGCCTGCGGACCCACTTGAGGGCGCCTCGCGAGGAGCCACGTGTTGAATTTTGCAGGGTGCGCGCGCAGGGGCTGTGTGGTGGCCGTGCTCCTGTCCTCGAGGAGGGCCTGGTGTTTCTTAGGTTGACCCAAGCGTACGCATAGTGCGCACAACATGCCCAACCCCCGCTCATGAGGTGCTCATGGGGGAGGGTAGCAGGCTCGAGCCCCGCTCTTCAAGAAACCAAAAAGCAAGAGAACATCGCGAATCGAGAAACCGCCCATTTTTTATTTTGTTAAGCACACAAAACTCCAAGTCTTATTCCGAGAGAAGGAAAATTGGGTTACAGAAAGAGGGCAAGAACAAACAACCGTGTCCGGCGCATAGCTAGTCTTCTCACCAGCGTAGAGCTGAGTGCTTCCACTAGGCATGGGCATAGTCGTTGGGGGACAGTGTCGACGGCTAGCGCGGAGCATGGTGCTTCCACTTGGATGTGAGTTGGAGCCCTCGTGACGCCCGAGGGCGGCACTCAGGAGACTTCGGGGCATGTACAACCCCAACACATTATTATGTGAGATTGTCACGAGTGGAGACCTTCACGAACATCTTTGTCGCCTGGACAGGGCCCCGCCCTACGCCTCCTCCGACCACCGCTAGGGCGTCCGAAAACCAGGACGCGGCCAAGGAGCAAGAGGGATGCTGTCGGTGCCCTAGCGACCGCAAGCCCTCCACCAGAGGGAACGGCCCGCCGGTGCCTTTCCCAGCAGAGGACCTACCTTCGAGGAACGTGCGCTACCATCGCGGCGGTGCCTTGCTCCATGCGGTGCGGGGGGAGCCCTGGCGCCGGGCATTCCCCACGCAGCTCCCAGTGCACTCTGTCCACCTGTAGTGGGGCCATCGTCCTGAGGTCCACGACCGTTGCCGCGGCAAGATGCACCTGCGGTCCATGGTTAGCATAATTATGCCCCTGAGATATTGGCTGTACCCGGTGGCTGTTGTTGCTGAAGGCATCGGTGAAGCCCAAGGGTGACTCGTGAAGGGCCTTGGGCTTGCGCGGTCCCAACGCCCAGGCTGGCAGAAGAAACAGGTGGGGGCTCCTTGGTGAGTATGGTGGGTCTGCCGCCGAAGGCCCGGGGGTGCCTGGAGCCGCCATCCATGATTCGTTGCCTGACCATCCAGTGTTGTCGCTTGCCAGGCCCGGTGCCAGGGCATGATGACTGTGGGGTCGTGCTTCCGTGCGGCCCCAAGCGAGGCCACCCAGGCTCGCCACGCCCAGGGGCACCGTGCCCTGAGTAGGGCGAGCAGAGCTGCAGGCCTGGCCGGTGCCGCGAGGTCCTCCAAGCTCCTCCATGGAGGGCGCACGGGTACCCCGGAGCCGGGCACGCATCCCCGGAAGCGCTTGTGACGTGGGCAGGATGCAGAAAGGTGCAACACCCCTACATGCGGCATCAAGCAACTCGGCGACCTGCTCCAGCAGGGCATCGTGGCTGCCTTCCGCCAACCGGTATCATAGCAGCTCCCGGGCCACAATGAGCGCGGCTCGCGTGTTTGCCTGCTCCCGGCGAGTGTGCAGCGCCGTCGTTGCGGCATAGTGTGAAGATATCACGGTGGCGCGGTTGCGCCACAGCATGGAGACGGGCGGTGGCGGCCCACGCCGCTCACGACCGACTGCACCATACGGCGCGCGGGTCATGAGGAGTGTGGTGTGGAGGTCCTCCTGGGCGGAAGGGGCTACACGGGCGGGCCGAGCGGCCCAGGGCTCGACATGAGCCTGAGGAGCATCTGCCATGAGGACGGCGAGGTGATGATGAACCACCCGGAAGAAGAGAGACTCCGACGCACCCCTACCTGGTGCGCCAAATGTCGGATTCAGGGATCCGCAAAATCCTTGTTAGATTCAAACACTGGGGTGCTTGCGAAGAACTCAACTTCCCCTGTCTGCCTACTCACCGTTCTCACGATCTAGCTCGATAAACAAGTAGGAAATGGGACATAGCAGTTTACCCAGGTTCGGGCCACCTCGCGGTGTAATACCCTACTCCTGCTGTGTGGTGGATTGCCTCGAGGTGGGCCAAGGATGAACTAGTACAGTGGTGGACCAACCTCAGGAGGTCTGTTCTTGCTTGTGGTGGTGAGGGTGATCTTAATGATCCGTCCCCTGCTACGGTGGTGGCTAGGCTATATTTATAGTGGCCTTGGTCCTCTTTCCAAAATGAAGGCGGAAAGGGATCCCACAACGGCCAAATGTGAAGGGGGACAACTAGTACATCTTATCTTGAGGAAAGGTGGTCTTCCCGTGCAAAGCTTCTGGTCGTGATGCCATGGTGGGGTCGGAGATGACCTCCGTCCCGTCGTCCTGGCGATCTTGGTCTTGTTGCATAGAAATGGAAACCTCTGGTTGATTCCTTGGGACTCCACGAATGCGCTTGTTTCTTTAGCACCAAAGGGGAAACCAGCTGTACTGCGCCCGCTGGCGCCCGCCTGGCCTTGGTCGTCATGGCTTGTGTCAGCTGAACCTCACAAGGTTGGGGCTTGCATAGAGATCTCCGCTCCTCAGGAGCCAGCCTAGGGTGGCTGCTCCTTCCGGAGGCCTTGGCGTCGTCCGCCTCGCGAGGCTTGGCCCCTCGTGAGGGTCTTGTGTGTTGACACTGAAGATGGGCCGTACCAGGCCGGTGAAAGGGCCACACCGTGGGCCCCAGGTAGGCAAGTCTGGGTACCCCGGTTCCCAGGACGCTGACGGCATCAGTGAGTCGCCGGAGTTGGTTCCTCAGGTAGTGAGGCTGCTTAATGACGACATACATACGGACGCCATGAATGCAGGCAGTTGGCGCCGGCTGGGAGCGCAGGCGCGTGCGAGGGACGTGGTTTTTTTGTGGGCCAGGGTAGTCAGCTGCGGGTGTGGCAATGTTTGAGAGAGCAATACGACCCGTGTTCCCTTGGGTTAGTAGCATGACGGACCAACTGTCTCGGGGTGCGACTTGAATGCGACACGGGTGTTGTCAGTGTATCGTCTTTTCATTTAGAAATTGTAAACCGAACACATGTACTACTAGAGCATAACACCGAAAGCATATATGAAGTTGGCACCTCACCTCTAGCCAGCCTAGTAGCCCCCATGTACAAGTGTGTGACATACGCCCATTTCTGGAAATAGGCAAAGGATAATTAGACACCAACTTGATTAAGCACCTCACCTCTGCCACATACACCCGTCTCCATGTTGTGTCTTGGACAAATTATTGCTCTTCTCGTCGTGCATGCATCGCCCAGCTGCACCGACCACCTCCGGTGACGCATGTGGAAAATAAAGAGGCAACTCAAGGACATTTGGCTCTAAGGGAACAATGGGGCATCGACGCGCTGCCGAGCACCACCTGAGGCGGAGAAGAAGAAGACAAGTACACTGTTGCTTTCAAGCCTCCGCTTTCATTCCTTTGGCAGGGAAGGCAAGTGCTACTTCTCGAGCTTGCGTTGTATTCCCTCGAAGAGGAAAGGGTGATGCAGCACAGTAGCGTAAGTATTTCCCTCAGTTTTTGAGAACCAAGGTATCAATCCAGTAGGAGACCATGCGCGAGTCCCTCGCACCTGCACAAACAAATAAGAACTTCGCAGCCAACACGGTAAGGGGTTGTCAATCCCTTTACGGTCACTTACGAAAGTGAGATCTGATAGATATGATAGTTTGATATTTTTGGTATTTCTGGATATAAGAACAAAAAGTAAAAACGGTAAAGTAAAGTAGATTGTAGATTGATATGTTGAGAATAGACCCGGGGGCCATAGGTTTCACTAGTGGCTTCTCTCATGATAGCAGAATTCTATGGTGGGTGAACGAATTACTGTCGAGCAATTGATAGAAAAGCGAATAATTATGAGAATTTCTAGGCATGATTATTATATATAGGCATCACGTTCGCGACAAATAGACCGAAACGATTCTGTATCTACTACTATTACTCCACACATCGACCACTATCCAGCATGCATCTAGAGTATTAAGTTCATAAGAACATAGTGACACCTTAAGCAAGATGACATGATGTAGAGGGATAAACTCAAGCAATATGATATAAACCCCATCTTTTTATCCTTGATGGCAACAATACAATACATGCCTTGCTGCCCCTACTGTCACTGGGAAAGGACACCGCAAGATTGAACCCAAAGCCAAGCACTTATCCCATTGCAAGAACTATAGATCTAGTAGGCCAAACCAAACCAATAATTCGAAGAGACTTGCAACGATATTATAATCATACGTAAAAGAATTCAGAAAAGAACCAAATATTTCTCATAGATAATCTTGATCATAAACCCACGATTCATCAGATCTCGACAAACACACCGCAAAAAGAGATTACATCGAATAGATCTCCTCGAAGACCGAGGAGAACTTGGTATTGAGATCCAAAGAGAGAGAAGAAGCCATCTAGGTACTAACTATGGACCCCGAAGGTCTGTGGTAAACTACTCACAACTCATGGTGAGGCGATGATGTTGATGTAGAAGCACTCCATGGTAGATCCCCCCTCCGGCGGAGCTCCGGAACAGGCCCCAAGATGGGATCTCACGTGAACAGAAGGTTGCGTCGGTGGAATTAGGGTTTTCTCTCTATTTTTTATGTTTTCGGGGTACATGGGTATATATAGGAAGAAGGAGGGCATCGGGGGACCAACGTGGAGCCCACAAGGCAGGGGCGCACCCTGTAGGGGGGGAGGGGCCCACCCTCGTGGACGCCACATGTGCCCTATTCCGTGGTTCTCAAGTCTCCCGTGAAGATATCGCTCCAAAAATATCTGTCCCGAAGGTTTCATTCCGTTTGGACTCCATTTGATATTCCTTTTCTGTAAAACCCTGAAATAGGCAAAAAACAGCAATCTGGACTGGGCCTTTGGGTTAATAGGTGATACGTCTCCAACATATCTATAATTTTTGATTGTTCCATGCTATTATTTATGAAGTCTTGGATGTTTAATGGGCTTTATCATACACTTTTATATCATTTTTGGGACTAACCTACTAACCCAAAGGCCCAGTCCAGATTGCTGTTTTTTGCCTGTTTTAGGGTTTTGCAGAAAAAGAATATCAAACGGAGTCCAAACGGAATGAAACCTTTGCGAGAGATATTTTTGGAGAAAATCCCGCACACGGAGCTTGAGAACCACGTCAGGGGATCAAGGGGCTGCCCACGAGGGTGGGGGGCGTGCCCCCCTTCCTAGGGAGCACCCCCTGCCTCGTGGGCCCCCCGAGCATCCCCCGGTGCCATCCTTCTTCCTATATAAGTCTACGTACCCCGAAACCTTCGACAACAGAGAGAAAACCCTAATTCCACCGCCGTAACCTTCTGTTCCTGTGAGATCCCATCTTGGAGCCTGTTCCGGAGCTCCACCGGAGGGGGATCCATCACGGAGTTCTTCATCATCAACATCATTGCCCTCACCATGAGTTGTGAGTAGTTTACCACAGACCTTCAGGTCCATAGCTAGTATCTAGATGGCTTCGTCTCTCTCTCTGGATCTCAATAAAAAGTTCTCCTCGGTCTTCAAGGAGATCTATTCGATGTAATCTCTTTTTGCGGTGTGTTTGTCGAGATCCGATGAATTGTGAGTTTATGATCAAGATTATCTATGAAAGATATTTAGTTCTTCTCTGAACTTTTTATGTGTGCTCATAATATCCTTGCAAGTCTCTTCAAATTATTGGTTTGGTTTGGCCTACTAGGTCTATAGTTCTTGCAATGGGAGAAGTGCTTGGCTTTGGGTTCAATCTTGCGGCTTCCTTTCCCAGTGACAGTAGGGGTAGCAAGGCACGTATTGTATTGTTGCCATCGAGGATAAAAAGATGGGGTTTATATCATATTGCTTGAGTTTATCCCTCTACATCATGTCATCTTGCTTAAGGCGTTACTCTGTTCTTATGAACTCAATACACTAGTTGCATGCTGGATAGCGGTCGATGTGTGGAGTAATAGTAGTAGATGCAGGCAGGAGTCGGTCTACTTGTCTCGGACGTGATGCCTATGTACAATGATCATGCCTAGATAGTCTCATAATTATTCGCTTTTCTATCAATTGCTCGACAGTAATTTTTTTACCCGCCGTAGAATATCGCTATCATGAGAGAAGCCACTAGAGAACACTCTGGCCCCCGGGTCTATTCTCAACATGTCAATCTACATCTACTTTACTATTATCGCTTTTATAAACCAAAAATACCAAAAATATAAACTATCATCTCTATCAGATCTCACTTTCGTAAGTGACCGTAAATGGATTGACAACCCCTTATCGCATTGGTTGAAATGTTCTTATTTGTTTGTGCAGGTGCGAGGGACTCGCGCATGGTCTCCTACTGGATTGATACCTTGGTTCTCAAAAACCGAGGGAAATACTTACGCTACTGTGCTGCATCTCCCTTTCCTCTTCGAGGGAATACAACGCAAGCTCGAGAAGTAGCAATAGGTTAGTCCCAAAAATAATATAAAAGTGTATAACAAAGCCCATTAAACATCCAAAACATCATAAATAATAGCATGGAACAATAAAAACTTATAGATACGTTGGAGACGTATCAAGCATCCCCAAGCTTAATTCCTGCTCGTCCTTGAGTAGGTAAATGATAAAAACGGAATTTTTGATGTGGAATGCTAACCAACATAATTTTCAATGTAATTATTTTTTTTGTGGCATGAATGTTCAGATCTGAAAGATTCAAGACAAAAGTCTATATTGAAATATACAAGCCAAGTTCTATAATGAAAATTCCCACTAGTATATGAAAGTGACAAAACAAGAGACTCTCTATCATGAAGATCATGTTGCTACTTTGAATCACAAGTGTGGAAAAAGATAGTAGCAACTGTCCCTTTTTCTTTTTTCTTTTCTTTTTTGGCCTTTATTTTTCTTGGCCTTTCCTTCTTTTTTTCTTTGGGACGATGCTCTAATAATGATGATCATCACACTTCTTTTGATTTACAACTCGATATTACAGCTCGATATTAGAACAAAGTATGACTCTATATGAATGCCTCCGGCAGTGTACCGGGATATGCAATGAACAGAGTGACATGTATGAAAAATTATGCATGGTGGCTTTGCCACAAATACGATGTCAACTACATGATCATGCACGGCAATATGACAATTTGAAGCGTGTCATATGAACAGAACGGTGGAAAGTTGCATGGAAATATATCTCGGAATGGCTATGGACATGCCATGATAGGTAGGTATGGTGGCTGTTTTGAGGAAGGTATATGGTGGCTGTATGGTACCGACGAAAGTTGCGCGGTACTAGAGAAGCTAGCAATGGTGGAAGGGTGAGAGTGCGTATAATCCATGGACTCAACATTAGTCATAAAGAACACATGTACTTATTGCAAAAATTTACGAGTCATCAAAACAAAGCAATCAACGCATGCTCCTAGGGGGGAGGTTGGTAGGAGTTAACCATCGTGCGCCCCCAACCTCCACACACAGGATGACACTCTACAAATACCTCATGCTCTAACTTCGTCACATAGCTGTTCACCATACGTGCATGCTACGGGAATCACAAACTTTAACACAAGTATTTCTCAATTTCATAGTAACTCCACTAGCACGACTCTTATATCACTATCCTCATATCTCAAAACAATTATCAAGTATCAAACTTCTCATCATATTCAATGCACTTTGTATGAAAGTTTCTACTACATTCATCTTGGATGCCTATCATGTTAAGGCTAGTTTTATAGCCAAAGCACATTACCATGATGTTCTAATAGACTCTCAAAAGGATATAAGTGAAGCATGAGAGATCAACAATTTCTTCAAAATAAAATCACCACCGTGCTCTAAAAGATATAAGTGAAGCACTAGAGTAAAAACTATTTAGCTCAAAAGATATAAGTGAAGCACAAAGAGTGTTCTAACAATTCCTAGGCCATATTTATCTCTCTCAAAAAGGTGTGTCCAGCAAGGATGATTGTGGAAAAGTAACAAGCAAATACTCAAATCATACATGACGCTCCAAGTAAAACACATATCATGTGGCGAATAAAAATATAGTTCCGAGTATAGTTACCGATAGAAGAAGACGAAAGAGGGGATGCCTTCCCGGGGCATCCCCAAGCTTAGGCTTTTGGTTGTCCTTGAATTTTACCTTTGGGTGCCTTGGGCATCCCCAAGCTTAGGTGCTTGCCACTCTTTGTTTTGTAGTCCATCAAAGCAATACTCAAAACTTGAAAACTTCACAACACAAAACTTAGACAAAAATCTCGTGAGCTCCGTTAGTATAAGAAAACAAACCACCACTCAAAGGTACTGTAATGAACTCATTATTTGTTTATATTGGTGTTAAACCTACTGTATTCCAACTTCTCTATGATTCATATCCTCCAATACTACTCATAGATTCATCAAAACAAGCAAACAACACATGAAAAACAGAATCTATCAAAAAATAGAATAGTCTGTAGTAATCTGTAACTTTCGAATACTTTTGTAACTCCAATTTTTTTAAA
Source organism: Secale cereale (assembly GCA_902687465.1). NCBI lineage: Eukaryota > Viridiplantae > Streptophyta > Magnoliopsida > Poales > Poaceae > Secale > Secale cereale. The sequence goes on from LR738713.1 coordinate 483,565,348, forward strand.
TAAATTGGTAAACATGAGGAATTTTTCTAAATAGCACACTCAAGTAAAATCTGGTGACTGTTCTCGTGAGCGCTAAAGTTTCTGTTTTTTTACAGCATGATCATATAAACTTCACACAAGTCTTCCCAAAGGTTCTACTTGGCACAAACACTAATTAAAACACAAAACCACATCTAAACATAAGCTAGATACAATATTTATTCTTAAACAAAAGCAAAAACAAAAATAATATAAAATTGGGTTGCCTCCCAACAAGCGCTTTCGTTTAACGCCCCTAGCTAGGCACGATACAAGGATATATCTAGGTATTGTCATCTTGGGAAGGCAATCCATAAGTGGCTCTCATAATAGATTCATAAGGTAATTTAATTTTATTTCTAGGAAAGTGTTCCATGCCTTTTCTTAACAGAAATTGGAATCTAATATTTCCTTCCTTCATATTAATAATTGCACCAATCGTTCTAAGGAAAGGTCTACCAAGAATAATAGGACATGAAGGATTGCAATCTATATCAAGAACAATGAAATCTACGGGCACATAGTTCCTATTGGCAACAATAAGAACATCATTAATCCTTCCCATATGTTTCTTAATGGTAGAATCCGCAAGATGCAAATTTAAAGAACAATCATCAAGCTCATGGAAGCCTAACAAATCACACAAAGTTTTTGGGATAGTGGAAGCACTTGCACCCAAATCACACAAAGCAAAGCATTCATGATCTTTAATTTTAATTTTAATAGTAGGTTCCCACTCATCATAAAGCTTTCTAGGGATAGAAACTTCTAATTTAAGTTTTTCTTCATAAGATTGCATCAAAGCATCAACTATGTGTTTGGTAAAAGCTTTATTTTGACTATAAGCATGTGGAGAGTTTAGTACGGATTGCAACAAGGAAATACAATCAATCAAAGAGCTATTATCATAATTGAATCCATTTAAATCCAAAGTAGTGGGTTCATCACTATGCAAAGTTTTATTCTCTTCAATCCCACTTTTAACAATTTTAGCATCAATATTCAAAAACTCCGAATCATTGGGACAACCTTTAATTAAAGTAGACTCATCTCCAATCCCATATTTATCAAGATTCATACTAGAAAAGAAGGATATAATAGGAGACACATCAATAACTTTCATATCTTCATCTGTATTTTCATGATAACTAGAAGAACATGCTTTTATATAACTCTCTTTTTAGCACGCATCCTAGCAGTTCTTTCTTTGCATTCATCAATGGAAATTCTCATGGCTTTGAGAGACTCATTGATATCATGCTTAGGTGGAATAGATCTAAGTTTCAAAGAATCGACATCAAGAGTAATTCTATCCACACTTCTATCCAATTCATCAATCTTAAGCAATTTTTCTTCAAGCAAAGAATTGAAATTCTTTTGCGAATTCATAAACTCCTTAACACTAGTTTCAAATTCAGAAGGCATCTTTCCATAAGAGTTATTGTAGGAATTACCATAATTATTAGATGTATTACTAGGAAAAGGCCTAGGATTAAAGTTTCCTCTATAAGCACTGTTACCAAAATTATTCCTACCAACAAAATTCACATCCAAAGATTCATTATTATTTTCAATCAACGTGGATAAAGGCATATCATTAGGATCAGAAGAAGCACTCTTAGCAGCAAAGAATTTCATAAGTTCATCCATCTTTCCACTCAAAACACTAATCTCTTCAATAACATGCACTTTTTTACTAGTAGATCTTTTGGTGTGCCATTGAGAATAATTAACCATAATATTATCTAGGAATTTGGTAGCTTCTCCTAAGGTAGTTTCCATGAGAGTGCCTCCTGCGGCCGAATCTAAAAGATTTCTAGAAGCAAAATTCAAGCCAGCATAAAAGTTTTGTATAATCATCCATAAGTTCAAACCATGTATAGGGCAATTACGTATCATTAATTTCATTCTCTCCCAAGCTTGCGCAACATGCTCATGATCTAGTTGCTTAAAATTCATAATATTGTTTCTAAGAGAGATGATCTTAGCAGGAGAAAAATACTTAGAGATAAAAGCATCTTTGCACTAATTCCACGAATCAATATTATTTCTAGGCAAAGAGGAAAACCAAGTTTTAGCACGATCTCTAAGTGAAAACGGAAATAACTTCAATTTAACAATATCATTATCCGTATCCCTCTTCTTTTGCATATCACACAAATCAACAAAGTTGTTTAGATGGGTAGCAGCATCTTCACTAGGAAGGCTGGAAAATTGATCTTTCATAACAAGATTCAACAGAGCAGCATTGATCTCACAAGATTCAGCATCAGTAATAGGAGCAATCGGAGTGCTAATAAAATCATTATTGTTGGTATTGGAGAAGTCACACAATTTGGTATTGTTCCGAGCCATAGTGACAAGCAAGCAATCCAACACACAAGCAAACAAGAAGCAAGCGAACGATAAACACACGACAAAAAGAAGGGCAAATAAAACGGCAAGGGTGAAGTGGGGGAGAGGAAAACGAGAGGCAGACAAATGTAATGCGAAGGATAAGGGTTTGTGATAGGTACTTGGTATATGACTTTTGCGTAAGCTTCCCCGGCAACGGCGCCATAAATTCTTCTTGCTACTTCTCGAGCTTGCGTTGTATTCCCTCGAAGAGGAAAGGGTGATGCAACACAGTATCGTAAGTATTTCCCTCAGTTTCTGAGAACCAAGGTATCAATCCAGTAGGAGACCACGCGTGAGTCCCTTGCACCTGCACAAACAAATAAGAACTTCGCAGCCAACGCGATAAGGGGTTGTCAATCCCTTTACGGTCACTTACGAAAGTGAGATCTGATAGATATGATAGTTTGATATTTTTGGTATTTTTGGATATAAGAACAGAAAGTAAAAACGGTAAAGTAAAGTAGAGTGTAGATTGATATGATTGAGAATAGACCCGGGGGCCATAGGTTTCACTAGTGGCTTCTCTCATGATAGCAGAATTCTACGGTGGGTGAACGAATTACTGTCGAGCAATTGATAGAAAAGCGAATAATTATGAGAATATCTAGGCATGATCATTATATATAGGCATCACGTCCGTGACAAGTAGACCGAAACGATTCTGCATCTACTACTATTACTCCACACATTGACCGCTATCCAGCATGCATCAAGAGTATTAAGTTCATAAGACCAGAGTAACGCCTTAAGAAAGATGACATGATGTAGAGGCTAAACTCAAGCAATATGATATAAACCGCATCTTTTTATCCTTGATGGCAACAATACAATACGTGCCTTGCTGCCCCTACTGTCAGTGGGAAAGGACACCGCAAGATTGAACCCAAAGCCAATCACTTCTCCCATTGCAAGAACTATAGATCTAGTAGGCCAAACCAATCCAATAATTCGAAGAGACTTGCAATGATATTATAATCATACATAAAAGTATTCAGAAAAGTACCAAATATTTCTCATAGATAATCTTGATCATAAACTCACAATTCATCGGATCTCGACAAACACACCGCAAAAAGAGATTACATCGAATAGATCTCCTCGAAGGCCGAGGAGAACTTGGTATTGAGATCCGAAGAGAGAGAAGGAGCCATCTAGGTACTAACTATGGACCCGAAGGTCTGTGGTAAACTACTCACAACTCATGGTGAGGCGATGATGTTGATGTAGAAGCACTCCGTGGTAGATCCCCCCTCCGGCGGAGCTCCAGAACAGGCCCCAAGATGGGATCTCACGGGAACAGAAGGTTGCGGCGGTGGAATTAGGGTTTTCTCTCTGTTTCTGACGTTTTCGAGGTACATGGGTATATATAGGAAGAAGGAGGGCATCGGGGGACCAACGTGGGGCCCACGAGGCAGGGGGCGCGCCCTGTAGGGGGGGGGGCGTGCCCCCACCCTCGTGGAGGCCACGTGTGCCCTATTGCGTGGTTCTCAAGTCTCCCGTGATGATATCGCTCCAAAAATATCTCTCCCGAAGGTTTCATTCCGTTTAAACTCCGTTTGATATTACTTTTCTGTAAAACCCTGAAATAGGCAATAAACAAGAATCTGGACTGGGCCTTTGGGTTAATAGGTTAGTCCCAAAAATAATATAAAAATGTATAACAAAGCCCATCAAACATCCAAAACATCATAAATAATAGCATGGAACAATAAAAAATTATGGATACATTGGAGACGTATCAACAAGCAGTTGGATCTGAAGCTAACCGACATGGTCTTAGGTCCTGGGGATGCACTTGGCTGCGCTAGAACACTCAGCGGATGCAGCACGGCGCGCGCGCACACCGGCGCCCCTTGCATCCTAGACGAGTCGGGTGTTGATCTGCTGGTCGTGCCACGGTGGTAGCACCACCCTCAGTACCCTGAAGCCAAGCGTGTCCAGCGACGATGAGCTTGTCGCTCACTGTAGTCGCCATGTCCAAAGGTGGTGCGGGAGCTGTGCCATGTTGCTGGCCCCCATGACCCACATGAACGTCTGCCCATGGTGAGGAGGTCGTGGGCCAAGTCCTCCATTGATGTGGAAGAGGTGCGCACCGCGAGGACGGGAGTGGCTGGCCAAAGTTGAAGAGGAGAGTGGCCGGCAGGGATAGGGCCAGCTGGTGGAGGATGCGGGTTGGAGAGACACGAGGAAGAAAGAAAATTGAGAAAGAAGACGAGTGGCCGACAAGTGCGATCGTAGTCCACCTCAATAGGTCAAATGTCAACTTGGACTAGTCTTCACCATGTCATCTTGAGAGGTGGGCCCCACCTGTCGGTTTTGCAATTTTCTCGGCCAAATTCGAGAGTTGGTGCTCCGCATTATGCATTGCAGAACTGGTGGTTTTTGTTGAAATTTTGTGCAATACCAAGTCGTTACCATATCCCCAAGTGTGGTGGTTCTGGGTAAATAACTTTGTTTATTTGCTAATTAATATCATTGCATGTAGTGAACTGACCATTGCATGTTGTGTTAGGTAGTCTATAAAGTCAACAGAAGCATACACCTCTCACGTCTCTTATTGGTTGATTTCTTTGTTCATTTAAAAACACAAGAAACGTAGTGGGAGTTAATGCACCATGCCAAAGTGTTTTTGGATTATTTTGGATGTCGTAAGATAACTTATGCATTGGTATGGAAAAATAGTAGTTACTTAGGTCTTTTTTTGAGCCAGCCAAATATAACCATGTGGCTTTGATTCTTTCTCATTCCTCTCCAACCCTCTTCTCCATCGATCATGCCACCCTCCGGTCGACTCCATCCTCCTGCATGCCTCATCTAAACATTCCGTCGAGTTTCATTCGCTGTGGGCCTTGACCCTTTGTGTATTTTGAATGTTGTAATTTGTTCGATATGCATACGGACAAACAATTCATTTAAAGTTTCGTGTTGCCTCCATTAAGTGTTGCTTCCCATCTTAATTTTGACAACCCATTCGATTCATGACCTGACACATCTTGACGAGATCCATAGATGCTGAGAGATCAAGTGCGTGCGGTGCAAGGAGATAAATGTTTGGTGGGTTTCTATGATATAAATGATCATGTGGGGGTGGAGAGAATGGGGAGGTGTTTCTGTGTGCGCACGTCGGTCATGTAGTATCTAGCTATGGGTCGACTGAAATAGGACTATGGTGGGTCCCGAGATAAACCGATCTAGAGAGGGGCGGAGAGAAAGATGAATGTATGCTCAAAAAGGATAGATGAAGGTCTTTGTTAAATTAATCCATTCTAGAGTGACCTAAGCGTGTGTCGAAGAGCGACGCGACAAGTGAGATACAATCCCGATACCTCGTGAGATTGATTATGTGTAACATGCACACAGAGGAAGATAGGTGGTATGTGTGTGTGTGCGCGCGCGAAGAGATAGAAAGAGACCCCGATATGAAACTGAGAGAGGTCGAGTAGGTGCATGTGTGATACAAAGAGATGGCGCGTCAAAGAAAAAATGTTTTATGCATAATATGACACATGGTATTTGAATCCCTAAAAAAGTTTAAAAAATTAGAATTCAACCTAAGACGGATTCAAATTTTTGAACCGGTGATCATAGGATCAACAAATCATATAAACTACAAAAAAGCACTTCCGTGATGATACGTGTTTGTCAAAGTAGGTCATGTTTTCTATCATGCATGTACATCCATGACGATTTTGTGACAGAATCAAGATAGTCATACCTGTGCTGTCATAGAAGTTTTCCATGACAATACCAAAATTATCATCACGGAAGTGTCCACTTCCATGACGATAAATGGCGCGTCATGGAAGTGTTTTCGTTAAGGGTAACTGACACATGGCATCCACCATAATGGGTCGCCATTAATCTATCAGGTACCGGTTTAGATCCTATAACCCGTTAATAGCCCAGACTAATGGGGATTTTCCACGTGTAAAATTCTCATTCGCCAGCGGATCCACATGTCAGCTCAGCTTTGGGACAGATGTCATGTAACACCCCATATGTGATACCTTCCATATATGGTAATAAAGCTTTACGTTTTGATCCCTGTCTTTTCCTTGGGGGTTCATTTTCAATTATGCAGTCTTATTGTCATTGCATTGTCATGTTATCTTTTCTTTTGCATTCATGCATTACTTCATCATCACCATTGCATCATGGTCATCATGGCATTCTTTCACTTGTCTTTGTGTTGGTCCTTGTCCTAGCTTGTCATGTGAGTGCACCTTGTTCTTTGGTGATGGTGGTGGCGAGATCATGGCCATGCTAAACCCTACCCCTTTTCTTCTAGCACCACTCTCTTCCCTTTCCCTTCTTTTTCTATTCTTTAAGCATTTTTGCAAGTGTCTTAACCTTCTCCTTTAATGTTCATCTCCTTCCCACATCTTTGTTACTTTTACATGAGTCACCTTGCAAAGCCTTGCCCCATTTTAAAATGATTTGGTCAGGTTAAAAAATGATAGAAGTTTGAACCATATTCAAACTTGTTTTATTTTTCTACCTCTAAAAATGCCCAAGTCATTTTTATAAAATAGGGCATAAATCCAGGAGCTAGGGGATATTTTATTTCTCTCCTAATTTCTTTTCTTTTGGCCTGTGCTTTTTCATTTTGTTTTTTTGTCTGAAAAAAAGAAAAAGAAAAAGCATCAGCAGCAGCCAGCAGTAGCGCAGCCCAGCAGCACTTGGGCTCGGCCTCCCCCTCGGCCCAGCAGCGAGCGCGCGTCAGCAGCCCAGCAGCAGCCCACGCGCGTCCGCGCTACCTTTTCTCACCCAGGCCCCCGCATAACCCCTCTGCGTCGCGCCCACGTGGCCAGGACGGGCCCACAGGTCAGCGTCTATGGACAGCCGCACACCCAACTTTTCGTCCTCCTCTCGCCGTCGCCATGGGGACCGCGAGCACGACCCCATCGCGCACCGTCGTCGCCCTGGCCCCTGTATTAAGCCCCCACCTTGTCCAACCAACCCACTAGGTGTTGGAAATATGCCCTAGAGGCAATAATAAAAGAGTTATTATTATATTTCCTTGTTCATGATAATCGTTTATTATCCATGCTATAATTGTATTGATTGGAAACTTAAATACATGTGTGGATAAATAGACAAACTTTGTGTCCCTAGTAAGCCTCTTCAGGACTGGCTCGTTGATCAAAGATGACCGCGGTTTCCAGGTCATAGACATGAGTTGTCATTTGATAACGGGATCACATCATTAGGAGAATGATGTGATGGACGAGACCCAAACGTTAAACATAGCTTTTGATCGTATCAGTTATCGCTATAGTTTTCTGCATGTCAAGTATAAGTTCCTATGACCATGAGATCATCTAACTCACTGACACCGTAGGAGTGCCTTGTGTGTGCCAAACATCGCAACGTAACTGGGTGACTATAAAGGTACTCTACAGGTATCTCCGAAGGTGTCTGTTGAGTTGACATGGATCGAGACTGGGATTTGTCACTCCGTGTGACGGAGAGGTATCTCCGGGCCCACTCGGTAATACGTCATCTCAATGAGCTCAAAGTGACTAAGTAGTTAGTCACGGGATTATGTATTACAGAACGAGTAAAGAGACTTGCCGGTAACGAGATTGAACTAGGTATAGAGATACCGACGATCGAATCTCGGGCAAGTAACATACCGACGAGACAAAGGGAACTGTATACGGGATTGCCTGAATCCTTGACATCGTGGTTCATCCGATGAGATCATCGAGGAACGTGTGGGAACCAATATGGGTATCCAGATCCCGCTATTGGTTATTGACCTGGGAGTGTCTCGGTCATGTCTGCATAGTTTCCGAACCCGCAGGGTCTACACACTTAAGGTTCGGTGACGCTAGGGTTGTTAGTGAGAACAGTGCATGGTAACCGAAGGTTGTTCGGAGTCCCGGATGAGATCCCGGACGTGACGAGGGTCTCCGGAATGGTCCGGGGACGAAGATTGATATATAGGATGAGAGTGAACGGAGTCCGGAATTGTTCCGAGGAACATCGGGAAGGAATCGGAGAACCGAAATGTGTTTCGGGGGCCACGGTAAAGGTTGCGGGCCCTATGGGCCATAAGTGGGGAGACGCAACAGCCCACACAGGGGCTGTGCGCCCCCCCTAGGCCCCTCCACCTGCGCCTAAGGGGCTGGGCCCCCCTAGGGCAGCCGCACCCCCTTGGCTTGGGGGGCAAGGCGCCTGGGGGGGAAACCCTAGCCCTGGCCGCCGCCCCCCCCCTTGGCCGGCCCCATCTGGCCTTGGCCGCCGCCCCCTAGGGGGAACCCTAGGGGCGCCCCCTCCCCTAGAGGGAGGGCAGCAACACAAGTTCGTGCCTCGGCGCTGCCCTCTCTCTCCCACGAATATCTTCGTCTAGTTTGCAGTGCTTGGCGAAGCCCTGCTGGAATTCCTCCACCACCATCTCCACCACGCCGTCGTGCTGCTGGGTTTCTCCGTCAACTTCTCCTTCCCCCTTGCTGGATCAAGAAGGAGGAGACGTCCCCGAGCTGCACGTGTGTTGAACGCGGAGGCACCGTCCGTTCGGTGCTGGGATCTTCGGCGATTTGAATCGCGGCGAGTACGACTCCATCAACCGCGTTCTTGAACGCTTCCGCTTAGCGATCTACAAGGGTATGTGGATCCGACTCTTCCTTCGTAGATGCATCTCCTAGATTGATTTTGGTGAGCGTAGGAAAATTTTTGTTTCCCATGCAGCGTTCCCCAACAGTGGCATCATGAGCTAGGTTCTTGCGTAGATGCTTTCACGAGTAGAACACAAAGGGGTTTGTGGGCGTTGATGTTTAGATTGCTTCCGTCCTTGGTCTTTCTTGATTCAGCGGTATTATGGGATGAAGCGGCACGGACCAAGTTTACATGTCCACGTACATGAGACCGGTTCCATCGACAGACATGCGACTTTTGTTGCATAAGATGGCTGGCGGGTGTCTGTCTCTCCCATCTTAGTTGAATCGGATTCGACGAAGGCGGTCCTTGTAGAAGGTTAAATAGCAACTTAAATATCACCGTTGTGGCTTTGCGTAGGTAAGAAGCGTTCTTGCTAGATACCCATAGCAGCCACGTAAAACATGCAACAACAATTTAGAGGACGTCTAACTTGTTTTTGCAGGGTATGTATGTGATATGATATGGCCAATGACATGATGAGATATATTTGATGTATGAGATGATCATGTTGTAATAGTTAATATCGACTTGCATGTCGATGTATACGGCAACCGGCAGGAGCCATAGGGTTGTCTTTAATTTTTGTATGACCTGCGTGTCAATCATTAAGCGCTATGTAATGCTTTACTTTATCGCTAAACGGTAGCAATAGTAGTAAGAGCATGGTGAGCGCACGACAACCCCGATGGCGACACGATGATGGAGATCATGATGATGGGGATCATGGTGTTGCGCCGGTGACGATGGAGATCATGCCGGTGCTTTGGAGATGGAGATCAAAAGCACGAGTTGATGGCCATATCATGTCACTTATGATTTGCATGTGATGTTAATCCTTTTATGCATCTTATTTTGCTTAGGACGACGGTAGCATTATAAGATGATCCCTCACTAAAATTTCAAGATAAAATTGTGTTCCCCCCGAGTGTGCGCCGTTGCGAAGGTTCGTCGTTTCGAAGCACCACGTGATGATCGGGTGTGATAGACTCTACGTTCGCATACAACGGGTGCAAGCCAGTTTTGCACATGCAGAACACTCGGGTTAGACTTGAAGAGCCTAGCATGTACAGACATGGCCTCGGAACACGGAAGACCGAAAGGTCGAGCATGAGTCATATAGTAGATATGATCAACATGAAGATGTTCACCATTGACACCACCTCATCTCACGTGATGATCGGACTTGGGTTGGTGGACTTGGATCATGTCACGCTCGGATGACCAGAGGGATGTCAATTTGAGTGGGAGTTATAAGTAATTTGATTAGTTAAAACTCACTTATCATGAACAATAGTCTAAGTTGTCTTTTCTCAAAGTTTGGGGTTGCGATGCTTATGTCAAAAGGCTTCAGCCAGAAAAGCTCGAACCCAAAGCGGACAAATGTGTCTTCATAGGATACCCAAAAGAGACGGTTGGGTACACCTTCTATCTCAGATCCGAGGGCAAAGTGTTTGTCGCTAAGAACGGGTCCTTTCTCGAGAAAGAGTTTCTCTCGAAAGAATTGAGTGGGAGGAAGGTAGAACTTGATGAGGTTATTGAACCTCTGCTTCAACCAGAGAGTAGCGCAGCACAGAAAGATGTTTTTGTGGAGCCTGCAATGGTTGAAGAGGAAGCCAATGATGATGATCAAGAAGCTTCTGATCAAGTTACTACCGAACCTCGTAGGTCGACAAGGGTACGCACTGCACCTGAGTGGTATGGTAACCCTGTCTTGGAGGTCATGTTGTTGGACAACAGTGAACCTACGAGCTATGGAGAAGCGATGGTGGGCCCGGATTCCGACAAATGGTTAGAGGCCATGAAATCCGAGATGGGATCCATGTATGAAAACAAAGTATGGACTTTGGAAGTATTACCTGAAGGGCGGAAGGCCATTCAGAATAAATGGATTTTTAAGAGGAAGACGGACGCTGACGGTAATGTCACCGTGTATAAAGCTCGACTTGTGGCAAAGGGTTTTTCACAAGTTCAAGGAGTTGACTACGATGAGACTTTCTCACCCGTAGCGATGCTTAAATCCGTCCGAATCATGTTAGCAATAGCTGCATATTTCGATTTTGAAATTTGGTAGATGGATGTCAAAACAGCGTTCCTTAACGGTTTTCTTAAGGAAGAGTTGTATATGATACAACCGGAAGGTTTTGTCGATCCAGAGAATGCTGACAAAGTTTGCAAACTCCAGCGTTCCATTTATGGGCTGGTGCAAGCATCTCGGAGTTGGAATCTTCGCTTTGATGAGGTGATCAAAGCGTTTGGGTTTGTACAAGTTTACGGAGAAGCTTGTATTTACAAGAAAGTGAGTGGGAGCTCTATAGCGTTTCTAATATTATATGTGGATGACATATTGCTAATTGGAAACAATATAGAACTTTTGGATAGCGTGAAGGGGTATTTGAACAAGAGTTTTTCGATGAAGGACCTCGGTGAAGCTGCTTTCATATTGGGCATCAAGATCTATAGAGATAGATCGAGATGCTTGATAGGACTTTCACAAAGTACATACCTTGATAAAGTTTTGAAGAAGTTCAAAATGGATCAATCCAAGAAGGGGTTCTTGCCGGTATTGCAAGGTACAAAGTTGAGTAAGACTCAATGCCCAGTGACTGCGGAAGATAGAGAAAAGATGAGTGTCATCCCCTATGCTTCAGCCATAGGCTCTATCATGTATGCAATGCTGTGCACAAGACCAGATGTCAGCCTTGCCATAAGTATGGCCGGAAGGTTTCAAAGTAATCCTGGTATGGATCACTGGACAGCGGTCAAGAATATCCTGAAGTACCTGAAAAGGACTAAGGAAATGTTTCTCGTTTATGGAGGTGATCAAGAGCTCGTCGTAAAGGGTTACGTCGATGCAAGCTTTGACACTGATCCGGATGACTCTAAGTCTCAAACCGGATACGTATATATTCTCAACGGGGGAGCGGTAAGCTGGTGCAGTTCCAAGCAAAGCGTGGTAGCCGATTCTACATGCGAAGCGGAGTACATAGCTGCCTTGGAGGCGACAAAGGAAGGTGTCTGGATGAAGGAGTTCATAACAGATCTTGGAGTTGTGCCTAGTGCATTGAACCCAATGACTCTGTTTTGTGACAACACTGGTGCCATTGCTCTAGCCAAGGAACCAAGGTTTCACAAGAGGACCAGACACATAAAGCGACGCTTCAATTCCATCCGCGATTCAGTCAAGGAGGAGGACATAAGCATTTGCAAAGTACACACGGATTTGAATGTTGCAGATCCGTTGACTAAGCCTCTTCCACGGGCTAAGCATGATCAACACCAAGACTCTATGGGTGTTAGATTCATTACCTTGTAATGCTAGATTATTGACTCTAGTGCAAGTGGGAGACTGTTGGAAATATGCCCTAGAGGCAATAATAAAAGAGTTATTATTATATTTCCTTGTTCATGATAATCGTTTATTGTCCATGCTATAATTGTATTGATTGGAAACTTAAATACATGTGTGGATAAATAGACAAACTTTGTGTCCCTAGTAAGCCTCTTTAGGACTAGCTCGTTGATCAAAGATGACCGCGGTTTCCAGGTCATAGACATGAGTTGTCATTTGATAACGGGATCACATCATTAGGAGAATGATGTGATGGACGAGACCCAAACGTTAAACATAGCTTTTGATCGTATCAGTTATCGCTATAGTTTTCTGCATGTCAAGTATAAGTTCCTATGACCATGAGATCATGTAACTCACTGACACCGTAGGAGTGCCTTGTGTGTGCCAAACGTCGCAACGTAACTGGGTGACTATAAAGGTACTCTACAGGTATCTCCGAAGGTGTCTGTTGAGTTGACATGGATCGAGACTGGGATTTGTCACTCCGTGTGACGGAGAGGTATCTCCGGGCCCACTCGGTAATACGTCATCTCAATGAGCTCAAAGTGACTAAGTAGTTAGTCACGGGATTATGTATTACGGAACGAGTAAAGAGACTTGCCGGTAACGAGATTGAACTAGGTATAGAGATACCGACGATCGAATCTCGGGCAAGTAACATACCGACGAGACAAAGGGAACTGTATACGGGATTGCCTGAATCCTTGACATCGTGGTTCATCCGATGAGATCATCGAGGAACGTGTGGGAACCAATATGGGTATCCAGATCCCGCTATTGGTTTTTGACCTAGGAGTGTCTCGGTCATGTCTGCATAGTTTCCGAACCCGCAGGGTCTACACACTTAAGGTTCGGTGACGCTAGGGTTGTTAGTGAGAACAGTGCATGGTAACCGAAGGTTGTTCGGAGTCCCGGATGAGATCCCGGACGTGACGAAGGTCTCCGGAATGGTCCGGGGACGAAGATTGATATATAGGATGAGAGTGAACGGAGTCCGGAATTGTTCCGGGGAACATCGGGAAGGAATCGGAGAACCGAAAGGTGTTTCGGGGGCCACGGTAAAGGTTGCGGGCCCTATGGGCCATAAGTGGGGAGACGCAACAGCCCACACAGGGGCTGTGCGCCCCCCCTAGGCCCCTCCACCTGCGCCTAAGGGGCTGGGCCCCCCTAGGGCAGCCGCACCCCCTTGGCTTGGGGGGCAAGGCGCCTGGGGGGAAACCCTAGCCCTGGCCGCCGCCCCCCCCTTGGCCGGCCCCATCTGGCCTTGGCCGCCGCCCCCTAGGGGGAACCCTAGGGGCGCCCCCCTCCCCTCTCTCCCCCCCTATATAAAGAGAGGCAGAGGGAGGGCAGCAACACAAGTTCGTGCCTCGACGCTGCCCTCTCTCTCCCACGAATATCTTCGTCTAGTTTGCAGTGCTTGGCGAAGCCCTGCTGGAAATCCTCCACCACCATCTCCACCACGCCGTCGTGCTGCTGGGTTTCTCCGTCAACTTCTCCTTCCCCCTTGCTGGATCAAGAAGGAGGAGACGTCCCCGAGCTGCACGTGTGTTGAACGCGGAGGCACCGTCCGTTCGGTGCTGGGATCTTCGGCGATTTGAATCGCGGCGAGTACGACTCCATCAACCGTGTTCTTGAACACTTCCGCTTAGCGATCTACAAGGGTATGTGGATCCGACTCTTCCTTCATAGATGCATCTCCTAGATTGATTTTGGTGAGCGTAGGAAATTTTTTGTTTCCCATGCAGCGTTCCCCAACACTAGGGTTCCCTCCTCCATCCTCGCCCACCGCCAGGCCATATAGACCACAAGATCCACTGCTCCACCATCGTCCCGAGCGCTGCAGAATCCTCATCCTCGTCGCCGACGTGCTCTTCGGCCATTGTCGCCCTGGAGATTGTGTCCGTCAAGTCCACCATCGTCGACTACATCTCCTGCTACCTCTACGGCCCGAGGGACGCCAAGTTCGACTACCTCCTCATCGTGTTCCCCCGCTTCGATCTCCGTACGTCTTCGGCGAGATTCCGTCGCCTCCGACCTCCTTGCGGCTAACCAAGCACACCTCCGTGCTTGTGGTGAGTTCGCGCACCTCCCTGACCCCTTTTTCTCCTGGTTTGCTTGCTCTAGCTGTGGTAGCCGCGCGCACCCGAGCTCATCGCCGCCGGGCCTCGTCTCCGGTGAGTGCCCTGACTACCGTAGCTCCTCCGCGGGTGTCAATCGTCTCCGCCGTGTCATGTAGGGCCTGCTTAGTGCTCTCCCCACTCCGTTAGGCCCTGCAGCAGTCGCGCGCGTAGTTCGTCGCCGCCGCCTCTGTTGCTTGCCGCCGGCGACGTTGTAGTGCTCCATAGGCCCTGCTAGTGCTTGTCGAGGGTGCGAAACTCCTCCAGGAGCACACCGCATGCCTCCGCCGCCCGTTTAGGTCGCCGGAGCAGCTCCGACGAGCTCCTCCGACGGCTCTGTTTTTCCCCTCCGCTCTGCTTCTTCAGTTAACACTTAAGGCAGCACGCCCCTCTTCTGTCAGTCGCACGCACACAGCTCAGTGGCCTAAGCCTCTCCCTCGCAGCGCGCAGACGTGGGTTCGATTCCGCGCCGGGGCAGTGGATTATCCCTCTTTTTTGCATTTTCTGTGTCCCTGACAGGCCGACCCACCTGTCAGCCACCCAGCTCACTAACACCCACACCCGCACCCACTCAGCGCCACCTCAGCTCCCCTGGACCCACTAGTCAGTGACTAGGGTGAGTCCAAGCCGCGTCAGTTTACCTTTGTTTTCTTTTCTGTTTTTGTTTTTATTTTATTTTCTGCATTTTCTTTTGCATATGCATATCTTTTAATATATGCATCTGACGAAAATGCTTCATATATGAAAACTGCCTAGTTTTTCATGTAGAATAATAATATGCAGTTTGTTGCCATGTTAACAACATTTAAAATGATGTTTGATATTTATTTATGTTTAATTATGCTCAAACTTGTTAAATTCATAACTAAATAACCACACCTCCAAATTTGACAAACTTTATATGTATTTGGGGTGGAAAAATGTGTAGATTAAGATGGTGCTGTTACTTTGCATGTTTAACAACTTTAAAAATATGACTTTCTCAGATCTGTCCTAATTGTGTATTATGAATATGGGAGTATCCGGAAATTGTTGTTTGTTCTTTCCGGCCCATTTAAATTGATAGCATGATGTTGCTGATCCTAGTTGCACCCCTTGCCATGTTAAACGACTTATAAAACTTGTTGGGTGCTTGTTTAATTCATCTACATAACCTCTTGTGACTATGTTAGTTTTTGTTTCCTTTTACTTGTGTTCATACATGTGTTGTGATCTTGTTCCATTGCCATGTCTCACGGGCACCCATCATGTTCTCTTGAGTTGCGTCATATCCTACCCATGTTCATATGCATCATATCATGCATCTTATGTATGAGCATTGCATGATGATTGATCGTTGTTCCGGTGTTTGCATTATTGTGTTGGTTAGAGCCCGGTGACGATTCGGAGTTCGAGGTTCCTTTCGAGACTGAGTTTGAGGAGCAAGGTTACGATCCCTCCGCAGACTTAACATGCAAGATGACCATTCCCCGATATCACCTCTATCTTTGGCTATGCTAGTTGTCTCGATCTTTAGATATGCCTCGATGCCTATTCCTGTTTGTCAGCCTCCTATTGTTGCCATGAAACACTCTAACCGCCTTCCTAGCAAACCGTTGTTTGGCTAAGTACGCATTGCTCAACCCCTCTTATAGCGTTGTTAGTTGCAGGTGAAGTTTTGAAGATTGCTCCATGATGAACTTGATTTTGGGTTAACACAATATATATACCTGTTATAAACTAATGCACCTATATATTGGCTATGGGTGGACGGCTTGGCCTTCTGCTTAGTGTTTTGTTCCACTCATGCCACCTTAGGAACCGATAAACGGGTGTTATGTTCCTTGATTTTGCGTTCCTAACATGGTTGGGGTTTATAGGCCCCCCTTGATAATTCGCTCGGATTAAAGCTTTTCCAGCAAGGCCCAACATGGGTTTTACATTTGCATAATAACTAAAACTTGCATAGGGCGTTGCAAACCCGAGTTCTTAATTAACAACCCGGCCAGTGCTCCTCATGAGTGTTGGTCCAAACTGGGCGGACTGCAGGGCCGCCTCGGGGAAACCTGAGGTATCTGGTATTACCTGTAGGATGTCCCATCCGGTCGTGGCCTGAGACGAGATACGCGTGGCTACTATAAGGGTGTCGGCACGCCGGGAGGTTTTGCTGGATTAGTTTTACCTTTGTCGAAATATCTTGAGCACGGGATTCCGAGGATACTCGGGTCTTCCCACTTTGGAGTTGCGACTCCGTAGATCATGAGCTTGTGATGGGCTAAGTTGGGACACCCCTACAGGGTTTGATCTTTCGAATGCCGTGCCCGCGGTTATGCGGCAGATGGGAATTTGTTAATATCCGGTTGTAGACAACTTGACACCTTATCCTTAAGAATACACTACCTGTGTGAGTAACCGTGATGGTCTCTTTCCGAAGGGCTTCGGGAAGTGAACACGGTGGGGTTATGTTTGATTGTGAGTAGTTAGGATCACTTCTTGATCAACTTGGCGATTGTTGGCACTTGTTCTCTTCTCGCTCTCAACTCATAAGCTAGTGCTTAGAGCTTGCTGCAACCACTTTGATAACCTTCCCCCCACCTAAGGCTTTGTTAGATTTGATACCCGGGAACGGGATTGCTGAGTCCTTTGTGGCTCACAGATTCAACGCACACCAGATGCAGGTACCGCTGAGAACAATGCAGGAGATGGTTCAGAACTTCAGTGGGAGTTCAATGAAGAGCGTGGACGTTACTATGTTTCGTATCCCGACGATCAGTAGTGGTTCTTACTAGGAGGATCTGGCTTGTGTTTATGGTATCTTTCTCGTTTGGATTTCGTCCGTAGTCGGACCCTGTGTTATTTGGATGATGTATGCTATTGCATTCATTGTGTGACGTGGCGAGTGTAAGCCAACTATCTTTTACAATTTCATCCCTAAATTTTACTTGAGATGTGCGAAGATATCATACTTGAGATCATTCTAGTATGCGCTTATGTATTTAAGTCGTGCCTCGACACGTGGGAGACATAGTCGCATACTGGGCATTACAAGTTGGTATTCAGAGCCTGCTCCGACCTAGGAGCCCCCTGATTGATCGAATCGCTGACGGTTGAGTCTATGCACACACACAAAATGCTATCGAAGAGTAGGATTTCTTTTACTCCTCATCCCATTCATCGCTCTGGTGAGGACTCCTGACGTTGTTCTATCTCCTCTACTCTCAAAATTTCACCAATTTTTTTTAGGATCACGCAGGTATTGTTTGGATTGTTCCGATATCTTTGTGACGAGAACATTGCTCTCGATGCCTCCTGTCATTTAGGGGTTGTGGCAGTGCCCGGGGAGTTGAGCTCCGAGGTGTTGTCATCACATATGTATCGTAGCGGTTCTAGAATATCAGAGGCGGCCAACATCGAAAACTCTTCTATGCATGTCTGGTGGTGAGATAACCCCGACGTCACCCAGTACTGGGGAGATAGTTCGGGAGTATTGCAACAGCTAGTATAGCGGATGCGTTTCGAAGGTCCGAGGTAAACAGTTTCCGAGGATGACTGGTTATGTGTTGACGGATGGATACAACTGGATGTAGGTTTAGAGTTGAGTGCGCGGTGCTTCCCCTGTATCCCCAACACCAGATTGCATAACCGGAAAGCTTCGGGAATTAATAGGTGGCTTTCAAGTAGCTCGTAGGTAATCTTCCAACGAGTGCATGGTATGAGGTTTGGGGTTCAACATCTAGTGAAGAGGTTTCGTGGGCGCTGTTCCAATTGGGAGTTGCATCTTAAAGGATCCTTGGCTATGCTGATCCGGGGATTGCAAGACCCTTTGTAACATGTGCCATGGGGCATTCAACACGAACATGTGGGACGAAACTTCTATCATGTATTTGTTCCATCTGTACCTTGTTGTTTTATTTTATCATTTTGTTCTCCCAAGTGGCTTCTCGACAAGATTGTTGTACCATTAAGCTATGGAATTCATTCGTTCATTTTGTTCGAATGTTCATTGTGAAGACTATATGTTGCAAATATCTAGCCGTTGATTCAGCTTATCCATTTTGCATCAATGGCTAATGGTTGTCATCGTCTTCAGGATGGCTCCTAAGAAGGTTCCCAACCCAAACCAAGAGGGTGAAGAAGAGCGTCCTCCTGAACGTCCTCCTGCCCCTCCTCCTCCGTCTGAGGCATGGAGAGCGATTATGCAAGCAACCAACCAGAACACTCAGATGCTCATGCAAATGATGCAGAATTTGAAAGCCAATCAAGCAAATCAAGGCAATCAAGGGAACCAAGGCCAAGGCAATCATTTCAATCAACCTCACTTTGCGACACTGAACCAATTCCTGGCAAACCAACCAAAGTCTTTTAGTTACTGTGTGGACCCGCTAGATGCTGAAGATTGGATCACTGACATCAAGAAGCACTTTGAATGCAGTAACGTGAGACTAGA
This sequence comes from Secale cereale, assembly GCA_902687465.1. NCBI lineage: Eukaryota > Viridiplantae > Streptophyta > Magnoliopsida > Poales > Poaceae > Secale > Secale cereale. The sequence goes on from LR738713.1 coordinate 483,584,321, forward strand.
GGATTATGTCAAGTTTGCCACTTTCCAACTCAAAGATCAAGCTACTGATTGGTGGCAACAGTACAAAGACTCCAGAGGTGGTCGTGAGATCTCATGGACTGATTTCTGTAGAGATTTCCGTTCTCATCACATTCCAACCAGTGTCATTGAAGGCAGGCGTGAGCAATTCCGCAACCTAAAGCAAGGCACCATGTCCGTCTATCAATACGATGTCAAGTTCCAGAATCTTGCCCGTTATGCGAAGCAAGACATCCCCGATGCCAAGAGCAAGATATACCATTTCCAAGGTGGTCTGAAAGATGAACTCCAACTTGCTCTCACCTTGTTCAAGCCAGATGAATTTGACCAATTCTACAATATGGCTCTCAAGCAAGAGGCATCTCAGCTCAAGTGTGAAGCTTCCAAAAAGAGGATAAGAGATGCTGTCCACTCTTCCTCTTCCTCTCAAGTGGTTGCCAAGCAGCAGAAGTTCTGGCTACCGCCTCCTCCAGTGCTCCGTCCTCCAAGCAACAACAAGCACTCAGGTGGTCGTGGATCCTCCCACCCACCCAATCCAAGCAACCAGTCCAAGCCTCAGTTCCAAGCTCCAAGACCAGGTGGTCCTTATCATCGGCCCCTTTCAGAAGTTACTTGCAACAAGCGTGGCCAGAAGGGTCACTATGCAAACAAGTGTACTCAAAGGCGCCTTCCGCCTGCTCCACCTGTCAGCAATGCTATTGTCAAGCACAACCCCAAGGCAGCAAGAGTGAATCTGATGAATGCAGCTCAAGCAGATAATTCTTTCGATGTGATAATTGGTAATCTTTCAGTTAACCTTAAACCTGCTAAAGTCTTGTTTGATTCTGGTGCATCACATTCCTTCATGTCATGTCCATTTGCATCCAAGCACAATGTGGACACAGTGGCTTTGCCAAAGGAGTTACAAATCATTTCTCTGGGTAAACACATGACTTCTAGTATGGTGGCTCCGGACATATCTATTCATATGGGTGATTACAGTTTTCTGGTTTCCTCGGTTATTCTCGGTAACTCCAACATTGATCTTATTCTTGGGATGGATTGGATCTCCAAGCATGATGCAAATTTTGATTGTGCAAACAAGGAGGTCAAGCTAACTCATCCTGGCGAAGACGTGATTATCTTCGGAGCTCGAGATAACACAATCAGGCTATTCTCTCTCAATGACAAGGGCAAGATTAATGCCATTTCTCAGATTTCGGTGGTTTGTGAATATGAGGATGTATTCCCTGAAGAGCTTCCAGGCATGACTCCCAACCGTCTAGTTGAATTCGTCATTGAACTTGAACCCGGTACCGAGCCAGCATGTCAGCGTCCATACAAGCTTTCTCCCGTTGAGTTGAAGGAGCTGAAGAAACAACTCGATGAGCAAGAACGTATGGGTCTAATCAGACCAAGTACTTCTCCTTGGGGCTGTGGTGTTCTATTTGTCAAGCAGAAGGATGGCACGGAACGCCTTTGTGTTGATTTCCGACCATTGAACAAGAAGACAGTAAAGAATAAGTACCCGCTCCCCAACATCAATGAATTATTCGAGCAGCTCAAAGGAGCCAAGGTTTTCTCAAAGCTCGATCTTTGGATGGGTTACCATCAGATTTGTATCCGTGAAGAGGATATTCCTAAGACCGCATTCAGAACGAGTTTTGGCTCCTATGAATACACGGTCATGTCTTTCGGCCTTGCTAATGCTCCACCCACCTTCTCTCGGATGATGCACTTCATATTCAACCCCTACACCAATGAATTCGTTCTCGTCTATCTGGATGATATCTTGGTATTCTCCAAGAATGAAGAAGACCACGCCAAGCACCTCCGTTTGGTCCTTGACAGGCTCCGTGAGCACTAGTTCTATGCGAAGTTCTCCAAATGTGAATTTTGGCTGGATAAAGTCCTCTATCTTTGCCATATTATCTCTGCCGAGGGCATTTCTGTTAACCCCAAAAAGGTTGAAGCTATTGTCAACTGGGAACCTCCGCAGAATGTCAAACAACTCCGAAGTTTCCTCGGTCTTGCAAGCTATTGTAGAAGGTTCGTTGAGAACTTCTCCAAGATTGCCAAGCCTCATTCCAACCTATTGTAGAAGAATGTCAAGTACTCGTGGACTCCTGATTGTGATGTGGCATTCAAGACACTCAAAGAGAAGCTCATTTCTGCTTCGGTTCTTACTCCTCCGAATGAGTCCAAGCCTTATGAAGTCTTTTGTGATGCTTCATTGCAAGGTCTTGGTGGTGTTCTCATGCAAGACAAGAAGATTGTGGCATACACTTCACGTCAGCTTAACCAAATGAGAAGAATTACCCCACACATGATCTTGAGCTAGCAGCAGTTGTTCATGCCTTGATCACGTGGAGACACCTTCTGTTGGGCAGAAAAGTGGACATCTTCACCGATCACAAGAGCTTGAAGTACATCTTCACTCACCCAAACCTTAACCTTCGCCAGACTCGTTGGGTTGAGATGATTCAAGAGTACGATCCAAGCATTGAGTATACTCCTCGCAAGGCCAATGTCATTGCAGATGCCTTGAGCAGAAAGGCGTATTGCAACAGTCTCCTTCTCAAACCGTTCCAACCTGAACTTTGTGAATCATTCAGGAAGCTCAACCTCCAAGTCGTTCTGCAAGGATTTCTTGCCAACCTTCAAGTTGCTCCTACCTTGGAAGATCAAATCCGTGAGACCCAACTCAGTGATGCTATGTTGCACAAAGTGAAACATGGTATTGCTAAGGGTACTCCCAAGTACAAGTGCTATCGCGTTGATGACAGAGACACTTTGTTCTTTGAGGACAGAATTGTGGTTCCCAAAGGTGATCTCAGAAATCTTATAATGAACGAAGCACATGACTCACTCCTCTCGATACATCCAGGAAGCTCCAAGATGTACCATGACCTTAAGCAATCATATTGGTGGACTCGCATGAAAAGGGAGATTGCCCAATTCGTGAATGAGTGTGATGTTTGCAGAAGAGTGAAGGCAGAGCATCAACGTCCAGCCGGACTCCTTCAACCTATACCTATTCCCAAGTGGAAATTTGATCACATTGAGATGGATTTCTTCACCGGTTTTGCCATGTCCAAGAAAGGGAATGATGCTATCTTTGTGGTGATTGACAAGCTAACTAAAGTAGCTCATTTTCTTCCAGTCAAAGAATCCATCAACGCAGCTCAGCTGGCAGAGCTGTACACCTCCAGAATTGTCTCTTTACATGGCATTCCTCAAGTGATCTCCTCGGACCATGGAAGCTTGTTCACTTCCAAGTTCTGGGATTCCTTTCAGTCAGCCATGGGCACCAAGATTCGCTTCAGCACTGCATTTCACCCTCCGACTAGTGGTCAAGTCGAAAGAGTGAACCAAATCCTTGAAGATATGCTCAGAGCTTGTGTCATCTCCTTCAGTATGAAATGGGAAGATTGCCTTCCGTTTGCCGAATTCTCCTACAACAACAACTTCCAAGCAAGTGCAGGCAAAGCTCCGTTTTAAATTCTCTATGGCAGAAAGTGTCGTACCCCTCTCAACTGGTCTGAGACTGGTGAACATCAACTCCTTGGAAATGATTTGATCTCAGAAGCCGAAGAAATATGCAAATTCATACGTGAGAATCTCAAGGCCGCGCAATCGCGTCAAAAGAGCTACTATGATGGCAAGCATCGTGACTTGGCTTTCGACATTGGAGACCTTGTCTATCTCCGTGTTTCTCCCATGAAGGGCACTCAGAGGTTCGGTATCAAGGGCAAGCTTGCTCCAAGATACATGCGCCCTTTCAAGATTCTTGGCAAGAGAGGCGATCTAGCCTACCAACTCGAGCTTCCCTCCGACTTTTCAAATGTGCATGATGTGTTTCACGTGTCTCAACTCCGCAAGTGTTTCAAGACGCCTTAACACACTATTCCTTTCGAAGAGATTGATCTTCAGCAAGACTTGTCTTATCGTGAGCACCCCGTTGCTATCCTTGAAGAAACTGAGCGCAAGACCCACAACAAGTCCATCAAATTCTTGAAAGTGAAGTGGTCACACCATACTAACCGAGATGCTACATGGGAACGAGAAGATCATCTCCGTTCCGAGTATCCCGCCTTCTTTACGTCCTAGATCTCGGGATGACATATTTTTGTAGTGGAGGAGAGTTTGTAACACCCCATATGTGATACCTTCCATATATGGCAATAAAGCTTTACCATTTGATCCTTGTCCTTTCCTTGGGGGTTCTTTTTCAATTATGCATTCTTATTGTCATTGCATTGTCATGTTATCTTTTCTTTTGCATTCATGCATTACTTCATCATCACCATTGCATCATGATCATCATGGCATTCTTTCACTTGTCTTTGTGTTGGTCCTTGTCCTAGATTGTCATGTGAGTGCACCTTGTTCTTTGGTGATGGTGGCGGCAAGATCATGGCCATGCTAAACCCTACCCCTTTTCTTCTAGCACCACTCTCTTCCCTTTCCCTTCTTTTTCTATTCTTTAAGCATTTTTGCAAGTGGCTTAACCTTCTCCTTTAATGTTCATCTCCTTCCCACATCTTTGTTACTTTGACATGAGTCACCTTGCAAAGCCTTGCCCCATTTTAAAATGATTTGGTCAGGTTCAAAAATGACAGAAGTTTGAACCATATTCAAACTTGTTTTATTTTTCTACCTCTAAAAATGCCCAAGTCATTTTTATAAAATAGGGCATAAATCTAGGAGCTAGGGGATATTTAATCTCTCTCCTAATTCCTTTTCTTTTGGCCTATGCTTTTTCATTTCGTTTTTCTGTCTAAAGAAAAAGAAAAAGGAAAAGCATCAGCAGCAGCTAGCAGTAGCACAGCCCAGCAGCACTTGGGCTCGGCCTCCCCCTCGGCCCAGCAGCCAGCGCGCGTCAGCAGCCCGCGCGCGTCCCCGCTACCTTTTCTCACCCAGGCCCCCGCATACCCCCTCTGAGTCGCGCCCACGTAGCCAGGACAGGCCCACAGGTCAGCGTCTGTGGACAGCCACACACCCACCTTTTCGTCCTCCTCTCGCCGTCGCCATGGGGAGCGCGAGCACGACGCCGTCACGCGCTGTCGTCGCCCTGGCCCCTCTTTAAGGCCCCCACCTTGTCCAACAAACCCACTAGGGTTCCCTCCTCCTTCCTCGCCCGCCGTCAGGCCATCTACACCACCAGATCCACCGCTCCATCGCCATCCCGAGCGCTGCAGAGTGCTCGTCCTCGTCGCCGACATGCTCTCCGGCCACCGTCGCCCTGGAGATCGTGTCCGTCAACTCCACTGTTGTCGACTACGTCTCCTGCTACCTCTACGGCCCGAGGGACGCCAAGTTCGACTACCTCCTCGTCGTGTTCCCCCGCTTTGGTCTCCGTTCATCTCTGTCGAGATTCCATCGCCTCCGACCTCCTCGCGGATAACCAAGCACACCTCCATGCTTGTGGTGAGTTCGCGCACCGTCTCGACCCCGTTTTCTACTCATTTGCTTGCTCTAGCCGTGCTATCCGCGCGCACCCGAGCTCGTCACCGTCGGGCCTCGTCTCCGGCGAGTGCCCCGACCAACGTAGCTCCTCCGCGGGTGTCCATCATCTCTGCCGTGTCACGTAGGGCCTGCTTAGTGCTCTCGCCGCTCCGTTAGGCCCCGTAGCAGTCACGCTGTAGTTCGTCGCCGCCGCCTCTGTTGCTTGCCGCCGGCGACGTTGTAGTGCTCCATAGGCCCTGCTAGTGCTTGTCGAGGGTGCGGAACTCCTCCAGGAGCACACCGCATGCCTCCGCTGCCCGTTTAGGTCGCCGGAGCAGCTCCGACGAGCTCATCCGATGGCTCTGTTTTTCCCCTCTTCTGTCAGTCGCACGCACACAGCTCAGTGGCGTGAGCCTCTCCCTCGCAGCGCGCAGACGCGGGTTCGATTCCGCGCCGGGGCAGTGGATTATCCCCCCTTTTTGCATTTTCTGTGTCCCTGACAGGCCGACCCCACCTGTCAGCCACCCAACTCACTCACTCCCACACCCGCACCCACTCAGCGCCACCTCAGCTCCCCTGGACCCACTAGTCAGTGACTAGGGTGAGTCCAGGCCGTGTCAGTTTACCTTTGTTTTGTTTTATGTTTTTTTTTAATTTTCTTTTCTGCATTTTCTTTTGCATATGCATATCTTTTAATATGCATCTGATGAAAATTCTTTATATATGAAAACTGCCTAGTTTTCATGTAGAATAATAATATGCACTTTGTTGCCATGTTAACAACATTTAAAATGCTGTTTGATATTTATTTGTGTTTAAATATGCTCAAACTTGTAAATTCATAACTAAATAACCACACCTCCAAATCTGACAAACTTTATATGTATTTGGGGTGGAAAAATGTGTAGATTAAGATGGTGCTGTTACTTTGCATGTTTAACAACTTTAAAATATGACTTTCTCAGATCTGTCTTAATTGTGTTATTATGAATATGGGAGTTTCCGGAAATTGTTGTTTGTTCTTTCCGGCCCATTTAAATTGCTAGCATGATGTTGTTAATCCTAGTTGCACCCCTTGCCATGTTAAACAACTTATAAAACTTGTTGGGTGCTTGTTTAATTCATATACATAACCTCTTGTGACTATGTTAGTTTTTGTTTCCTTTTGCTTGTGTTCATACATGTGTTGTGATCTTGTTTTATTGCCATGTCTCATGGGCACCCATCATGTTCACTTGAGTTGCATCATATCCTACCCATGTTCATATGCATCATATCATGCATCACGTGTATGAGCATTGCATGATGATTGATCGTTGTTCCGGTATTTGCATTGTTGTGTTGGTTAGAGCCCGGTGATGGTTCGGAGTTCGATGTTCCTTTCGAGACTGAGTTTGAGGAGCAATGTTACGATCCCTCTGCGGACTTAACAGGCAAGATGACCATTCCCCGATATCACCTCTATCTTTGCCTATGCTAGTTGTCTCGATCTTTAGATATACCTCGATGCCTATTCCTGTTTGTCAGCCTCCTATTGTTGCCATGAAACACTCTAACCGCCTTCCTAGCAAACCGTTGTTTGGCTAAGTACGCATTGCTCGGCCCTTCTTACAGCGTTGTTAGTTGCAGGTGAAGTTTTGAAGATTACTCCATGATGAACTTGATTTTGGGTTAACACAATATATATACCTGTTATAAACTAATGCACCTATATATTGGCTATGGGTGGAAGGCTTGGCCTTCTGCTTAGTGTTTTGTTCCACTCATGCCACCTTAGGAACCGATAAACCGGTGTTATGTTCCTTGATTTTGCGCTCCTAACACGGTTGGGGTTTATGGGCCCCCCTTGATAATTCGCTCTGTTCTAAGCTTTTCTAGCAAGGCCCAACATTGGTTTTACATTTGCCTAATAACTAAAACTTGCATAGGGCGTTGCAAACCCGAGTTCTTAATTAACAACCCGGGCCAGTGCTCCTCATGAGTGTTGGCCAAACTGGGCGGACTGCAGGGCCACCTCGGGGAAACCCGAGGTATTTGGTATTACCTGTAGGATGTCCCATCCGGGCATGGCCTAAGACGAGATACGCGTGACTACTATCAGGGTGTCGGCACGCCGGGAGGTCTTGCTGGATTTGTTTTACCTTTGTCGAAATAACTTGAGCACGGGATTCCGAGGATCATGAGCTTGTGATGGGCTAAGTTGGGACACCCCTACAGGGTTTGATCTTTCGAAAGCCGTGCCCGCGGTTATGTGGCAGATGGGAATTTGTTAATATCCGGTTGTAGATAACTTGACACCTTATCCTTAAGAATACACTACCTGTGTGAGTAACCGTGATGGTCTCTTTCTGAAGGGCTTCGGGAAGTGAACACGGTGGGGTTATGTTTGATCGTGAGTAGTTAGGATCACTTCTTGATCAACTTGGCGATTGTTGGCACTTGTTCTCTTCTTGCTCTCAACTCATAAGCTAGTGCTTAGAGCTTGCTGCAACCACTTTGATAACCTTTCCCCCACCTAAGGCTTTGTTAGATTTGATACCCGGGAACGGGATTGCTGAGTCCTTTGTGGCTCACAGATTCAACGCACACCAGATGCAGGTACCGCTGAGAATAATGCAGGAGATGGTTCAGAACTTCAGTCGGAGTTCGATGAAGAGGGTGGACGTTACTATGTTTCATATGCCGACGATCAGTAGTGGTTCTTACTAGGAGGATCCGGGCTTGTGTTTATGGTATCTTTCTCGTTTGGATTTCGTCCGTAGTCGGACCCTGTGTTATTTGGATGATGTATGCTATTGTATTCATTGTGTGATGTGGCGAGTGTAAGCCAACTATCTTTTACAATTTCATCCCTGAATTTTACATGAGATGTGCAAAGATACCATACTTGAGATCATTCTAGTATGCCCTTATGTCTTTAAGTCGTGCCTCGACACGTGGGAGACATAGTCGCATACTAGGCATTACATGTCATCCAGTGAATGGACGAGATGCGCCTATGATACGTCGACACGTGGCTCAGCCCAATAGTGGCCCATTCAAGACAAAAGGCAGGACCGTTTGACTTGGTCAAAAGGTAGCGGCCCGACCCATGAAAAGCCTGTTAATGGCCTATGTGCATATAGCCCATTTACAACCCGCTAACCCACACCCCGTTATGGCCTATCCGAATTAGACCCAGTAGCATCACCTGGGCCGTCCAATATGATCCCTGTCCATTGTAACCTCCGGCCCATGTATGGCCAATGACGTCATTTGGCCCTTATGAGGCCCTTTGTAACTCTTGGCCCATTAACGGCTGCTACCTCTTGAGCTTGCGTTGTATTCCCTCGAAGAGGAAAGGGAGATGCAACACATTAGTGTAAGTATTTCCCTCAGTTATTGAGAACCAAGGTATCAATCCAGTAGGAGACCACGCGCGAGTCCCTCGCACCTGCACAAACAAATAAGAACTTCGCAGCCAACGCGATAAGGGGTTGTCAATCCCTTTACGGTCACTTACGAAAGTGAGATATGATAGAGATGATAATTTATATTTTTGGTATTTTTGGTTTAATAAAACAGCAAATAAAACCAAGAAAAGTAAAGTAGATGTAGATTGATATGCTAAGAATAGACCCGTGGGCCATAGTTTTCTCTAGTGGCTTCTCTCATGATAGCGATATTCTACGGCGGGTACACAAATTACTGTCGAGTAATTGATAGAAAAGCGAATAATTATGAGACTATCTAGGCATGATCATTGTATATAGGCATCACGTCCGAGAGAAGTAGACCGACTCCTGCCTGCATCTACTACTATTACTCCACACATCGACCGCTATCCAGCATGCATCTAGTGTATTGAGTTCATAAGAATAGAGTAACGCCTTAAGCAAGATGACATGATGTAAAGGGATAAACTCAAGCAATATGATATAAAACCCATATTTTTATCCTCGATGGCAACAATACAATATGTGCCTTGCTGCCCCTACTGTTACTGGGAAAGGACACCGCAAGATTGAACCCAAAGCCAAGCAGTTCTCCCATTGCAAGAACTATAGATCTAGTAGGCCAAACCAAACCAATAATTCGAAGAGACTTGCAAGGATATTATGAAGAAACATAAAAAGTTCAGAGAAGAACCAAATATCTTTCATAGATAACCTTGATCATAAACTCACAATTCATCGGATCTCGACAAACACACCGCAAAAAGAGATTACATCGAATAGATCTCCTCGAAGATAGAGGAGAACTTTGTATCGAGATCCATAGAGAGAGAATAAGACATCTAGATACTAGCTATGGACCCGAAGGTCTGTGGTAAACTACTCACAACTCATGGTGAGGGCGATGATGATGATGATGATGATGAAGGCCTCCGTGATGGATCCCCCTACGGTGGAGCTCCGAAACAGGCTCCATGATGGGATCTCCACGGGAATAGAAGCTACGACGGTGGAATTAGGGTTTTCTCTCTGTGCACGGAGTTTCTGGGGTACGTGGACTTATATAGGAAGAAGGAGGGCACCGGGGGACGCTCGAGGGGGCCTCGAGGAAGGGGGGCACACCCTGGGAAGGGGGGCGCGCCCCCCACTCTCGAGGGCCAGCCCTCTGTCCCCTGACGTGGTTCTCAAGCTCCGCGTGTGTGATTTTCTCCAAAAATATCTCTCGCGAAGGTTTCATTTTGTTTGGACTCCATTTGATATTCATTTTCTGCAAAACCCTGAAACAGGCAAAAAACAGCAATCTGAACCGGGCCTTTGGGTTTGTAGGTTAGTCCCAAAAATGATATAAAAGTGAATTGTAAAGCCCATTAATCCAAGACTTCATAAATAATAGCATGGAACAATAAAAAATTATAGATACGTTGGAGACGTATCAAGCATCCCCAAGCTTAATTCCTGCTCGTCCTCGAGTAGGTAAATGATAAAGAAAGATTTTTTGATGTGGAATGCTAACTAATATAGTTTTTCAATGTAATTCTCTTAATTGTGGCATGAATTTTCAGATCTGAAAGATTCAAGATAAAAGTCTATATCGACATAAAAAATAATAATACTTCAAGCAATACTAACAAAGCAATCATGTCTTCTCAAAATACTATGGCTAAAGAAAGTTATCCCTACAAAATCATATAGTGTTGGCTATGCTCCCTCGTTATCACACAAAATATTCATATCATGCACAACCCCGATTTCAGCCTAGCATTTGTTTTCATACTCTATCTTTTCAAACCTTTCAACCTTCACGCAATACATGAGCGTGAGCCATGGATATAGCACTATGGGTGGAATAGAGGTGGTTGTGGAGAAGACAAAAAAGAGGGAGATAGTCTCACATCGACTAGGCGTATCAACGGGCTATGGAGATGCCCATCAATAGATATCAATGTGAGTGAGTAGGGATTTCCATGCAATGGATGCACTAGAGCTAAATATGAATGAAAGCTCAATGAAAGAAACTAGTGGGTGTTCATCCAACTTGCTTGCTCACGAAGACCTAGGGCATTTGAGGAAGCCCATCATTGGAATATACAAGCCAAGTTCTATAATGAAAATTCCCACTAGTATATAAAGTGACTAAGCATGAGACTCTCTACAATGAAGGACATGGTGCTACTTTGAAGCACACGTGTGGAAAAAAATATAGTAGCAATTGTCCCTTTTTTTTTGCCTTTCTTTTTTTTTCTTTTTTTTGCGGAGGGGCTTTATTGATTTAGACTTTCCTCCCATGGGACAATGCTCTAATAATGATGATCATCACACTTTCATTACAACTCGATACTACAACAACAAAGTATGACTCTATATGAATGCCTCTGGCGGTGTACCGGTATGTGCAATGAAACAAGAGTGACATGTATAAAGATTATGCATGGTGGCTTTGCCACAAATACGATGTCAACTACATGATCATGCAATGGCAATATGACAATATGATGCGTGTCATATGAACGGAACGGTGGAAAGTTGCCTGGCAATATATCTCGGAATTGCTATGGAAATGCCATGATAGGTAGGTATGGTGGCTGTTTTGAGGGACAATATGGTGGATTTTTTGAGGAAGGATATATAGTGGGTGTATGGTACCGGCGAAATTTGCGCGGTACAAGAGAGGCTAGCAATGGTGGAAGGGTGAGAGTGCGTATAATCCATGGACTCAACATTAGTCATAAGAACTCATATACTTATTGCAAAATTCTACGAGTCATCAAAACAAAGCAATCAACGCATGCTCCTAGGGGGGAGGTTGGTAGGAGTTAACCATCGCGCGCCCCCGACCTCCACACAAAGGTTGGCACTCTACAAATACCTCATGCTCTAACTCCGTCACATATCGGTTCACCATACGTGCATGATACGGGAATCACTAACCTTAACACAAGTATTCCTCAATTTCATAATAACTCCACTAGCATGACTCTAATATCACTATCCTCATGTCTCAAAACAATTATCAAGAATCCAACATCTCATTCTATTCAATGCAGTTGGTGTGAATTTTTTTACTACATTGACATTGGATGTCTATCATGTGAAGACTAGTTTCTTTAGCCTAAACACATTACCATGCTGTTTTAATAGACTCTCAAAAGGATATAAGTGAAGCATGAGAGTTCAAGAATTTCTACAAAATATTACCACCACCGTGCTCTAAAAGATATAAGTGAAGCACTAGAGCAAAAACTATTCAACTCAAAGATATAAGTGACGCACATAGAGTGTTCTAACAATTTCTAGGCCATATTTAACTCTCTCAATAGGTGTGTCCAGCAAGGATGATTGTGGCAAACTAACAAGCAAAGACTCAAATTATACAAGACGCTCCAAGCAAAACACATAACATGTTGCGAATAAAAATATAGCTCCAAGTATAGTTATCGATGGATGAAGACGAAAGAGGGGATGCCTTCCCGGGGCATCCCCAAGCTTAGGCTTTTGATTATCTTGAATTTACTTGGGGTTCCATGGGCATCCCCACGCTTAGGCCTTTGCTACTCCTTGTTCCATTGTCCATCAAAGCAATACTCAAAACTTGAAAACTTCACAACACAAAACTTAGACAAAAATTCTCGTGAGCTCCGTTAGTATAAGAAAGCAAACCACTACTCAAAGTTGCAGCAATGAATTCATTCTTTGTTTAAATAGGTGTTAAACCTACTGTATTCCAACTTCTCTATGGTTCATATCCTCCAATACTACTCATAGATGCATCGGAATAAGCAAACAACACACGAAAAACAGAATCTGTCAAAAACAGAACAGTCTGTAGTAATCTGCAAGTTTTGCCTACTTCTGGAACTCCAAAAAATTCAAACTAAATTGTTAAATTTGCGGAATTTGTCTACCAATCATATGCAAAAATAATCAACTAAAAATCACGCTCCAGTAAAATCTGAGGACTACTTTAGCAAGCGCTAACGATTCTGTTTTTCACAGCAAGATCACATAAACTTCACACAAGTCTTACCAAAGGTTCTACTTGGCACAAACACTAAACAAAACATGAAACCACATCTAAACAGAAGCTAGATGCAATATTTATTCCCTAACAGCAGCAAAAACAAAAAATATAAAATTGGGTTGCCTCCCAACAAGCTCTTTCTTTATAGCCATTAAGATAGGCTTAAGAATTCAATGATGCTCACATGAAAGACAAGGATTGAAGCACGAAGAGAGCATCATGAGACATGTGACAATCACATCTAAGTATAATATACTTCCTATGCATAGGCATATTATAGGAAAACAAATTACCAAGACAAGTAAGATCTAGCATATGCAAGGAAGGAGAAAGAAGCAATAGCAATCTCAACATAACGAGAGGTGATTTAGTTACATGAAAATTTATACAACCACATTTCCCTCTCTCATAATAATTGCATGTAGGATCATGATCAAATTAAACAAAATAGCTATCACATAACCTATTCTCAACACGATCCACATGCATGCAAACTTGACACTCTTCCAAAATAGTGGGATCTAAAGTTGACACTCCTCCAAACCCACTTTAAATATTATTGCAAACATTATTATCAATCTCATATTCATCATGGGGCTTAAATAAATTTCCAAGATCATAAGAAGAATCACCCCAATCATGATCATTGCAACAAGTAGTGGTCAAAGCAATACTAGCATCCCCAAGCTTAGGGTTTTGCATATCATTAACACAATTGACATTTATAATAGCATCATTGCAATCATGCTTTTTATTTAAGGAGCTAACATGAATCACTTTTTCTTTCAACAATTCCTCACAATTTTTAGATTCATTGATTTCAAGCAAAACCTCATAAAGATAATCTAGTGCACGCAGCTCACTAGCAATAGGTTCAACATAATTGGATCTCTTAAAGAGATTAGCAAGTGGATGAGGATCCATACTTTAGCCAGCGAAGATGCAAGCTAATTGAGGGCACATAGTAACATAAGCAAACAAGAGGCACGCGAACGGTAATCACACGGCAGAAGAAATGCGAATAAAGCGATGAGGGTGAAGTGGGGGAGAGGAAAACGAGAGGCAAAAATGTAATGCGAAGGATAAGGGTTTGTGATAGGTACTTCATATATGACTTTTGCGTAAGCCTCCCCGGCAACGGCGCCAGAAATTCTTCGTGCTACCTCTTGAGCTTGCGTTGTATTCCCTCAAAGAGGAAAGGGAGATGCAGCACAGTAGCATAAGTATTTCCCTCATTTTTTGAGAACCAAGGTATCAATCCAGTAGGAGACCACGCACGAGTCCCTCACACCTGCACAAACAAATAAGAACTTCGCAGCCAACGTGATAAGGGGTTGTCAATCCCTTTACGGTCACTTACGAAAGTGAGATCTGATAGAGATGATAATTTATATTTTTGGTATTTTTGGTTTAATAAAACAGCAAATAAAAGCAAGAAAAGTAAAGTGGATGTAGATTGATATGTTGAGAATAGACCCGGGGGCCATAGTTTTCTCTAGTGGCTTCTCTCATGATAGCGATATTGTACGGCGGGTAAACAAATTACTGTCGAGCAATTGATAGAAAAGCGAATAATTATGAGACTATCTACGCATGATCATTGTATATAGGCATCACGTCCGAGACAAGTAGACCGACTCCTGCCTGCATCTACTACTATTACTCCACACATCGACCGCTATCCAGCATGCATCTAGTGTATTGAGTTCATAAGAACAGAGTAACGCCTTAAGCAAGATGACATGATGTAGAGGGATAAACTCAAGCAATATGATATAAACCCCATCTTTTTATCCTTGATGGCAACAATACAATACGTGCTTTGCTGCCCCTACTGTCACTGGGAAAGGGCACCGCAAGATTGAACCCATAGCCAAGAACTTCTCCCATTGCAAGAACTATAGATCTAGTAGGCCAAACCAAACCAATAATTCGAAGAGACTTGCAAGGATATTATGAGCACACATAAAAATTCAGAGAAGAACCAAATATCTTTCATAGATAACCTTGATCATAAACTCACAATTCATCTGATCTCGACAAACACACCGCAAAAAGAGATTACATCGAATAGATCTCCTCGAAGACCGAGGAGAACTTTGTATTGAGATCCAGAGAGAGAGAAGAAGCCATCTAGATACTAGCTATGGACCCGAAGGTCTGTGGTAAACTACTCACAACTCAAGGTGAGGGCAATGATGATGATGATGAAGGCCTCTGTGATGGATCCCCCTCTGGTGGAGCTCCGGAACAGGCTCCAAGATGGGATCTCCATGGGAACAGAAGCTACGGTGTCGGTGTACAAAAAGAGGGGTACACTTTTTGTCTCCCTATGACTGTGCACGGGCAGTCTGAGCCACGGCGCCACCACACCAAGCATGGCGAGGGAGGCGAGCCGGGGCAAGACCGAAGCTTGATGGAGACTGGAGCGACGCCAAGAACAAGACCACAAAGAGCAAAGGGACGAAGCGGCTCTCCCCGGCAAGATCCTTTTCGGGGCCAGCACTGGCAGCCCAGGCAAGACCCTTGCCGCGGCAGCTCGCCCCGCGCCTACGGAGCGAATCACCCTTGAGTCCACCACCCCCATGGGGCGAGGATTCGGGAGATATCCCCGTGGTGGCATGCAGATCTTTGTGAAGACATTCAAGATCAGATACAAGTTAAGAAGACGACCCTTGGCGGGATCCCAGCCAAGGAGAACCACAAGGCCTCCGGCAAGCACCTTGCCGGGGATGACAGCATGCACCACGACAGGACCCTTGCCGGAGCCCTGGCAAGGCCCTTGCCAAGGACACCCGCAGGGCCACTGTCAGGCCCACACCAACTGGGTTTCCACCGACCCACACAGCTGCCGACCCGGCCAGCTGGACGGGCTCCTGTGTGGCAACCCACAGATCTCCGTGGAGACCCGCCGTTGTGCCACCTCAGCTGCCTATCTGCCTACATGGCGCCTCAGGCACTGCTGGCCAGGGCGCGTGTCAACACGAGGAGGGGCGGCGACGGACAAGACGGACGTCTCCCCCCGTCCCCGATAAAGAAAGGACACCTAAGCTGGTCGCATTAAATGCACTTTGTCCTGTAATGCGAGGGATAACCTCACATCACTGTACCCTTTCCACCTCCTGTGTGCCACTGTGGCAACCCCTTTTTTCTATAAAAGGAGGCCCGAGGCGACCAGGAGAAGGATTCGGCTTTTTAGAACTCCTCACGACTCTCTTGGAGCTCCTCACTAGCTGAAGAACACCAACATATAATCCACCAAAGCAGGAGTAGGGTTTTACGCATCTTTGCGGCCCGAACTTGGGTAAAGGAACCATGTCCCGACTGTTAGATCCGCTCTTCTCTCAACCCTGCGGCCCACAACCGTAGTAGGGATTCTTGTGATCCCATAGGTGTCGATCCAAATACACCGACATCTTTGGCGCGCCAGGTATGGGGCGGCGCAGTTGTGAAAATCGACTCTAGTGGCTGGCCCGACGCTCCCTCGTCTTCGTGGCCCTTTGAGGAGGCCGGAAGACCTGCGCTCGAGTGACTGCAAATAAAAGCTAAGTTACATCGAACCTTGGATATTCCTATCCTATTATTTAAAATTATTATCCTCGAAGCTGTCATTCCTTGTGCAAAAAGAAACCTGCACGCAGATGGGGCCCTTCCCGATCGGCAACGCTTTTGTTCTGTTTCGAGTCCGCTCAACAGTTCAGACGGCTGCGTTTGAAACGGTAGGGTAGCCTTCCGCAATTGACAAAGATCTCGACTCTGACTCGAGTCAAAATTGATAGTTTGAGCAGCTGCGTTGAGAGCGGCAAGGTGGCAGACCCGGCAGCACGCTCACCCGGCAGGCCAATGGGGACCCGTCCCCAAGACGCCGCCTTGGGTATTTCGCGCCAGCAAGCCTACCCAGTTAACGTAGGGTGGAAACACAAAGAGACAACAAACAGGAAAATAACATGCATGATTTTGAAGATATTTCAAAGTTATATTACATCATGCCATCGCTGCGGTTCTAACTAAAGATAAAATTTGTCTTGGGCATGAACCCGCAGCGGCAAGGAAGAACGGGATGCTTAATCCCGGCGCTGGCCCTCCACCATCTTGATTTCGTCGATGCGGCTGATGACAGGCTTGATGCGCTCCTTGAGCGCCGTGAGGTTGGCATCCTCCGGCAAGCTATCCATCGCGGCTTCAAAGTCGAGGGCGGGGTTCCAAAACGCCACCTTGGTGAGGACCTTGGTCATGACTCCCCGGCAGAGCCGCCGGGCCTCCCCGGCGAGCGTGGCCGTTCTGTTGGAGTGAAGATCAGTCAAGGCGCTGAGGACGCCCTCGAAGAACAAGGTCAGCTTGGCGTTGACGGACCCGCTCCATTCAAGGGCATACCTCATGTTTGGCATCCCCATGAGGGCCAACTGTGAGGCAACCCTGCCGGCGATGTCCTCCAGCCGGCTGATCCACCTGTCCTCCTCCACCACGTATTCTTTGTGGGAGGCGCCCTCATCCGCCCGCAGCTGCTTCTCCTCCTCCAGGCTCTTGGCCAAGGCCTCTTCCCGAGTGGAGCTCTCCGCCAACATCTTCTCGAGATTCTCCAGCCTCAGCCTGAGATCTCTGATGGAGTTTTGTGCCTCGGAGAGCTCCCCAGTCCTGCTGATGACCGCTCAGTGCGCCTCTGTCAAGGCGCTGTTGAGCCTGTCCTTCTCGTCGGACAGCCTGAGGGCCTGCTCCTTCAGCCCATCCCGTTCCACCTCCAGCTCTTGTATCTTGCCGGCATGGGCCAGAGCCTGGGCATCGATCGCCTCCTTGTGCCTCTGCCCCAGCTCGCGAGTCCGCCGCTCGACAAGAGCCTCAAGCTCCTCATCCTTGCCGCGGAGTGTTGCGGCAAGCTTCGCCTCACGCGCAGAGAGGTCTTCTTCTTGGGAATCGAGGGCAGCATGATGCTGGTTCCGGGCGGCCTCCGCCGCGGCAGCCAAGTTTGCCGCCTCTTCCTGGGCCTTCTTGATGGCGGCCATCTTCATGATGAGCTCCACGTTACGCTTGGCCAGTTCTTCCTGGGAGGCCCTCTGCTCCTCGCGGGACTGGTGGAACCAGGTTTGCGCCTCAGCGACGCGCGCCTGGAAGTCCGCCTTCGCGTCGTCCACCGCCGCCGTTCTAGACTTAACCTTGTCCAAACGGGCACGGTAGAGCGTCTGGAGCTTCCGGAAGTTGGCCCCGATGGCTCGGAAGAGCTGCTCCTCTGGGGAGCCGTCACCACCGGCGCTCGGTTCATCAACAACCTCGAGCCCGGTGGTGGCGAACACCTCGCCATCAAAGACTTACTCCCCGGCGGGCGCCCGGGAACTTGACGCCCCGGCGAGATGGACGAAAAGGTTGTCGCCCACCTTCAGATACCTGCCGGGGCCCGAGGTCGTGGAGGAAGAAGGCTGATCATCGATCGCCTTTTCCTCGGTTGTGGCCTTGCCGGCCTCCCCGGCAGGCCCACCACCGGCGCCCTCGGCGGCACCGTTGGCGGCATCCTCCGCAGCCTTGTCCTTGGCGGCCCCGGTGGCGTCCTTGGCGGCCTCCTCGGCGGCGATCTTGTCAGCCTCCGCCGCGGCCTCCTCAGCAACCTCCTTGATGACGGTGTCCACGTCCTCCGTGTCCGTTGAAGGAGGGCCTGGGCCGTGACGGGGTAATGAAGTCAAGAAAAAGCGCAAGGGAAAAGCAAAGGCGAAAGGCAGGCGACTCACCAGCGCCGGGCTATGAGGCGGAAGTTCCCTCCCCGCCGGCGTCGGACGTCGGGGCCGGACCACCAGCGCCCAAGTTCCCCTCCTCCTCCATGCGTACGAGCTCCGTGCTTGGTGCCCTTACCGGGGACGCCCCTCGTGGCGGCGTAGTC
The DNA here is from genome assembly GCA_902687465.1 of Secale cereale. NCBI lineage: Eukaryota > Viridiplantae > Streptophyta > Magnoliopsida > Poales > Poaceae > Secale > Secale cereale. The sequence continues at coordinate 483,603,084 of LR738713.1, forward strand.
GATGGGGGTGGTGCGTTGGGAGTAGCCCCCTGCGGCTCCTCCTGCTGCTGCTCCCGTCCCACAGAACCGGCAAGGTCAGCACCTTTAGCATCGAATGCCTACTGCAGGTCGAGCGAGAAGAGGTTAGCGGGCTTACGCTGCGGGCTGTGCCGGGGGCTGCCGTTTGAGCTGCTCAACACCACCAGTGGTGTCTCTGTAGCCCCGACCGGGGGTTGGCTGCTCGCCGAAGCCTTGGCCCTCTTCACCCTGTGGGCCAACGTCTCCGCGTCCCTGAAGAAGCAAGAACAAGTCAAGATGGGTGGCATGGTCAAGGGAGATGGGGATGACGATAAAGAATGGAATACTTACTCGTCGTCCATCTCCTCCTCCTCTGCCGTCTTCCTCTTCCTCTTCGGGCTGAGGGGCCCGAGGTCAAAGGGGAACTCCGCGTCACCCTACAAATCGACGTCTGCCGGGGGAGGCGAAGAAGGGGGCGGAGTTTGTGCGCGCTTCGACGAAGAGGGAGCTGCCATTTTTGTCTTCTCGGCGGCCTTCGTTGACCTCTTCGCCGCCGTGGCCCTCGTGAGGCGCCCGGACCCCTCCAGGGCCAATTGAGGCTGCGCAGCCTTGCCGGGCTGGACCGGCTCGCCGGAACAGGCCCGCCGCAAGACTCGCCTTCTTCCCCTGGCTGGCGCCGGGCCAGCCGCCGCATCCTCCTCCGACGACGACTCGTCGGCCACGTCCTCAACCAATGGGGCCCAGGTGCTGGCGCTGCTAGCCTCTCCGGCAGTCGCCGCCCACTGGGTGAACTCCTCCTCCTTCGCAGCCGCGGCGTCCTAGTCCTCCATGCCTCCGGCGCTGCCGGCCTCCCTGATGAGCTGCGCCTCCCTCGCCCTGGCGGCGATGTAGTCCAGCTCCTCCGGGGTGGTGTCCCTGACGAGCCACCGCTCGGCGTCAGGATTGACGCACACCTCGACCAGAGTATCAAAGAACTGCTGCACGACCTCGTCCTCCGGCTCCTGCCAGCTCGGGACGGGGCCGTGCGCGCTGCACTCCGGCGTCATGGCAACGATCTCGGACTGACGCGAATTGTTGCACAGCGGGACCACTCCCACTGGCAGCCTGAACAACTGCCCCTTGACGGCCTTGCCCGCCTTCGTGGCAGCCTTCGCAGCCTTGCCGGTCCGCTCGACCTCACCACCGTGACCCACATCCAGATGGAAGAGCCGCTGGCAGAAATGGGCGTGTCCCATCACTGTGAGGTTGTGGTTGAGGCCAGGGCGGAGCCGCATGATGTCGGCCGGGTTCCTGAAGAGCCAGGCTGGCCTCCCCTTTTTGTGCAGCAGAGCGATCCGACGGTGAATGAAATCCGCCCCGATCATCTCGAGGGTGAGTCTGGCCTGGACGAGTTGGTTGATCCTAGTGAAGGCAACAGTGAGCCTCCCGTCGGCGGTGTCGACGTCGCTCCAATCACTGCCGTGTACCGGCGGTGTCCGGCGGACCCTGCAGAATGTTGGCGGCTCGTCTTCCTCAATCCAGCACCACCGGCCGCGCCATTCGTCCCACCTCTCCTTCACGGCGCCCTCCGGGTACACCACCTTGGGTCTTGGAATCCATGTGATGCATCCAGAGACCGTGCCTCCCGGCTGGATCCGAGGTGTGAAATAGTGGCGGAAGAGCGTCGTGTTGGGCTGCAGTCCGACGATGCCCTCGCAGAGATGTGCGAAGAAAGCCATGCACGCCACCGCATTTGGGGTAAAATCCAAAAGGCGGAAGCCGAAGGTGTGCATGACGTCACAGAAGAAATCGGAGAAGGGAGGACACAACCCGCAAGAGAAGTAATCAACGAAGAAAGGGTACCGCTTTGAGCCGGGCGGGGCGCAAGCGGCCGGAACGACGCGAATCGCCGGATGGCCCAAGTCCTTCGCCCGATCCCCGTCTCCGCCCCCAAAGGGGTTTGAAAGCAGCCCAGAGCTCGAAGACAGCGACCAACGATGGGATGAAGATAGCGGCCTTCGTCCGATCCCCCGTAAATACACCCTCCGGCGGTGCCGCAGGCCCGGCACGCTTGGCCGCCCCTTTGCCCTTGGCGGGTTTGGACGCCATAGCGGCTAAATGGGAAGGCTGAGGGAAGGGGATGGCGAAGCAACAGCGGCGGGCGACAGCGAAGGCTTCGGAAGGAAGGAAGAAAGGGATCAGCGGCTCTGAGATTGGAAGAGGCGCGAGGAAAATGGAGGAAGTGAGCAGTGCGCTCGCGGTTATTCCTATTTATGGGGGAGAACAAGAGCCGCCTCCTTTTGCATTTACTGCGATGTGACGCATGCATGCAGAAACCGCCCCACGCATGCCGCCCACGTCACGCACGCCCCTCCACCCCGCGCCGCACGCGCGGGTCGTGGGAGGCACAATGCGCGGAAATTTTACCACGGTGAAAACCACCCCGCCTGCCCGCGCACCGTTCTGGGCCTGGCCCAACAACGTGTCGCGCTTATGTGTGGCCCAGGCCCGGGGGCTCCTGTCGGTGTACAAAAAGAGAGGTACACTTTTTGTACCCCTATGACTGTTCACGGGCAGTCTGAACCACGGCGCCACCACACCAAGCATGGCGAGGGAGGCGAGCCGGGGCAAGACCGAAGCTTGATGGAGTCTGGAGCGACGCCAAGAACAAGACCACAAAGAGCAAAGGGAAGAAGCGGCTCTCCCCGGCAAGATCCTTGACGGGGCCAGCACTGGTAGCCCCGGCAAGACCCTTGCCGCGGCAGCTCGCCCCGTGCCTACGGAGCGAATCACCCTTGTGTCCACCACCCCCATGGGGCGAGGATTCGGGAGATATCCCCGTGGTGGCATGCAGATCTTTGTGAAGACATTCAAGATCAGATACAAGTTCAGAAGACGACCCTTGGCGGGATCCCAGCCAAGGAGAACCACAAGGCCCCCGGCAAGCACCTTGCCGGGGATGACAGCAGGTACCACGGCAGGACCCTCGCCGGAGCCCCGGCAAGGCCCTTGCCAAGGACACCCGCAGGGCCACCGTCAGGCCCACACCAACTGGGTTTGCACCGACCCACGCAGTTGCCGACCCGACCAGCTGGACGGGCTCCTGCGTGGCAACCCACAGATCTCCATGGAGACCCGCCGTTGCGCCACCTCAGCTGCCTGTCTGCCTACATGGCGCCTCAGGCACTGCTGGCCAGGGCGCGTGTCAACACGAGGAGGGGCGGCGACGGACAAGATGGACGTCTCCCCCCGTCCCCGATAAAGCAAGGACACCTAAGCTGGGCGCATTAAATGCAGTTTGTCCTGTAATGCGAGGGATAACCTCGCATCACTGTACCCTTTCCACCTCCTGTGTGCCACTGTGGCAACCCCTTTTTTCTATAAAAGGAGGCCCGAGGCGACCAAGAGAAGGATTTGGCTTTTTAGAACTCCTCACGACTCTCTTGGAGCTCCTCACTAGCTGAAGAACACCAACATATAATCCACCAAAGCAGGAGTAGGGTTTTACACATCTTTGCGGCCCGAACCTGGGTAATGGAACCGTGTCCTGACTGTTAGATCCGCTCTTCTCTCAACCCCGCGCCCCGCAACCGTAGTAGGGATTCTTGTGATCCCATAGGTGTCGATCCAAATACACCGACATACGGCGGTGGAATTATGGTTTTCTCTCTGTTCACGGAGTTTCTGTTGTAAGTGGACTTATATAGGAAGAAGGAGGGCACCGGGGGACGCTCGAGGGGGCCTCGAGGCAGGGGGGTGCGCCCTGGGAAGGGGGGCGCGCCCCCACCCTCGAGAGCCAGCCCTCTGTGCCCTGACGTGGTTCTCAAGCTCCGCGTGCGTGATTTTCTCCAAAAATATCTCTCGCGAAGGTTTCATTCCGTTTGGACTCCATTTGATATTCTTTTTCTGCAAAACCCTGAAACAGGCAAAAAACAGCAATCTGGACTGGGCCTTTGGGTTAGTAGGTTAGTCCCAAAAATGATATAAAAGTGAAATATAAAGCCCATTAAACATCCAAGACTTCATATATAATAGCATGGAACAATAAAAAATTATAGATACATTGGAGACGTATCAATGGCCCATGGTGAAATTGGCCCATAATGAACAATATATCGCTTTATACCCATTAACGACCCATTATTCCATTGGGCCGTTTCTAGCCCGTGTTATCTTTCGTCCGTCTAAGGGCCCATTTATTATTGGGCTCATTTGCAACATTTGATTACTTACGGTTCGTTACAGGCTTGTTCCGCATGTGGGCCAACTTCAGCCCATGGTTAAAGTTGGCCCCTTTGTGGACCATTAATCTCTTGGGCTATTTTCATAGCGTCGTGAAATACGGCCCATTAACGACCTATTATGCCTGTCGATAGAATTAAGCCTGTTATACTCATCGGCCTATTAATGACCCCTTATGGTCGGCCCATAAATAGACGATTCCCACTCTAGCCCATTTACGGCCCATACTGTGGTCTAGCCCACGAATAGTACGACCCATGTTTGGCCAATCGATCATATGCCCCGTAGAAGGCCCGTAGGAGGCCCATGGTCACTACAGGAGATAGCAGGACCATGGTTACAACGGTCTGTATGTTGCCCATGGTTATTGTGGCCTAGTTTGAAAAAATAGGTTATTGTGGCCACTAGGAAACCAAGAAAAAAGAACTAGAGAACTACAAGCAAACAAATAAATAATACTATAAGAAAATAAATAAGCAAGCAACTAACGCTAGGATATTACAGCGATTACAAAGATTACATCCATTGGGCATCAAAGTTTGCTACCAGTGCAAATATAAGGAAGAAAGCAGCATATTACATACACTGGTTGTCATAGTTCGTGACAAGTGCAAATAAACGCCGTAGCAAAACTAGTCTAGAACTGAAACGACTTCAAAAGAGCTCAAGAAACAATATCCTGGGTACCCACCATGTTGGCAAGAAGCTTAGCAAGCTTATTAGCTTTCTCTTATTTGGCGCTTAAATCCTCCAACGCTTGATGTTGCACCAGAAAGTATGCATCTGAATTTTGCAGGGAATTCCTCAGTCCTTCGGCTATGTGTCGCAGCACATCTGTTTGATGCCTTCCAACTTGAAGTTGAGACTCAAGAAGCTGAACTGATTCAGGCGGCGAGTTCGAAGACCTCGTGGCAACAGTAGTGCCCAGTAACTCGAACACTACATCAAGACACGTGTCTGTGTCAAAACCAGTGGATATCGGATAGGGGGTCCCGATCTGTGGATCAAGGATTGATGGGGAATAGGGGACGAAGGACATAATGTTTACCCAGGTTCGGGCCCTCTCTAGGAGGTACGCTTGATTGTATTTGATGTATATGGTATGGTTACAGAGTAGATCTACCTCGATATCAGGCGAGCTAAACCCTAGGTCGATGGGTGATGGATGTAGATCTAGGCCCAAAGACTAGAACTCTCTGGTTTATATAGACACCGGTAGGGTTAGGGTTACACGAGGCCGACTACAATGAAGCAAGAATCATGCTTGATCTTGACTTGGACGATACACCACGGCTCCGAAGATCTTCCATCTATCCACGGGTCTGAGCTCCAGCCTGGCTCCATTACGGCCCAACAGTCCGGCCCATAAGTGACAACCAACGGCCCGAGGACCCCTCAATATAGGACTCCCTCAATATGCCCCGAACTAGCCTCCAACGCTAGAGCTTGTATTCGGCAACTGCATATTCTACGGTCTTCGGCTTGCGAGGCGAGTTCTTCACCCCATTCTTCTATAGTTTAGAGCAGTTTATGTAGACCGGATAGTATCCAGAGCCGGACTAACCTCGAAGGTTTACCACCCAGCCCGATCCGCGTTAACGCTCTATTCGGGCCCTTCCGGCTTTTGAAGAATCCGGAACCCGAAGACCATGGTTAGAATATGGTGGGACCATCGTAATTTAATGTTTTCCTTGGGGCGAAGGCAAACTTCGACTGTCGTGGGCCTTTTGAGAAGGTGTATCGTCAGATCGCCCTTTTCGCGGTCCCATCTTTTCAGTTCAGGACGGTGCGTCTATTTATAGATCCAAAGATGCGGGCGGCAACCAACCCATCCCTCCACAGAAACCAACACCGAAGCAACCCCCGATGCCATGACCGACGCTCCAAGATCGTCCTCACGTCCTCACGACCTCATAGTCCCCTTACAAGCGATTGGGCAAGTTTCTCCATCTCTCGCCTTCGATTAAACGATCTGCAGAGGTAAGGATATCTCCCTCCAGTGGATCTCATCTTCGCTCGTGCTGGACTAATCTCTGCGGATGGCCAAGCCTTTGCCGATAACTCTACCTCTCCGAGCAAGGAAGAGAGGGTATGTCTCGTGTCGTCCCTTCTAAGAGGCCTTGGCTTTCCAATCCATCCTTTCCTGCAGGGTTTGCTTGAATTCTATGGGATCCAGCTCCACCACCTCACCCCAGGAGCCATACTGCATAGTTCTGGCTTTGTGGCGCTCTACGAGATTTTCCTAAGCCGCGAGGCCCATTTTGACATGTGGAGGAAATACTTCTGCCTTGTCCCTCGTACCCTAGAGGGGGACAATATTCGAAGTGGGTGGAGCCGAAGTATGGCGAATAGCTGGGACCGGATACCCTATTGGGACTCCGAGGAAGAATCCCTAAGAGTGGCCCTCGGAATGGTTTTACGTGGAGGACGTCCCCCTATCAGACCTAGTCCGGATGGGATAACCCGAATACTCCAACGATCTACTAAATAAGCAATTCAATTAGAGGCCAAAAAGTCCTTACCAAAGGGACATCAAGGAGATGTGCACTCTGGCCGCTAAGATACGGCTACTAGGGCACATCAAGCCGACCATGATCGATGTGATGGTCATGGCTATAACCCGATGCGTACATCCCCTTCAACAAAGAATGCAGCCCCTGTGGTGCTTTAATGGGACTAATGACGCTACTCGTTGCATACGGCAGGGGCCGAACAATCCAGCGGCCCTAGCCAGATACTAGCCGACCTCTTCAAAGGGGAGGAGGAAGAGTTTATCCAATCTGGAACACGCGAGGGATATTCCAACTATAATCGAGTAGAATGGGTAAACCTTAACCTTTTGTTTTTCGATGCAAGGGTCATGCACGAATATTGATCAGACGCATCTTCTCTTCAAACAGAGTTGGAGGTGACATGTCGAGTCCTTCAGCTTCCCCTCTCCATAGCCGAAGAAACGTTCCTGTGACGATGATCCAGGGTTCCATGACGACCTGGAGGTGGCGATCGATTTTGTAGACAGGATATTTTATCAGGAGAACCTTGACGGAACGAAGGTTGCCTTGACGACCGACAACCCAGAGGTCCTTCCTTCCTCCATAGTAAGTGAACAGAGGACCTCTTCCCGAGCAGGGCGCCAGCCTCGCGCCATCCCAAGTGTGCTGACTTCTTCTCCCAAGGGTCATCGTACTGTGTGCCGAACAACCACGGGAAGGGATCCAGATGTGTCAACCTCGACCCGTAGTGGAGCTTCCAAGCGGAAGGCCACCGTGGAAAAGTAAGCGGCTTCCCCCTCAGCTCAAAGGTGTGGTGCTGAAAATCGTTAGAGGGGTTGATTTGTTTCCTTCTCTAATGTTCCTTTTATTCGGCAGAAGGAGAGCATCGCCTCGCCCATCCGAAGATACACCAGACACGTTAAGGCGCAGTCCCAGTCCTAGGATGTCACCAACTAGGGGCCATGCCGAGCAAGCAGTAGCAGGCGCACCCTCGGAAGATCCGGATGATGTCTCAGTCACTAATTCCAAAGTCAAGAGTGTGATGAACCATCGCCGCTGGAGGGAATCCTTACGTCATGCCGCCTTCACCAATCAGGAATTCAATGCACTTAGCTCGGTGGACGCGCACCTTGGAGCGGCTTGAACAGGGCTTGAAGGCATCGCCAGTCTTTTCTCCGCCCAGATGCAGGTGCAAGATTTAAATAGCTTAAGAGCGGATCGTGATCCCTAGCCAAGTAGCCCCCAAGCCTTAATTTGGGCGGGATGGCCGAATTAAGGATTTGTATTATCTTGATTTTCAGGCCGTGAGGGATCAGAATATCAAGTTCTCCGAAGACCTTGAGCTAAGCCGAACACAGTTGGCCAATGCGACAGACGAACTGGAAACGGTCAAAACAGCTACCGGCATGAATCCTGGCGAGTCGAAAAGTTTTGAGATGTCTGGAAACTTTATGATGTTTCCTACATATTCATATAATGCTGCCCCTACCGCTGCTGAATCCATGATTCAATTGCGAAAGGAACGGGAGGCAGCCAGAGAGTCCCAGCGACGCGCAGAGTCACATCACGAGTCTGGTAAGCACGTTTTGACACAAAGCCATGAGGAGAAGAACAAACTCCAGGTGGAGGTTCAACAAAAAAACCAAAGAAATTGAGAGTTTAAAATATCGGCTCGCGAAAGCCCTTGATGAGAATCAGAAACTCAAAGGAGGCATATTTGGTCAGTGGCGAACTTGACTTACCTTAGCATGTATAATCATAATGCATTAATAAGAACATGCAACACCTGATGTTAGATCTCCTGACTGGGCGGACCGAAGAGGAGGTCAGTTCCTATGGCGAAAGCCTTTTAAAGGAATTCACAAAAATACACGAGAGAGCCCGAAAGGCCATGAAGAGTGTGGTTAAGGCGTTATCGCCATCAGAGGTGCCGCTAGAGAGTATGGCCGAACTGGCTGATCGTTTTAAAGGAGCAAGGTGGCGGTTTGAATTGTGGAAGATCTCGGCCTGCCAGGAAGGAGCGCGCGAGGCATGGGCGATGGTAAAAACCCGTTTTACCAAGCTAGACCCAGAGCATATGGCACAAGTTGGACTAGCGGGGCCTGACGGTCAAGAAATACCCCTTAGGTTGGTATATGATCAAGTGATGCCCGCCACTCGTTACTCTCAACAAGATTGCGCTTTAGACCACCTGATAGACAATATTGATCAGGATTAGAGTGTCAATTCTATGTATCTATGTACTTTACATTGAACCGTCTTAATCCATATTTTAAAGAATGTTGTCTTAACCGGCCATCGGCTTCAACCTCCCCGACCAGTGATCAAGAAGTGTTTCGTACTATGTGCCCTGGGTAATAGGGCAAAATTTCTGGTAACCAGGCAATCCAACCATCTGGTGCAAACAGACGAAACATGTCCGAAGAGTCATGTTATATTACTCTTTAACATAAGAAACATCTTCCGAAAAATAGTTCCTCCAAGGGTTCCTTTCTTCGGGTAAACTATGCTGACCATAAACTTATAGTCTGGATATGTATGATCAATGGAGACTAATGGTTTGTAAGAACCTTGGTGGTAAGCGCAAGGCTGTATTCACTTCCCTTTAGGCCGACTTATTGTATTCTGTAAGAATGCTGTCTTTCGGCTTCACCGGTCTGAGGTACGGTCCTAGATAACCTAGTCATAACAATCGTAGAGGTGCTCCCTTTACTCCCTAGCTGAACAATCAGGAATGTAGGGGTAAACACAGGAGCCAGGAAAACAGCTTGGCAATGATCTTAAGTCAAAAAAGTGCATATAATGGCTTGAAAGACATGGGAAGGTTGCAAACGAACTGAATGCGAGTTGTATTGATTGTATTATTCGGCCCTTCTAGAAAGAGCCCCCTAGGCGAAGCTCGATATACATTTGATGATGTATACAATGCGTGCCTGTCGTGGTTTATCCGAACACACATTGTGTGAGGTTAAAACTCCGTGGAGATAAAATTAAAAGACAGAGGAAAAGGGGGGAGAGGTGATGACGACACCAGACTAGGCATAGAGGCGCCGCAGCCGAGCCGTGTTCCACGGGTTTGGTTCGAGGCGGTCATCTGACGGGAAATGAAGGTGATAAGATCGCCCTGCAAGTACTTCTTAGATGATGAACGGGCCCTCCCAGTTGGGCGAAAGCTTGTGCTTCTGCTTTTCAGGGAGGCGGAGGACGAGGTCTCCCGAGTTGTATGTCTTTGCCCGTACTTCCTGATTTTGGTAACGTCGTCTTGTTGCTAATAGAATGCACAACGTGCCCGGGCTATGTCCCGTTCGCCTTCTAGGGCATCCAGGTCGTCCTCCTGATCTAACTCGGCCTCCCTTCTTCGTACATGCGTACTCTAGGTGTGTCATGGATAAGGTCGCATGGGAGGATTGCCTCTGCACCGTATACCGTAAAAACAGAGTGTATCTCGTAGATCTGTTCGGAGTGGTGCGCAACCCCCACATCACGGAGTCGAGCTTCTCTATCCAGTGGTAGTCTGATTCCTTTAGGGAGTGGACCATGCGAGGCGTTATGCCACTCATTATGAGTCAGTTGGCCCGTTCGACTTGCCCGTTGGTTTGTGGGTGATACACTAAGGCGTAGTCGAGCTTAATGCCCATTTTAGTGCACCAGTCTTTAACTTCCTTGGCAGTGAAATTCATTCCATTGTCAGTAATTATACTGTGGGGGACACCATAAAGGTGTACAACATCGGATAAAAAGTCGATGACTGGGCCGGACTCAGCGGAGGTAACGGGTTTCGCTTCAATCCAATTAGTGAATTTATCGACCATAACCAGTTAATATTTATTTTTATTGGTCCCTCCTTTAAGTGGTCCGACCATGTCGAGCCGCCAGATCGCAAACGACCAAGTTATAGGTATTGTTCGGAGTGCTGTCGGGGGCATATGGCTTTGGTTTGCAAACAACTGGCACCCGACGCAATGTTGGACTAAATTGTGTGCGTCCGCGCGGGCCGTGGGCCAGAAAAGCTCTACCCGGAAAGACTTGCTGGCCAAGGCCCAAGCTGCTGTGTGGTGGCCTCCCATGCCGGCGTGTATTTCAGCCAGGAGCTGTTGCCCCTCCTCTTCGGATATGAACCTTTGGAGGACCCCTGTAGTGCTTCTTTTGTAAATCTCGCCCTCGTGCACCTTGTAAGCTTTAGAGCGCATAATTATGCGTTGGGCCTCTGTATGGTCATTGGGAAGCTCTTGTCGCAAGAGGTAAGCGAGTAAGGGTTCGGCCCACGAGGCAATGACGGCCATGATTTTGTGGGCCGATGGTGTTTCCTCGAGTGCGGAGCCGCCAATGATGTGGTCGCGATGCTCGATTTCTAGGCGGACGATTTGGGTGGGCTCATTCACTGTTGTGCCACTGACTTTGTCGTGCCATGTTACGGATGTCTTAAAGAGCCTTTCCAGAAATGTGTTTTTACAAACAGGGTCGCGCTTGGCGCCCATGCGGGCAAGGATATGCGTCGCTTGGTTACTGTCTCTAGCGACATGATGGAATTCGAGTCCTTCAAATCGGGTGTTTCTATATGATATCATTTTGGGATCTTTGGTGTCGAATTCGCCATTGACCTGAGAGATGGCGAGATTGGAATCCCCCCTTACTTCAAGTTGCCACACTCCCATTGATGTAGCCATCCAAAGACCATGCAGTAGAGCTTCATATTCGGCTCTATTGTTGGTGTCCGTGTACATGATCTGTAGGACGTACCAGATATTATCGTTTGTGCCGGATGTGAGGATCACCCCAGCCCCCAGTCCGGCTACCATTTTTGAACCGTTAAAGTACATTGTCCAATGTGAATATGTAATGTATTCTCGGGGGAGTTCGGGTTCGGTACATTCAACTAGGAAATCATCTAACACCTGGGATTTAATGGCTCAGCGTGGCTTGTATATGATCTCGAAGGGAAGGAGTCCTATAGCCCATTTGACAATGCGACCCGTGGCGTTCCTATTATTGATTTTATGGTTGAGGGGTACATCGGATACTACTATCACCGAACACTCTTGAAAGTAGTGTCGTAACTTTCTGGATGCCATGAAGATCGTATATGCTATCTTTTGGTAGTGTGGGTATCGGGATTTGCATGGTGTGAGATCTTCCGAGACATAGTTGACTGGCTTTTGAACCTAGAACTTGTGGCCCTCTAAATCCCATTCCGTGAGGAGCACTGCGCTCACCACTTGATTGGTGGCTGATATATAAAGCAACATGGGTTCGCCGATGCTTGGTGCGGCTAATATGGGGTTTCCTGCCAGGAGTGTCTTGATTTCCTCTAGTGCTGCAGTTGCCTCATCGGTCCATTCGAAGTTCTTGGTCTTTTTGAGTAGCCTGTATAGTGGTAATGCATTTTCACCAAGATGAGAGATGAAACGGCTTAGAGCTGCTATGCACCCTCCTAGCTTCTGAACGTGTTTAAGTTGGAGTTGCTAGCTGGGACAAGGCCCTGATTTTAGCCAGATTAGCTTCAACTCCCCTATGGGAGACGATAAAACCGAGCAGTTTTCTGGTGGGGACCTCAAAGACACATTTGTCCGGGTTGAGCTGTATATCATAGGCCCATAAATTTTCGAAGGTCAGGCGAAGGTCGTCCACGAGTTGTCCGACTTTTTTGGTTTTAATGACCACGTCGTCTATGTATGCCTCAACTGTTTTGCTAATTTGGTTTTCCATGCATGTTTGAATCATGCGTTGGTATGGGGCTCCTGCAGTTTTTAACCCGAAAGGCATTGTGTTGAAGCAGAATGGCCCGCATGGGGTGATGAATGTGGTTGCAGCCTAGTCGGACTCCTTCATTTTAATTTGGTGATTTCCGAAGTATGCGTTGAGGAAGCATAATGATTTAAGTTCGGCGGTGGCGTCGATGATCTGGTCTATGGGAGGCAAGGGGAATGTATCCTTGGGGCACGCTTTGTTTAAGTCCTTGAAGTTGACGCGTGTCAGGCTCATTTCTGAGAAATAAATCACAGAATAGCCTTAAGTAACACTAGCTCCCAAGCACAGCCAGTGGACAACCTTGATATAGATAACCAGTACAATAATATTACACAGGGTTGAGTCAGGGTGACTCAATAGTTTATTACAACATTTCAACGTACTAGGCGGGTGGAATATGACAGTGGGTAGTGGAACTCAACACTGATATGCTAGCATAGGGTCAAGCGTCAGTGTGAGGCTTGACTAATTTATTGGTGTGGCGGAAGCTTGACGGATGGTACAAGTGATAGACTCCAAGACACAGGTGTGCTGACTGGAAACCTTCTAAGCGTCGGCCTCGCTAGCGCAATTCTCCTCCAACGGTTCGTCCTCCTCCAAGTCTGGCCAAGTAAATAGCCAGGGACAAGCCAGTGAGTACTTTGAATGTACTCGCAAACATTATGAACATAAGGTATACTAAAGCGAAAGCCATGATGAAATACTATATGCATGCAACAAATATCAAGACTTGGCATGATGAAACATGGTTAGTTCAAAATAAATATTGGTCACTATATTATAAAAATAAAAATAAAAGGAATGCCAGTCGGATATCAAGCGACATCACGGTAGGACTTGAAAAGAAATGCCAGTTGGGTATCCACAAGAGTAGTGGCGAGATAAACCGCCTGACACTCGAGGGACGCCTCAAAAGGACTTTAAAAGAAATGCCAGTGGGTGTCCACAAGAGTAGTGGCGAGATAAACCGCCTGACACTCGAGGGACGCCTCAAAAGGACTTTAAAAGAAATGCCAGTGGGTGTCCACAAGAGTAGTGGCGAGATAAACCGCCTGACACTCGAGGGACGCCTCAAAAGGACTTTAAAAGAAAAGCGAGTGTCCGGGGTAGTCTAGCCAGCCCCTGAGACACTCTCGAAGGTAATAATAAAATCACAAGGTTAGTCCATAAGCATAATGTTCACCATAAATAAATTTATGATAAAATACTGACTGTGACAAAGAAAATGTCCTGCAAACATAACATGCTCAAGTAGTCTATTTTCCTCCAGAGACTGACACCGAGACCGATACTTGACCCACCCAACTAAATCCTTGACCGTGGACGCGGCTATTCGAATAGATATAACTCTGCAGAGGGTGTACTCTTTACCCACGCGTATGGGCTTTCCTTAGCCAGTACCGTGTACTGACTAATACCCAATACGGACTTTAGGTTGAAAACACGCCTGACGCATACACACCGACCGGATGCCAGGACTCACCCAGAGCATCGCTCCAGAAACCTTAAGTCAGGGAGGCTACAACCTCCGAAAAGCATGGGATCACTATTAAACGCGCGGATTACAAGGGGTGCGCCCCTCTCGGCTACAACCGGAAACACCCATGCCCCTGACCCGATGACAGGCTACAACCTTCATCGTAGTATCTGTGTGGCGTGCACCCGTACAGGGGTTATCAACTTACTAGGCCGTACCTTCCTTTCGGAAGGACCCGTGGCAGCACGGTGTACAACTAGGTGTATAGAGCAAGACTCGATCTAGGCAGACTCAGGAGGTATTGTCAAAATAACACCAGTGTTCCTCATCAGTACCACATGACACCACTGTGTCACAAAGGACCATGCCTACTAGCATGTCCCAACCAGCAGCAGCATCTCTGCCCTCACGTAACCATTTGTATGCCAGACAAGCTAGTGTGACATGCAAGCCAAGGTAAAACAAACATTACATGACCATGCATGCACATGTGATATAACATGCAACGTATATGATGCACTACCATTTTATGTAACCATGCAAGGAAGCAACACCATAACTCAAGTTCAATAATGCTTGCCTTGTCCAAAGTAATCAGGAGAAAACCCTTCAGAAATCCCAGCAAAAGTTCCTTCTTCTTTTTCTGAAAAATTCAAATTTGAATTCGAATAAGACAATAAACACAGAACAGAAAAAGTTCTCAAAATATTTTTAAATAAATCTTAAAATAAACTAGAGCAGAAAAGAAAATTTTAGCAAAAAGAATCAACTCATTTGGATTTATATTTTAAAAGTTATTAGCTTTTCAAAACCAGGGGTTTTTCTGTAAAACAGAAGTCCCTGAGTTGTTTTAAAAGAAAACGTTTCGGATACGAGTGCGTCTTCCAGAGTAGAAGACGTAAAGCGCAGAGTGCGCTTCCACTTAAAACGGAAACAGAGAGAGAGCGAGCTGACGGGTGGGGGCCACCCGTCAGGTTTAAAATTTGAACGCGCTCGCGCGCGAGTACAGAGAAGCGGCGGCGATCGCCGGCGACGATCGCCGAGGTCTCAGGGCCCGGCGCTGGTCGCAAAGTGACCAGCGTGGACTTCCGCATCCAGGGGTGGTGGAGGTGGCCACCGGCGGTCACCTGAACGGCGGTGAGCTCGTCGCCGGCGGACGAAGATTCGGGTGAGGTGGTGGCTCGTCGGAGAGGGCTCGGAAAGGTAAATTGATCTAGGGATTCGGCATGGTGGTGGAAAAGGGGAAGATCGACGGAGTTTAGGCTGCTCTGGTGGTGTACGTGCTCGGTTCGGTTCGAGGACAGAGGCGGCGGAGCGGTGACCGGAGAGGGAGAAGATGACTCCCTCGGGGCCTGGTGGGTGGTCAGGAGGGAGTGTGGGTGGTGGTGGAGGCGAGTGCTAGCGCTAGAGGGGCTCGGGGACCCTTTTTATAGGCGGTTCGAAGATAGCCGAAGCGGGTGAAGATCGCCGGAGTTAATGAGGTCGCCGAGGTTGGTTCTGGCCGGTGGTCTGGGCGATGGAGCATTCAAGAGGTCCGTGGTGTTCGTCCGATGCTTCCGCGTGGACGAGCTCGTGCCTGCTTGACACGTTTGCGGTGTGCTGTCCGCACGGGCGCGGCGGAGCGGCCGGCTCCGGCGACTGTCAAACGGGCCCCGTGCGGCGTGGCCGGTGTGTCCTTTGCGCGTAGAGGCGAAGGAAGATGACGCGTGTGCAGGGAGGTAGGTATGAGCGCTGAAGTGGAGTAAAGGAGCGATTGATGGCCGAGGCGTTCCGCTCGGCTCCGCCGTGGACGAGCCCGGGGAGGCTGCACCGGCCCGGTGCCATCTCACCGGAGTGGAGTGGCTGGGCGCTGGGCCAGGGGGAGCTGCGGTAATGAAAACGGGCGACATTGCCGTGCGGAAGAGGAAGACGATGGATGCACGGCATCGCTGTCCCTGTCGGCCGAATTCAGTTAACTGAATTTTATTCAGTGTGGAACAGTATGCCCGCCAACTGTTTGATGAAATGATTTGAGGTCTTAAACAACTTGGTTGATAATGGGGTCTTGTGTGGTGGTGTGTAGTTACTCAAAAATGAGTTTGCCAGGAGGCCAAGAATTTTGGTGAAGTTTGGAAATGGTTTGGGGCAGAAATATGATTTCTGGACCAAATTTGAATTGAATTTGGTTTGAAATTTTTGAACTGTGGGACCAAATGTTTTTGGAGAAATGGGTTGAGGGTACCATATATATGTAGGAATAATTTTGGTAGAGGCAGAAGAGTCATAGAAAATATAGTTCCTTTGTAAATGTCAAGAAACTATGATTAATTCAAATTCCACTTTTGGAATTTAGAATATATAGAAAGAATATTTTTGTGGAGTAGGAAGGAGTTGAATAATACCACAGAAGGTGTGCATGACTTGAGAGGAAAATTTTGGAGTGACAGAAAATATTTGGAGAAGTTTTATGGTATTAGAAGGGGTGAAAAGGATTTTTGCCTTTGAAAATAAATAGCTAAAAACCAAAGATTCTTTAGAGAGAAAAACTTTTGAAAACCTCCAAAACAATTAAATCAAATAAGTCCACCCTTCAAACAGAACCCTCCAAGAAAATTTAAAAATCTTAGCTAAAATTTTGAAAAGTTTTTTTTTTTTTTTTTTTAAATTCCAAATAACTATTTTTGGGGTGTGACAGCACCTACCCCCTTAAGAAAAATCTCGTCCCCGAGATTCCAGCTGTCCCTCAAACAGGTACGGATATTCAGTCCTTAAATGATCTTCTCTTTCCCAGGTTGCCTCTTCCTCGGTGTGATTACTCCATTGAACTTTGCAAAATTTTATTACGCTCTGTCGGGTTCTCCGTTCAGACTCCTCCAAAATCTTTATGGGACGTTCCCGATAGGTAAGATCTGGTTGAAGATCCAACTCCTGGTGCTGGATCTGCTTCTCCGGGTTGCTAACACATTTCCTAAGCTGGGATACATGGAACACATCGTGGACATCTGATAATTCTGCCGGTAATTCTAGTTGATAGGCAACCTTGCCCCTTCTTGCGGTTACTTTAAACGGTCCAATAAATCTTGGTGCTAGTTTCCCCTTAACCTTAAATCTCTGTAGCCCCCTTGTCGGGGATACTCTAAGGTATACGTAGTCATTTGGTTCAAAGTGGACCTGGCGGTGTTTTTGATCATAATAACTCTTCTGTCGGCTTTGAGCTGCCTTTAGTCGGTCCTGAATAAGCTTTACTTTGGTTTCTGCTTCTATTAGCATTTCTGGTCCAAAAATTCGGCTGTCTCCGGTTTCAGACCAATTCAATGGGGTTCGGCATCGTCGTCCGTATAATGCTTCGAACGGTGCCATTTTTAGGCTAGCTTGATAACTGTTGTTGTAGGAGAATTCTGCATAAGGCAAACTATCCTCCCAACTGACTCCGTAGGTAAGCACACAAGCTCTCAACATGTCCTCTAATATTTGATTTACCCGCTCTGTCTGTCCTCCGGTCTGTGGGTGGTATGCAGTGCTGAAAGCCAATTGCGTGCCTAAGGCTTGCTGTAGGTGTTCCCAAAATCTAGAGACAAATTGGGTGCCTCTGTCAGAGACAATTATTTTGGGTACCCCGTGTAGACAAACAATCCTGGATAGATACAGCCTGGCTAGCCTCTGTGTTGAGTAGGTGGTTTTTACCGGAATGAAATGTGCTACCTTGGTCAGCGAATCTGTTATTACCCAGATAGCATCATTCCCATGTCGTGATCTTGGCAAGCCGACAACAAAATCCATTCCAATCCTATCCCATTTCCATTCAGGCACCTTAATTGGTTGCAATAACCCTGCTGGTCTCTGGTGTTCCGCTTTCACACGTTGGCATGTATCACAACATGCCACATATATGGCTATATCCCTTTTCATCCCGTGCCACCAGAATCTCTCTTGTAGATCCTTGTACATTTTGGTCCCTCCGGGATGAATGGAATATGGAGTGGTGTGGGCTTCTGCCATTATTTGTTGTTTTAAATCTTCAATGTTTGGTACGCACAGTCTCTGTCCAAACCAAATGACCCCTTGGCTGTCTTCCATAAATTCGGGCGCCCTGCCCATTTTCATCTTCTTTCTAATCCCTTCAATACTTGGGTGCCCCTTCTGGGCTTCTCTGATCTGGTCCTCTATTGTTGGTTTTATTTCCAACTGGGAAATGGTTCCTTCCGTGACTAGGGCCATGTTGAGCTTGGCAAACTCCTGGCTGAGCACATGTTGCGAAAGTTGTACACTGCCATTTCCAGCGTATGGATTCCGGCTGAGGGCATCTGCCACAACATTGGCTTTACCTGGGTGATAGTGAATTCCTACGTCATAATCCTTAATTAGCTCAAGCCAACGCCGTTGTCTCAAATTTAATTCTGGCTGCGTGAAAATATATTTAAGACTTTTATGATCCGTGTATATTTCACATCGGTTCCCCAGAAGATAGTGTCGCCACTCTTTGAGTGCGTGTACTACTTCAGCGAGTTCCAGATCATGAACGGGGTAATTTTCTTCATGTCGCCGAAGCTGTCTTGAGGTGTAAGCCACTACTTTTCCTTCCTGCATTAACACACATCCAAGGCCTTTCCCGGATGCGTCACAATATATATCGAAATTTTTGTGCACATCGGGCACGACCAGAACTGGTGATGTTGTTAACCTCTTTTTCAACTCCTGAAAACTCTTTTCACAAGCTTCAGTCCATTCGAACTTCTTGTCTTTCTTGAGTAACTGGGTCATGGGTCTGGCTATATTGGAGAACCCTTCAATAAACCTTCGATAATAGCCCGCTAAACCGAGGAAACTTCTGACTTCCGTCACGTTTGTGGGCTGCTTCCATTCCAACACATCCTTTACCTTTCCCGGGTCTACAGCGATTCCGTCTTGGGTCAATACGTGCCCAAGGAAACCAACTTCTCTCAACCAAAATTCACATTTACTGAATTTGGCGTATAGCTGATGTTTTCTTAACTCCTCCAGTACTATCCGAAGATGCTGCTCATGTTCTTTAGGCGTCTTAGAGTAAATAAGTATGTCATCGATAAATACCACCACAAATTTATCCAGATATTTCATAAAAACCTTGTTCATGAGATGCACAAAATATGCCGGGGCATTGGTTAAACCAAATGGCATCACTGTGAATTCATATAATCCGTATCTGGTCGTGAACGCCGTCTTAGGTATGTCTGTCGTCCGAATTTTTAACTGATGATAACCTGATCTCAGGTCTATCTTCGAGAAGACTTTGGCTTCTGCTAGCCGTTCAAATAAGTCGTTGATTCTGGGCGGTGGATATTTATTCTTGATAGTGACCATATTAAGTGCCCTGTAATCAATGCACAGCCGTAGGGTACCATCCCTCTTTTTGGCGAATAAAACTGGCGAACCCCATGGTGACGAGCTGGGTCGTACGTAACCTTTCTCCATCAACTCCTTAATTTGCTTCTTTAATTCTGCCAATTCTGTTGGGGCCATACGGTACGGTTTCTTGTATATGGGTGTCGTTCCAGGTGCTAGTTCAATAACGAACTCAATCTCGCGGTCCGGTGGCATTCCTGGTAATTCTTCAGGAAATACATCAGGATATTCACAGACTACAGGAACCTTACTTAATTCCATCGTATCCACTTGATTTAATTTCCCTTGGGATGTGGCAATCTTCCTTGTACCCACTTTTATTGTCTTTCCTTGGCAATTGGTAAGAGTTACCGTACGGTTGTAGCAGTCTATGAAACCTTTGTTGGTGGTTAACCAATCCATTCCCAGAATAATGTCCAAATCAACTGCGTCTAGAACGATGAGATTGGCTAGGAATCCCATTCCTTCAATTTCGATGTTCACATCCTTACAGTACCATTGAGTATTTTGCTTTGATCCCGGGGACTGAATAACCATGGAATTTTGTAACGGCAAAAAGGGAAACTGATTCTTCGAGGCAAATCTTTTAGAAATGCAGGAGTGGGAAGCTCCGGAATCAAATAAAATTGTAGCATCTACTGAGTTGGCGGGGAACGTACCAAACACGATATCCGGTGCGTTCTGAGCTTCCTCAAAAGTCACGTGGTTGATATGCCCTTGCTTGTGGTTGTTATTGGGGTTGAAATTGTTGCGTCGCGGAGCGTTGGTCGTACCACGGCCATTGTTGTTGTTGTTGGCTTTGGGAGGGTTGTTTCCTTGTTTTGGGCACTGTTTAGCATAGTGCCCTGCTTCTCCACAGGAGTAACAGGTGACTCCAGGGTAAAAGTTTGTATCCTTGGTCCTATTGTGGAATGCACTGCGGTTCTGTGGTGGAGCTGTATTTGTTGGTCGGGTTACTACTGGCTTTTGAACATCATTCCTAGGTCTGTTGTTGCGAACCTGTACTGACTGGTTCATGCGGCGCTTGCGGGCCTCATCCATATTGCGGTGTTCATTTTCCAAGATAATAGCCTTATCCACCAGTGTCTTAAAGTCTGGAAAGGTATGAACCATCAGCTGGCATTTTAGCGACGAAATAAGTCCGTCGAGAAATTTCTCCATCTTTTTGTTCTCTGTCATATACTCGTCGTTGGCGTACCGGGCCAACTGAGTAAACTGATCCAGATATTGGGATACTGTGGAGCTTCGCTGTTTGAGATCCTCAAATTCCCTCTTCTTCAGTTTCATAATGCTATTTGGAATATGCGCTCCTCGGAAATTTTCCTTGAATTGTTCCCATGTCATATTTGCTCCGTCAGGGTGGGTGTGACATAAGTTTTCCCACCACGAAGCAGCCGTTCCAGAAAAATAGTGTGGCGTGTACAGCACCTTTTCCTGGTCAGTACACTGGGCAATAACTAATTTTCTTTCCATGTCTCGAAGCCAGTCGTCTGCCTCTAGTGGCTTGTCAGTGTGCGTAAAGACCGTTGGGCAGGTCTTTTGTAATTCCGACAGTTTGGACCTGGGTTGTGGTTGTCCTTGTTGATTTCCCATGTTCATCAAATGCTGCATCATCTCCTGATGCTGTTGCTGACTCTGCTCATATAGGCGGCATACTTGTGAGAAAGCTGATTCACTCCTCTGCTGACTAGTCTGCCCTTGGGTAAAATTATTTCCCATTTGTCCAGAGTTGTTTTCAGGTTGAGTTGGCATAGAACGGGTCCAGGGACGATGCATTTTCTTTCTGGGGTATTTGCATAACACCAAGGAAAAATAATCAAATATCAGAAAATAAATTCCCAAACAAAATTTTTCCCCGGACAAGGTAAGACAAGGCAGCCAAATATATTACACAAGGGATTTAATTATACAAGCAGGATCTAATTATACAGGATACATGTGGAAACTGTATCATACAAGATCATTTATTCTACTAGCGCACTCTCCGTGCTCTCATCGACCAGCGGTCCTACATCGCTATCTTACAAAGGCTAGGCAGAACAGGGAATAAATATATTACATCCATGCTCTCAAGCAGTCATCTGGCGAAGAAAACTGCGTTCGTCCCCATGGCTCATCCTAGGTCCTGCTGAGAGTGAGACTCAGGCAAGGCACCCAGGATGTGATATCGCCCTCCTCCTCTTCCTCCTCGAGGATCGCCTCTAGTCGGGTGGTTGTTGATGCCGTGCCTGCTGGGGGTGGCACCGTGCTCGTCAGTGGAGAAGCTCTGGTAGGAATGGGTGCAGTCGGACGGCTAGCATCGCCAGTTGTGGTCGAGCGCTGAGCCGCGGGACTAGCCAGAGAAGTATTTGGTGGATTGGAAGTGCGTGGGGCACGAGGCGAAGGAGAGCGGTACTCGCTCCTGCGAATAATTCTCGCACGAGACAAGTCCATCCGCGCAGTGAGGTAGTCATCCACCAGGGAGGTGAAAGCTGACTCCAAGGCCATGATATACTGGACAAGTGGCTCAATAGCCATATCCTTTTCCCCTATGGTGCAGGAAAAGGCATAGTGGCTAGTATATGGAACGTGGCAAGGCAGATAGTAGTAGGGACGGTCCTGCATAACTTTCAGGATGTCCCGGAGACGAGCGATAGCCTCACGTGCGGCCATCTGGATAGCATGCCTCTCAGTGGGCATGGCTCTCCCCATGAAGCGATAGTTGCGGAAAGACACAGACGCACCACCCCGAATATATACCGAAGCCTGGTACATAGTCAGGGTCTCTGAGATCTTGTCCGGGTAAACGACGTACTCCGGACGCCCGAGGGACCCCATCGCGTCCCTCGCGATGCTCGCGAGAAGGCGGGAAAATCCCGCAGGCTCGTTGGCGAAAATCTGAGATGGGAAGCTGCCACCAGCCATCTACAACAGTAGACAAAAATCCAAGTAGCCATGTCATAAGTGTATGATGACTAAGGAAAATTTGCTACGATGCATGAGATGCATGCTGGAAAAATGTTAGCACTGACTCGGTGACTAGCGATCGTGCCTAGGGCTCCTACAGCCAGCCTGGCTCTGATACCAAGGTCTGTCAGGCTCATTTCTGAGAAATAAATCACAGAATAGCCTTAAGTAACACTAGCTCCCAAGCACAGCCAGTGGACAACCTTGATATAGATAACCAGTACAATAATATTACACAGGGTTGAGTCAGGGTGACTCAATAGTTTATTACAACATTTCAACGTACTAGGCGGGTGGAATATGACAGTGGGTAGTGGAACTCAACACTGATATGCTAGCATAGGGTCAAGCGTCAGTGTGAGGCTTGACTAATTTATTGGTGTGGCGGAAGCTTGACGGATGGTACAAGTGATAGACTCCAAGACACAGGTGTGCTGACTGGAAACCTTCTAAGCGTCGGCCTCGCTAGCGCAATTCTCCTCCAACGGTTCGTCCTCCTCCAAGTCTGGCCAAGTAAATAGCCAGGGACAAGCCAGTGAGTACTTTGAATGTACTCGCAAACATTATGAACATAAGGTATACTAAAGCGAAAGCCATGATGAAATACTATATGCATGCAACAAATATCAAGACTTGGCATGATGAAACATGGTTAGTTCAAAATAAATATTGGTCACTATATTATAAAAAAAAATAAAAGGAATGCCAGTCGGATATCAAGCGACATCACGGTAGGACTTGAAAAGAAATGCCAGTTGGGTATCCACAAGAGTAGTGTCGAGATAAACCGCCTGACACTCGAGGGACGCCTCAAAAGGACTTTAAAAGAAATGCCAGTGGGTATCCACAAGAGTAGTGGCGAGATAAACCGCCTGACACTCGAGGGACGCCTCAAAAGGACTTTAAAAGAAATGCCAGTGGGTGTCCACAAGAGTAGTGGCGAGATAAACCGCCTGACACTCGAGGGACGCCTCAAAAGGACTTTAAAAGAAAAGCGAGTGTCCGGGGTAGTCTAGCCAACCCCTGAGACACTCTCGAAGGTAATAATAAAATCACACGGTTAGTCCATAAGCATAATATTCACCATAAATAAATTTATGATAATATACTGACTGTGACAAAGAAAAAGTCCTGCAAACATAACATGCTCAAGTAGTCTATTTTCCTCCAGAGACTGACACCGAGACCGATACTTGACCCACCCAACTAAATCCTTGACCGTGGACGCGGCTATTCGAATAGATATAACTCTGCAGAGGGTGTACTCTTTACCCACGCGTATGGGCTTTCCTTAGCCAGTACCGTGTACTGACTAATACCCAATACGGACTTTAGGTTGAAAACACGCCTGACGCATACACACCGACCGGATGCCAGGACTCACCCAGAGCATCGCTCCAGAAACCTTAAGTCAGGGAGGCTACAACCTCCGAAAAGCATGGGATCACTATTAAACGCGCGGATTACAAGGGGTGCCCCCCTCTCGGCTACAACCGGAAACACCCATGCCCCTGACCCGATGACAGGCTACAACCTTCATCGTAGTATCTGTGTGGCGTGCACCCGTACAGGGGTTATCAACTTACTAGGCCGTACCTTCCTTTCGGAAGGACCCGTGGCAGCACGGTGTACAGCTAGGTGTATAGAGCAAGACTCGATCTAGGCAGACTCAGGAGGTATTGTCAAAATAACACCAGTGTTCCTCATCAGTACCACATGACACCACTGTGTCACAAAGGACCATGCCTACTAGCATGTCCCAACCAGCAGCAGCATCTCTGCCCTCACGTAACCATTTGTATGCCAGACAAGCTAGTGTGACATGCAAGCCAAGGTAAAACAAACATTACATGACCATGCATGCACATGTGATATAACATGCAACGTATATGATGCACTTGTAATGCCCAGGATGGAGTTATACCTCCTACGGGTCGAGGCCCGACTTAAAGGCATAAACCCATCCTAGAATGATCTCAAGTCTGGTAATCTTTGCACAACTCATGTAAAAGAGGGATGGTAAACTTAAAATAGTTGGCTTACAATCGCCACGTCACAGAATAACAGTACAAGTCTCAAACATCATACAAAAGATCACTACAACCCTCTAAGGGAAAAATCCAAATGTCAAAGTACCAAACTCAGATAAATAAAACAACCACAGGCGGATCGAATCCTAGTAAGAGTCTCCACTACTGATCGTCCGGGTAGCGCACGTAGTAACGACTACGCTCCTCGTCGTACTCCCAATCCAGCTCGGTGCCATCTCCTGGATAGCTCACGGCTGGACCTGCATCTGGTGTGTGAAGTAACTGTGAGCCACAGAGGACTCAGCAATCCCGTTCCCGGGTAACAGAACTATCAAAGTCTTTAGGAGAGGTAAGGCTGAAGAAAGAAATGAGGTGAAGGAACAACAAAGAGTCTGCAGCAGCAACTAGCATCTAACTTACGCAAGAGAGAGCGAGAAGAGAAGGCAACGCGAGAAGTGATCACTAAGTGATCCTAGCTACAAGCTCACAAACATAACCCCTCCGTGTTCAACTCCCGAATCCCGATTCGGAAATTGACAATCACGGAACACACGCTGGTAGTGTATTAGCATCATTGTGTCAAGTTATCTACAACCGGAATTAACAAGCTCCCATCTGCCACATAACCGCGGGCACGGCTTTCGAAAGTTCAAACCCTGCAGGGGTGTTCCAACTTGACCCATTACAAGCCCACGATCCGCGGAGTCGCAACTCCAAAGTGGGAAGACCCGAGTATCCTCGGAATCCCGTGCTCAAGATATACCGAGCTAAGGTAAGGCTAATCCAGCAAATCCTCCCGGCGTGTCGACACCCTGATAGTAGCCGCGCGTATCTAGGTCTCAGGACACGTCCGGATGAGCGCTACGTACAGATACCAAAGACCCCAGCGAACTGGGTAGTATCCGCAAGTGACTCTGGTTTGGACCAACACTCAAGTCGAGCACTGGCCCAGGGGGTTGAATTAATTAAGCCTCGGGTTAATTACTCCCTCGGAAGGTTTAAGTTGTTTAGGCAAATAGTACCAATGTTGGGATTTGCTGGAAAAGACTTAGCACAGCGGTTTATCGAGGGGGTCCCATACACCCCAACCGTGTTAGGAACGCATAATCAAGGAACATAAAACCGGCTTATACGGATCCTAACGGCATGAGTGGAACAAAACACCAAGCAAAAGGCTTAGCCTTCCACCCTTGCCAATATATAGATGATTTCAGTTAAAGCATTTATATAGTGTGATATAACCCAACCAAACTTCAACATGGAGCAAGCATCTTCACTTCACCTGCAACTAGCAACGCTATAAGAAGGGCTGAGCGAAGCGTACTTAGCCAAGCAACGGTTTGCATAGGTAGGGTGGTTAAACATGGCAATTGGTTACAAGTAGGAGGCTGACAAGAAGAACATGGGCATCGAGGCAAAACTATAGATCGAGACTACTAGCAATAGACAAAGATAGTAATGTTATCGGGGTTCGGTCATCTTGCCTGAAGAGAAGAAGTTCGGATCAAAAGAAGGGTCCTCTTGCTCAAACTCGTTGGAAACCTCGTGCTCAACCTCGTTGGAAAACTCGTGCTCAACTTCCGGGTCTAAACAAGACAAACACACCAAGCACCAATCAACACGATGCAATGCGCACTCGAAAAACATGTATGCATGATGGATGCACTAAGATGCACAAGGAGCACGTAAAACATCACTCAAGCAAAACACCTCAAAACAAGATAACAACCTGATATTATTAATCTACACAGAAAAACACCCAAGTTAGATATAAAGATCGCTGAAATCGGAGTTACGGGCTAAAAGTTATGCCCGAAACAAGATTTGAGCGAAAACTGCAAATTACAGCAACATGGCATCTTGGGAGCACAAAATAAATAATCTACAGCACCCAAAAGGCATGGCAAAGGACTTGAACATAAACTAGATATAATGTACAGCAACTAGGTCCAAAGTGCACCCCCAACGGAGTCACGGATCAATAGCAATGATCTTGGACATATTGAACTTTGAAATAAAATTCTGGCAGCAGAATTTTATTGAAAGTTTGGAGCAAAAGATAAACATGCTACAGCCACTCAAATGGACATGTGAGGACATGGATGGAAAGACAACAATATATACTTCATGGAACAATCAAAATCCACCCCAAAACTATCATGCTTTGTCCTACAACATCACACGAACATGGCATCGGAACGTTACAGATTTCAGACTTAGTGAAATTTCACTAAGTCCTAAAACAGCAACTACATCATGGCATCAAAAAGAGCATGTTTAAGACACCTCGAAACTAAACATGGCAAAGGGTAAGCACCTCATCAAAATACATATGACGGTGATCCCGAAACACACAAGCATGCATCAATGTGATGAACACACCGATTGCAACGAGCTCAACAACATGGCATTTCATAACAAGTAAAAACACAACATTTGAACATGGCATCTTGCAACGATGATAACAAGGAAACAATACATCTACCATGCAACCTATCACACTCAACACGTAGTTCGTGACGAGACGAACACGTGGACATGTCATTTGCTTCGTTTGGACAAACGAGCTAAAAGATATCACATGTCAAAGGTGGCACAAAAATAACACATAGCAGCAGTTTATATCATCATACACTCTTGCAACAGCAAAACAAGGCCCTAGATGATCTCTAACATGCATGACTACAACAGGTAAAACGTAGAGGACATCTCCACGAACATCTGGACATGCTACACGCGCAAAACGGAGCATCACAGAGAAAGTTACAGCAGGTCAAAGTTTGGATCACAGATCAGGATTTAAAAGACTTAGGAGTGGGGAACAACCTTAGCAGATCTGAGATCTGGGGAAAAAACGGAGAAACGGGCCGGCGGTGCGGATCTGGGCCCGCGCGGGGGCACTGTTGCGGCGGAGGCGGCCCGACTCGGCGGCGGCCCGCGGCTGCGGCAGAGGCCCAGCGGGGTGGCGGCGTACGGCCCGCGGGGCGGCCTGGCTGCCGCGGCCTGGGGAGGCCGACGCGGATGGGCCGGCTCGGGGCGGAGGCCCGGTGGAGCGGCGGCTCGCTCGGGCGAGTGGCCTGGGGCGAGGCCCGACCGCTCGGGCGCTGGGCCGACGGCTGCGAAGGCGAGGCGACCTGGCCCGCGCGGGGGTTCGGGAGTGAACGGCGAGGCTGGGCCGCGGGGTGGAGGAACCTGGCGCGGGCGAAGCCGTTCAAGTGGTCCTGGCGCGGGGGTGGCTCGTACGGGCCGGCGGATCGAGGCGACAGGACGAAGGAGCGGCGACCGACGCCCTGGCCCTTCGAGCGGCCGGAGGCGAGCGTTGACTCGCGCGGCGGCTGCGGAAGGCCTCGATCCCAGGGATCCCCTCGGGATCCAGGAGATCTCTGCAGACCTGATTTTTGGATCTGAAAGAAAAAGGAAAAACAAAATGGTGGAGAGGGGAAGAAGAAGGGGAAAACCACAATAGACTAGGGTCTATTATATAGCAGTTTTTGACTAGGGTTAGGGTTGTGGGGGTGTTTAGGAGCCCTCCGATCTGGATCCAACGGATCCGATCGCGGGGACGATTAAAAAGGACCAGACGGATATAAAAGAGAGCAGCAGGGGTATTTCCGGGACACGAAGCGAAGGCACTTCGGACCCACACGGACAACGGAGGGAAAAGTCAACGGAGTCCAAACGAGACGAGATTTGAGAGGCGGGTTGCACACAACAAAACAACAACACACAACACAACCTCGCGGCACACCGGTAACGAAAAACGCCCGAACAACAAAGAAGGCCTACGGGACGTCACGGACACGAGAGGGAGCTCCGGAACACGAAACGGACAACGGGAAGAAACGCCACGAACCGGATGCAACCCACAACACAAACAAAATGCAATGCACAAGTCTACATGATATGAATGAATGCCACACACTCACACAACAGAACGACGAAAGCCCGAAAGACAAAGAACCCGAAAAGGAAGTAGATGAAGCCGGAGATTTATTATAAGCCCAAAAGGGAAAGTATTACATCCGGGGCATTACAGCACTACCATTTTATGTAACCATGCAAGGAAGCAACACCATAACTCAAGTTCAATAATGCTTGCCTTGTCCAAAGTAATCAGGAGAAAACCCTTCAGAAATCCCAGCAAAAGTTCCTTCTTCTTTTTCTGAAAAATTCAAATTTGAATTCGAATAAGACAATAAACACAGAACAGAAAAAGTTCTCAAAATATTTTTAAATAAATCTTAAAATAAACTAGAGCAGAAAAGAAAATTTTAGCAAAAAGAATCAACTCATTTGGATTTATATTTTAAAAGTTATTAGCTTTTCAAAACCAGGGGTTTTTCTGTAAAACAGAAGTCCCTGAGTTGTTTTAAAAGAAAACGTTTCGGATACGAGTGCGTCTTCCAGAGTAGAAGACGTAAAGCGCAGAGTGCGCTTCCACTTAAAACGGAAACAGAGAGAGAGCGAGCTGACGGGTGGGGGCCACCCGTCAGGTTTAAAATTTGAACGCGCTCGCGCGCGAGTACAGAGAAGCGGCGGCGATCGCCGGCGACGATCGCCGAGGTCTCAGGGCCCGGCGCTGGTCGCAAAGTGACCAGCGTGGACTTCCGCATCCAGGGGTGGTGGAGGTGGCCACCGGCGGTCACCTGAACGGCGGTGAGCTCGTCGCCGGCGGACGAAGATTCGGGTGAGGTGGTGGCTCGTCGGAGAGGGCTCGGAAAGGTAAATTGATCTAGGGATTCGGCATGGTGGTGGAAAAGGGGAAGATCGACGGAGTTTAGGCTGCTCTGGTGGTGTACGTGCTCGGTTCGGTTCGAGGACAGAGGCGGCGGAGCGGTGACCGGAGAGGGAGAAGATGACTCCCTCGGGGCCTGGTGGGTGGTCAGGAGGGAGTGTGGGTGGTGGTGGAGGCGAGTGCTAGCGCTAGAGGGGCTCGGGGACCCTTTTTATAGGCGGTTCGAAGATAGCCGAAGCGGGTGAAGATCGCCGGAGTTAATGAGGTCGCCGAGGTTGGTTCTGGCCGGTGGTCTGGGCGATGGAGCATTCAAGAGGTCCGTGGTGTTCGTCCGATGCTTCCGCGTGGACGAGCTCGTGCCTGCTTGACACGTTTGCGGTGTGCTGTCCGCACGGGCGCGGCGGAGCGGCCGGCTCCGGCGACTGTCAAACGGGCCCCGTGCGGCGTGGCCGGTGTGTCCTTTGCGCGTAGAGGCGAAGGAAGATGACGCGTGTGCAGGGAGGTAGGTATGAGCGCTGAAGTGGAGTAAAGGAGCGATTGATGGCCGAGGCGTTCCGCTCGGCTCCGCCGTGGACGAGCCCGGGGAGGCTGCACCGGCCCGGTGCCATCTCACCGGAGTGGAGTGGCTGGGCGCTGGGCCAGGGGGAGCTGCGGTAATGAAAACGGGCGACATTGCCGTGCGGAAGAGGAAGACGATGGATGCACGGCATCGCTGTCCCTGTCGGCCGAAATTCAGTTAACTGAATTTTATTCAGTGTGGAACAGTATGCCCGCCAACTGTTTGATGAAATGATTTGAGGTCTTAAACAACTTGGTTGATCATGGGGTCTTGTGTGGTGGTGTGTAGTTACTCAAAAATGAGTTTGCCAGGAGGCCAAGAATTTTGGTGAAGTTTGGAAATGGTTTGGGGCAGAAATATGATTTCTGGACCAAATTTGAATTGAATTTGGTTTGAAATTTTTGAACTGTGGGACCAAAGGTTTTTTGGAGAAATGGGTTGAGGGTACCATATATATGTAGGAATAATTTTGGTAGAGGCAGAAGAGTCATAGAAAATATAGTTCCTTTGTAAATGTCAAGAAACTATGATTAATTCAAATTCCACTTTTGGAATTTAGAATATATAGAAAGAATATTTTTGTGGAGTAGGAAGGAGTTGAATAATACCACAGAAGGTGTGCATGACTTGAGAGGAAAATTTTGGAGTGACAGAAAATATTTGGAGAAGTTTTATGGTATTAGAAGGGGTGAAAAGGATTTTTGCCTTTGAAAATAAATAGCTAAAAACCAAAGATTCTTTAGAGAGAAAAACTTTTGAAAACCTCCAAAACAATTAAATCAAATAAGTCCACCCTTCAAACAGAACCCTCCAAGAAAATTTAAAAATCTTAGCTAAAATTTTGAAAAGTTTTTTTTTTTTTTTTAAATTCCAAATAACTATTTTTGGGGTGTGACAACGCGGAGCCACCATGATTTTTCCTTTTTGGGCACCATGACTGTGACACCCCGAGACCGATGCGCCAGGTGTCTTCCAGTTATTCGCTGCCGTTGCCATGTCATTTGCTCGCGTGTTGCATTTTTCCATATCATCATCATGTTTTCAAAACTTGCATCCGCCCGAGTTCCCCTGCCCTCTCCGTTCTCCGTTCTGAGCCCAGACTCACTCGCACGTGCCCAAGGCACCTCCGAAACCTGGTTTTGTAAGTGGCCGGAAAATGTTCTTGGAATGGGTTGAGACTTGGCGTATGGTCTTATTATAGTGTAGACAGACCGCCTGCCAAATTTCATCGCATTCAGAGTCCGTTTGATGCTCCAACGGTTAACCGCATTAACCGCCAGACCCCCCTTCTCTTTGCAGCCTAGCACCCCTCCACAACAGCCCACTAGCCCATATAAACCCCCTCCATGCTCTTCGCCATTAGATCATGACCGCGTGGCCGAAAACCGCACCTCATATGGACTCTCCTAGCTCCCTCTGCCTATAAAAACACCCTCCCCGTCAAAATCTGGAAACCCTAGTTCATTTCCTCGTTTTCCGCACTCCCCCATAGCTCCTCGCGTAGCCGGACATATCCGCGCCGCCGCCGGACATATCCACCGCAACCAACCATGTCGCCCGGCCAGTAGGAGGACGCCACCTCAGCCGGTTGCCTCGCCCCGGCGAACCACCACCCGCCAGGTGGCACCCACAGCGCCATCTCCCTCCTCCCGCGCCGCCGGCCCGCGCGGCCCGAGTTGGGCCTGCGCGATTCCGTACGCCACCGCCGCTAGCCCATACGCCGCCGACGCCAGCCCGCAGGCGCCCACTCGCATCGCCCCAGCGCCCCCAGAGCGCTACCTCCTGCCGCCCTCTCACCGGCAGCTTCACCGGAGCGCCGTGGCCGACCTCGTTGCCGGCGACCCCTTCACCAGGCCAATCGCCGCCCGTCTCTCTGCTCCTCCTCCGCCCGGATCCCGCGGACCCACGCCGGATCCACCCCGGCTCCGCCGCCCTGTGGCCGGCCCGTTGCCGTCATGGCCTCGCCCGACCTCCCTCTCGCCGGATCTAGCCGATCGCCGTCGGCCTCTACTCGAGCATCCACTGTCGACTGCCTTCGCGCGTGGGCCAACCTCGCCCAAGGCCCAGCCGCCCCTCTGCTCCCTCGGCCGAAGTCCATGAGGTGATGCCCCAGGCCCTCTTTTGTGCCATGTTTTTTCCACCAAGTCCTATTAAAAATCAGCATAAATGCATTTTGTGGTGGTCAATACTATGTGCCTGTGTGTCCGAATGATATGATCCATATGTCAAAATGTTCATTGTGAAGTGCTCTACATGACGGTGTGACTTGCATTCATGTTAGGATGCATTATGACATGTTAATCTCTGTTGCAAAAGTGTATGTTGTTGTTAAGTGCTGAAAACTAATGAAACTTGCTGATTTGTCTTTTTCATATCTTTTTGTGTGAATTTTGTTTGAGCATCATGTCAACATGTGTTAGGAGCACAATCGTGTCATCTTTGCTGTGGTGCAATCCACTTTTCATGATATGTCTTGTGGTGAGTGCAACAAGCTTGTAAAGTGGCCTACTCGTTATTTGCTGATTTCTGAGACTTGTTGAAAAACTGCTAAGTCTGAAACTGTTATATTGTGATGCCATGTTTGCTTGATGCCCCAGTCATATACATGCATGCTCTGGATTGTCCAATGACCATGTCTTGAAGTCCATGTTATGTTCTATCCATCAATTCCCTTGTTTGCAATTATAGGTTGCTATAGCGTGCCTCTTTCTTGCTCTCAAATTGCTATATAATGTTTCTGTCAGCCTGTTAACAGTTAGTTCAGTTTTGCCATGTAAATAGCTAGTGTTCTATGCATCCTATGACCATGTTCTTGACATGCATAGCTGCATAAACATGTCTTCTTGCTGTTGGTTATATGCACATGCCATGAAATGCTTTGAGATGAGTTTCACAAGTTTGCAAACATGCCTACTTGTCGTTGTTGCTGCTATGTTCAGTTTATTTCACCAAGTCTGTGAATCTGTTATCTTTTGCAATCTTGCCATGATGTTTTGAGCATGTTCTAGTGGTGTTTGGCAGTAGCTCAGCGATCATGCTTGTAGTGCTTGCCATGTACATGCTTGCCATGCCCTTTGATGCCATGAAATGTTCCCGTAGCATGTTGTTTTGTTGATTGCAAAGTGCTTAGTTGCGGTTTTGGGACAGATTGTTGTTATATCTTGTTTCGTGTGTATGTGTTGAACCGTTGATCCGTTTTGAGCATGTCCTATATGAAACTTGCGTGTTTTTGCATGTAGATGCATCATATCATGTTGTATACATGTTTAGAGTGTCTTTTCTTGATGTTTGAATGCATCTTGCATCTTTGCCATGCTTAACTTGTTTTGCTCATATCTTCTTGGCCGTAGCTCCGAATTAAAAGAAATTTATATGTAACTTTACAAGAATTTCGTGTAGATCATCATGGTGCATCTTAACTTGTTGTTTAACAAGTTCAACTTAATGTTTGTTCAGTTCTGGACCAATTTTGAAATTTGCATATGAGGACTTACCGGAATTGTTATATGTTGTTTCCGGCGTCATTTCAACTTGCCTTGTTGTGTGGTCTTGTAAGCATCATCTCTTGCCATGTTTTGCATATTATAGACTTGTCTTGATTTATACTTGGTTGAGCATCATGTCATGTTCTTGAGTTGTGTGTTACCATGTTGTTTGCTTCTTCTCGTTAATTCATGTTTCATTGCGATCATGAGGGTTCGTTCGACTACACTTGATTCGTCTTCGTGGCTCCGTCTTCTTCATGGACTTGTTCTTCTTACTTGCGGGATCTCAGGCAAGATGACCGTCATCTTGGATCTCATTACTATCATTGCCATGCTAGTTGTCTCGATGCTATCGCTATATGTCATGCTACCCATCATTTGTTGTCAGCCTCTCATTGTTGCCATGAAACCTCTAACCTTTGACACCATCCCAGCAAACCGTTGTTTGGCTATGTTACCGCTCGCTCAGCCCCTCTTATAGCATTGTTAGCTGCAGGTGAAGATGAAGATTGCTCCATGTCGGAACTTGGTTTTTGGAATATCACAATATCTCTTAATTAAATTAATGCACATATATACTTGGCAATGGGTGGAAGGCTTGGCCTTTTGCTTGGTGTTTTGTTCCACTCATGCCACCTTAAGAACCGATAAACCGGTGTTATGTTCCTTGATTTTTGCGTTCCTAACGCGATTGGGTATATGGGGTCCCCTCGACAGTTCGCTTTGAATAATACTCCTCCAGCAAGGCCCAACTTTGGTTTTACAATTTTCCTAATAACTAAAAACTTGCATAGGGTCTTTCCGGACCCTGAGGACTTAATTTACAACCCGGGCCAGTGCTCCTCATGAGTGTTGGTCCAAAAATGCCAATAGCCAGGGCCACCAACGGGTGTGCCAGCCAGAAACTTAGCCAATCTGGATGTGGCCTGAGACGAGATACGCGCGGCTAATATCAGGGTGTCGGCACGCCGGGAGGTCTTGCTGGACTTGTTTTACCATTGTCAAAATGTCTTGTGCACCGGGATTCCAACTCTGATCGGGTCTTCCCTAATATAAGGGTTTTTTACCTCTGCTGATCATGAGAGCTTGTGATGGGCTAAGTTGGGACACCCCTGCAGGGTTATGGTCTTTCGAAAGCCGTGCCCGCGGTTTTTTGGCAGATTGGAATTTGTTAATGTCCGGTTGTAGAAAACTTGTCAGAGGAGCCGAAATAAAATACACCAACCGCGTGAGTAACCGTGACCGGTTCTTTTCAATTAGAGAAGTGAACACGGTGGGGTTATGTGTGAGTTGTAGGTAGTTCAGGATCTCTTAGCGATCATTACTAGTTTGCGACCGTTTGTGTAGATGCTCATCTTATTCTTATACTCGTAAGTTAGCCACCATATAATGCTTAGCCACTTCTGCAACGCCACCACTTATCCTTTCCTTACCCATTAAGCTTTGCTAGTCTTGATACCCATGGTTATGGGATTGCTGAGACCTCGTGGCTCATAAATACTACAACAATAGTTGCAGGTGCAGGTTTCCGATGACTTGACGTGAGAGCGATGTTTACTTGTGTTGGAGTTCTTTCCTCTTCTTCGTCGATCTTGGGATAAGTTCCTTGTCGGTAGCCTGGGATAGCAGGATGGATGTCTTTGTGCTTTTCATGTTTCCATCCGTAGTCGGATGTCTTGTGTATGATGTTGTTGTATTCATGTGAAAGATTGTATGACTTGTATGTATCCCCAACTATTTATGTAATGGTATGATGTAATGATATCCATCTTGCTAAGCGCCCGAAATGCGATTGTGCCCCAATCACGAGTTCATCACGTGATCGGGATAGAATCGCATCTTGGCGTGACAAGTTGGTATCAGAGTAACATAATTTCTTCTCATCAATTTAATTGGTGGAGGATAAGCATAACATAATTCTTATTCTTATTTCATGAAGTTGAGTAATCCCTTCCTTCGGAGTTTGCTCATGACGAATAAATTCTAATTCCAAGTGTTTTCATCTTTTCTTTTCCAGAGTTCATAGTTTTCCTCGGCCATCTCGTCAGAACCCCCGTCTAAATCTTCGCAAGGCTTTATTCTTATTCTTGCATCCTTTACTTCCATCATCATCCTTTTGTTACCGGAGTTCTTCTTGCTGGCTCATCATGGTTTAATTCTTTCTTCAGGCGCTCTTCAAAATCCTTGTGGAGAAGCTCAAGCATTATTCTTTTGCACCTCGAGATGTAAATAATTCTCCTTATTCTTTTGAAGTGGAGTTTTGCATTCGTCGTTCTTGTCATCATTCCAATCATTTGGTAGTGGCACAAATTCACCTCCTGTTTTGAGATGTTTAAATAAGCCCACAACAAGTTTATTATTTTGTTGTTGATTTCCTCAACAACTCCATTCAATCCTTCCTTCTAAGGATGCTTTCAAATTCATTCGTGGTGGAAGTTGTCATCTTCTTCTCCATTCTTTTCATTCCATTTTTTTCAATTCTTTCGGAGCCAATGTCTTGTTCATCTCGTCATGTATCGTTACATCTTGTCAAGTTCTTGTTCTATTCCATTCATATTCAACCGCAGTCCTATCTAAATTTTATTGTTCTTATTCCTTGTTTATCCCGCTTAACCGGAGTATTTTCAATATATCTTTTGTCGTTCAGCTCTTGACTCTCGTTTGTTCCTTGTTCCTCTGTTGTAACGGAGCTTCTTAATCTCGGTCATCTCCGTTGTGTCCTTATTTCAAGTTGTTCAACCTATCAAGGTTCTTTGGTTTCACCTTCTTCCTTTTTCTCTCCCGTCTCGTTCCTAAGATCTTGGGACGAGATCTCTTGTTAGTAGGGGAGTGTTGTGACACCCTGAGACCGATGCGCCAGGTGTCTTCCAGTTATTTGCTACCGTTGGCATGTCATTTTCTTGCGTGTGGCATTTTGCCATGTCATCCTGTGCATGTCATCTTCATGTTTTCAAAACTTGCATCCGTTCGAGTTCCCCTGCCCTCTCTGTTCTCCTTTCTGAGCCCAGACACAGTCGCACGTGCCCGAGGCACCTCCGAAACCTGGTTTTGTAAGTTGCCGGAAAACTTTCTCGGAATGGTTGAGACTTGGCGTGTGGTCTTATTATAGTGTAGACAGACCGCCTGCCAAATTTCGTCGCATTGAGAGTCCGTTTGATGCCCCAACGGTTAACCGTGTTAACAGCCGGACCCCCTTCTCTTTGCAGCCTAGCACCCCTACAAAACAGCCCACTAGCCCATCTAAACCCCCCATGCTCTTCGCCGTTGGATCATGATCGCGTGGCCGAAAACCGCACCTCATTTGGACTCTCCTAGCTCCCTCTGCCTATAGAAACACCTCCCCCGTCCAAATTTGGAAACCCTAGTTCATTTCCTCGTTTTCCGCGCTCCTCCACAGCTCCTCGCGCAGCCGGATGAGTCTGCGCCGCCGCCGGACATATCCACCGCCACCAGCTACGTCGCCCGACCAGTAGGAGGATTCCACCTCAGCCGGCCGCCTCGCCCCGATGAACCACCGTCCGCCACGTGGCGCCCACAGCGCCACCTCCCTCCCCCCGCGCCGCCGGCCCGCGAGGCCCGAGTTGGGCCCGTGAGAGCCCATACACCGCCGCCGCCAGCCCACAGGCGCCCGCTCGCACCGCCCCATCGCCCCGCTCCCCCCTTGCGCTACCTCCTGCCTCCCACTCGCCGGCAGCTTCGTCGGAGCGCCGCGGCCGACTCGTCGCCGGCGACCCCTTCACCAGGCCAGTCGCCGCCGGTCTCCCTGCTCCTCCATCGCCCGGATCCCGCAGACCCACGCCGGATCCACCCTAGCTCCGCCACCCTATGGCCGGCCCGTCGCCATCATGGCCTCGCCCGACCTCCCTCTCGCCGGATCCGGCCACCGCCGGCCGGACCGAGCCGCTCGCCGCCGGCTTCTACTCAAGCGTCCACCGCCGACTGCCTTCGCGCGTGGGCCGACCTCGCCCAAGGCCCAGCCGCCCTCTGCTCCTTGGGCCAAAGCCCATGCGATGATGCCCCAGGCCCTCTTTTGCCCCATGTTTTTCCACCAAGTCCTATTCAAAAATCAGCATACATGCATTTTATGGTGGTCATTACTATGTGCTTGTGTGTCCGAATTATATGATCCATATTTCAAAATGTTCATTGTGAAGTGATCTACATGATGGTGTGACTTGCATTCATGTTAGGATGCATTATGACATGTTAATCTCTGTTGCAAAAGTGTATGTTGCTGTTAAGTGCTGAAAACTAATGAAACTTGCTGATTTGTCTTTTTCATTTCTTTTTGTGTGATTTTTGTTTGAGCATCATGTCAACATGTGTTAGGAGCACAATCATGTCATCTTTGCTGTGGTGCAATCTACTTTTCATGATATGCCTTGTGGTGAGTGCAACAAGCTTGTAAAGTGGCCTACTCGCTATTTGCTGATTTCTTGGACTTGTTGAAAAACTGTTAAGTCTGAAACTGTTATATTGTGATGCCATGTTTGTTTGATGCCCCAGTCATATACATGCATGCTTTGGATTGTCCAATGACCATGTCCTGAAGTCCATGTTATACTCTATCCAGCCATGCCCTTGTTTGCAATTATAGGTTGTTGTAGCTTGTCTCTTTCTTGCTCTCAAATTGCTATATAATGTTTCTGTCAGCCTGTTAACAGTAAGTTCAATTTTGCCATGTGAATAACTAGTGTTCTATGCATCCTATGACCATGTTCTTTACATGAGTAGCTGCATAAACATGTCTTCTTGCTGTTGCTTACATTCACATGCCATGAAATGCTTTGAGATGAGTTTCACAAGCTTGCAAACATGCCTACTTGTCGTTGTTGCTGCCATGTTCAGTTTATTTCACCAAGTCTGTGAATCTGTTATCTTTTGCAATCTTGCCATGATGTTTTGAGGATGTTCTAGTGGTGTTTGGCAGTAACTCATTGATCATGCTTGTAGTGCTTGACATGTACATGCTTGCCGTGCCCTTTGATGCCATGAAATGTTCCCGTAGCATGTTGTTTTGATGATTGCAAAGTGCTTAGTTGCTGTTTTGGGACAGATTGTTGTTATATCTTGTTTCATGTGTAAGTGTTGAACCGTTGCTCCGTTTTGAGCGTGTCCTATATGAAACTTGCGTGTTTTTGCATGTAGCTGCATCATATCATGCTGTATACATGTTTGGAGTGTGTTTTCTTGATGTTTGAATGCATCTTGCATCTTTGCCATACTTAACTTGTTTTGCTGATATCTTTTAGGCCGTAGCTCCGAATTAAATGAACTTTATATGTAACTTTACTAGAATTTAGTGTAGATCATCACGGTGCATCTTAACTTACTGTTTAACAACTTCAACTTAATGTTTGTTCAGTTCTGGACCAATTTCGAAATTTGCATATGAGGACTTACCGGAATTGTTATATGTTGTTTCCGGCCTCATTTAAACTTGCCTTGTTGTGTGGTCTTGTAATCATCATCTCTTGCCATGTTTTGCATCTTATAGACTTGTCTTGCTTCATACTTGGTTGAGCATCATGTCATGTTCTTGAGTGGTGTGTTTACCATGTTGTTTGCTTCTTCTCGTTAGTTCCTGTTTCACTATGATCGTGAGGATTCGTTCGACTACACTTGATTCATCTTCGGGGCTCCGTCTTCTTCATGGACTTGTTCTTCATCCTTGCGGGATCTCAGGCAAGATGACCGTCACCTTGGATCTCATTACTATCATTGCCATGCTAGTAGTGTCGATGCTATCGCTATATGTCATGCTACCCATCATTTGTTGTCACCCTCTCATTGCTGCCATGAAACATCTAACCTTTGACACCATCCCAGCAAACCGTTGTTTGGCTATGTTACCGCTCGCTCAGCCCCTCTTATAGCATTGTTAGTTGCAGGTGAAGATGAAGATTGCTCCATGTCTGAACTTGGTTTTTGGAATATCATGATATCTCTTAATTAAATTAATGTACATATATACTTGGCAATGGGTGGAAGGCTTGGCCTTTTGCTTGGTGTTTTGTTACACTCATGCCGCCTTAAGAACCGATAAACCGGTGTTATGTTCCTTAATTTTTGCGTTCCTAATGCGGTTGGGTATATGGGGACCCCTCGACAGTTGGCTTTGAATAAAAATCCTCCAGCAAGGCCCAACTTTGGTTTTATCATTTGCCTAATAACTAAAAACTTGCATACGGACTTTCTGAACCCTGAGGACTTAATTTACAACCCGGACCAGTGCTCCTCATGAGCGTTGGTCCAAAAATGTCAGTAGCCGGGGCCACCAACGGGTGTGGTAGCCGAAAACTTAGCCAATCCGGACGTGTCCTGAGACGAGATACGCGCGGCTACTATCAGGGTGTCGGCACGCCGGGAGGTCTTGCTGGACTTGTTTTACCATTGTCGAAATGTCTTGTGCACCGGGATTCCGAGTCTGATCGAGTCTTCCCTAAGGTAAGTTTTTTTTTACCTCTGCGGATCGTGAGAGCTTGTGATGGGCTTAGTTGGGACACCCGTGCAGGGTTATGATCTTTCAAAAGCCGTGCTTGTGGTTATGTGGCAGATTGGAATTTATTAATGTCCGGTTGTAGAAAACTTGACAGAGGATAAGAAATAAAATACACCAACCGCGTGAGTAACCATGACCGTCTCTTTTCATTTTGAGAAGAGAACACGGTGGGGTTATGTTTGACTCGTAGGTAGTTTAGGATCACTTTGCGATCATTACTAGTTTGCGACCGTTTGCGTAGATGCTCATCTTATTCTTGTACTCGTAAGTTAGCCACCATACAAGCGTTCACTCCTCCACATACCATCTATGCAACTAGCTTGATGCAAGTCAAACCGTGGTCATACAGCATCCATATGATTCTCGTACATTAGCCAAACAATGCCTGTACGCATCCCCGTACACTAGTCATTCACATCTCAGACTATGGCTGTACACCGCATGAACATTAGTCAGATGCTAAGCTCGCCTCCGCTCTCCGCCATGCTGGCTTGCCTGTGTTCCGCTTCGCCGACGCACATGCTCAGCCGCGGCTGTGCTCGTCCGCAGCCCACTGACCTCCTCCTCGCCTGAGTCTGCCGCACGCGCGTGGTTCCCCACCGGCCTTCTGCTGCTTCGTCCGCGCCAGCTTGGCCACCGCCCACCGGCCCCCGTCGCCAGCAACCCGTCCGCTATACCCCCAGGCAACCCGTCCGTGAGACGCTCCTCCTTCCCGCGCGCATCCACCCGCGTGAGTTCCTCCCGCACCGGCCCATCGCACCGGCCGGACCGCGCCTTGGCCGGTTGGGCTCTGTTCGACCCCAGCACCGCGCCTGTGACTCCCCGTCTCCGCGCGCCTGCCTTGCTCTGGCCCGGATGCCGAACCCCATCGCCGGCTCCAGCTGCCAACCCCTCGCGTGCGCCGAGTCGCCGCTCCGCCCCCGCCGCGACGCTCCGTCTCCCGCCAGTCGGCCCCGGCCTCCCGTGCCGTCTGCGCTCCCGGCCAGCGTCGCGGCACTGCCCGCGAGCTTCTCCCGTCGCCTGCTGCGCCGTCTGGGTCGGCTGCGTCCGTGGCCCCTCTCCCGGCCGCTGGCTCGATCCGGACCTGGCTCCGCTTGACTCTCAGCACACGAAGCCGCCCTGCCACGCTGGTCGCCTGCGCAGGCCCCCGCTGCGGCGTCACGCCTGCGACCACCCGGCCGGCCTCCTCCGTGTCGGCTGCTCCTCGCGCCGGCTGCGCCCAGGCGTCCGCGCCACCACCAAGGCCGCCTGCTGGCTTTGGCCTGCTGCCCGCGCCAGCTGCGGTCGCATCCCGGCCTGCGGCCCGGCCGCCTTCCGCACCCGGCCGCCCCCGCGGTCCGGCTCCGCATGCTCGCCGCCCCGTCCGCCGCCTTCGCCTATGCTACGCCATCTTCGCGCCGCCTCGCGTCCGCCCGTCGGCGCCTTCAGCCTGCGCGTGCCGGCTCGCCTACCGCTCCAGCCGCCTGCTACGACCGGCTGCTCATGCAAAGAAAGAAAGAAAGAGTGGGCCGGCTGACCAAGTTCGGGTGGGACTAAAGGATGTGGCCGGCTGAAAGAATAAAACGAAAAAGGGGAGGAGGGGGGCTGGCTGCCCATAAGAAGAGAAAAAGAAAGGAAAGTAGTAGAAAGTGAGAGGCGGCCTAGCTGCTCTGTTGCTTGTTGCTGCTGGCTGCTCAAAAGAAAAAAAGGGGAGAGAAAAGAAAAAATGCTGGCAGACTGCTCCCAATCAATACGGTCACGAGTGCAATGCGTCTGGTTGCTCGCATAGCGCTGGCTGGAAAAGTCAAGCGTTCGGGTGCCTAGCCGGCTGTGAAAAACAAAGAATAAGAAAAGGGAAAAAGGGCCGACTGCTTGTTGGCCGGCTGGAGAGAGTATTCAAAAGAAAAAAAATAAGAAGAGAGGCCGCCTGTTCAGGATAAGTGAGACGCATGCTGCTCGTGCGAAGAAAAAAAACTGCCGGGCGTTGAGAAAGAAAAAGGAGAAGAAGAACGTCCGGCTGCCAACAGTCGGCTGAGGAGAATAAGTGTCCGTCCGTCTGCCAGCACCCGACGGACGAGAGTTAAGAAAAGTGTCCGGCTGCCAGCAGCCCGCTGAGAAGAAAGAGGAAGAAAAAATGACCGTCTGCCCGAGAAAAAGTCCCGTCCGGCTGACGGCAGACGGCAGAAGAGCAGAAGATGAAATGTCCGTCCGGCTGCCAGCAATCTGCCGAAGAAGAAAAAGAAGAAAACAAGAGACGCCTCCGTCCACCTGCGGTACCGCTCACGCCGGCGGCCCCGCCTGCCCGCATCGGCTGTACCTAGCC
Organism: Secale cereale; assembly: GCA_902687465.1. Taxonomy (NCBI): domain Eukaryota; kingdom Viridiplantae; phylum Streptophyta; class Magnoliopsida; order Poales; family Poaceae; genus Secale; species Secale cereale. Next base: position 483,644,939 of record LR738713.1, read on the forward strand.
GACCCTGCCGCCTCGAGGCGTCGCCGGCTGTGCCGGGCCCGCTCGGCCGCGTCCCGCTCGCCGCCTGTCCGGTCAGACCTGACCGCCCCGGCCCTCCTTTGAGCACCCGGGGGCTCGAAGACTTCACTCAGCAGGTGCGCCGGCGCGCTCCGCCAGCACTGAGCCACGCCGGCTGTTTTCGGCAACCTCCGCCTCGCCTACGCTAGAATCAATGTGAGCTCCTCACTCGCACGTTTTTGCATCACGCAAGCACGGATAACCCCGAGCGATGCTCGGGGGGCTATCTTCGCATTTCATTACAGTTGCACTACTGTTCGCCCCGGCGCCCGCCAGAGTTGGCCCGGAGGCTGGTCGATTGGCCTGAGACGTTCATTCCTGCAGACGGCTTAGTAACGTGCGTGGTACCAAAGGCCTACTCTTAGCCACAGACCGCAGAGCGGCTGTCTGGCTAGCAAGAGAAGATGCTGGAGGCCACCCACGCGAAAAACGTCCGGGAGAAAACGGTTCGGGCGACCCAGCCGTTTGCTTTATGAGTATCAACTCGGTCAAATATGCTCCCAGGGTCTGAGTACTATACACTCGACTCCGCGGCCTACTCTCAGCCACAGACCGCAGAGCGGCTGTCCGGCTAGCGAGAGCAGAAGCCAAAGAGCGGAGGGAACATGAAAAAGATTGAAGGGGGCTCGGACGAAACCGAGTCGGCACCCTCCGCATGAAACATGCAATGCTAAAATTAAACATTTGGTATATCTGCGTGGACTAACTTTGTCTTTTGCATGACCATTTCCGTGGGGAATCCACCTCCTTGCTCGGAGGCTACAACCAGTGGGTGCGCTGGCGCGCTCCCACTGGAAGCAAGCCGCGCCGGCTGCAGCCCACAGTCGGCTGTCATCGACATCATCAGTCGGCGGACTCCGCGTCCGTGCCCGACGACACCAATCAGCGGACCCCGCGTCCACGCACGACGACACCAGTCGGCGGACTCCGCGTCCGTGCCCGACGACACCAGTCTACACCAACAACCGCGAAAGTCCTCCGCCCAACTTTTACAAGTTGCCCGGAGGCTCGGAGGCTACACCCAGCGGATGCGTTTGCGCGCCCCTACCGGAAGCAAGCCGCGCAGGATGCAACCTGCAGTCGACCGTCAACAAGCATCTTCTACAGCAACAAACGCTAAAGAACCTCCGCCCAACTTTTCCAAAGTTGCCCAGAGGCTCGGGGACTACTGTCGGAGATATTGACCCCGGGTACCCCAAAGACGGCATGACGATATACCCAGACACCGGGGCTAGCAAAGCCCCTCAGTCCGACTGCTCGGGCCGCCCCAGACGGCCCCCTGTCCGACTGCCCGGGCCGGCTTTTCACACGGCTGCCCGGCTGCTAACGGCAGTCAGACGGGACGCACGCCCGCTCAGTCCGCCGGCTTTCAGTCTGACTGCCCGGCCGGCTGCCGGCAGTCGACTGCGCCGACCACGACCGCCGCACCGACGAGACCCCGACAGGACGACCATACCGCGGACAAGACGGCCGTACCTGGGCACTGTGCACACATCACCTCGTGTCATCATCTACAGTGTACTTGTCCCCTTGGCACTATTTTATAAAGTATCCAGGGGACAACTTGCCATGCCACCATGCCTCATGCATGGCTTGGTTTGTAAGCTACCCAAGGTAGCTTACAACCAACACCACCACCACCCATGTCCACTACTCCTATATAAAGGGGCACATATCCATCCATCCAGGATGGAAGCACACTCTCTCACGCATGGAGAGAAACCACACCACACACATAGCCACACCACATGCACTTGGCCGGCCACAAGGCCATTCACGCATGCATGCTCAGGCACTTGCAACCACTAGCTCATATGCATATATATTGAGTTAGATGCCTATGGCAATGACTCCAGATACAACTCCAGGAGCACTTTGTACTGCCCGATGTACACCCCACATATATACTCAGACATGCAGGAGTAGGGGTATTATCTCTCCGGAGAGCCCCGAACCTGGGTAAACTACCGCGTGCTATTCGCATACCCGTCCTCGGATATTCCGGCTGCAGTCTTGCCCTCACACGAAGCCACCTTGTGGCATATGTCGTCTTACACCCCCCGTGAGAAAAACCCCGACAACTGACTTGAAGCCCTTTATAATATTCAGGTTGTGCTATGCTAGTCTTCGTGGGATGCCTGGCATGTCGGAAGGGTGCCAAAAAAATATGTCCTAGTTCTCGCATAGGAACGCGCACAATGCTTTGTCAACTGCAGGATCCAGCTGTGCTCCGAGGGATTGTCGAGTGTACTTGGAGTTTTACTATCTCGTCTGCTGGTTTAAATGACATGGATTTTGGCCTCTTACTGAGGACCACGTCATCCTTGTTGACTGTAGTACGGAGCGTTGTTAGCTCTTTGGCTGCAAGGGCCTTAGATAGTGCCTCGAGGGCGATTGATGCGGTCTTATTTTTGGCTCGGAAAGTTGTATTCGGATCGCTCATGAGTGAGATCACACCGTTTGGCCTTGGCATCTTGAGTTTCATATATCCATAATGCGACATGGCATGGAATCTTGCGAACGCCTCACATCCCAAGAGGGCGTGGTATCCGCTATCGAAAGGCACAATGTGGAATAATAATGTTTCGGATCTGTAGTTGTCGGGGGTACCGACACTACGTCCAAGGTTGTGCATCCCGAACTACGTGCCTCCCTGCCGGGTATAATCCCTCGGAATGTAGTATGACTACACTCGATGCGGGATCTGCTGAGCAGCATTTTGTCGAGCGTGTCCTTGTAAATGAGGTTCAGGCCACTACCCTCATCCATCAGCACTTTATTTAGCTTGAAGCCGTCGATTATGGGGTCGAGGACTAGTGCGGCGGGTGCATGGCTGGGGTGGGACCTTGGTTCGTCCTTGTGATCGAAGCTAATAGGTGTGTCCGACCATGGTTGTGCAGGTATTACGTCGTAGACTTGGCCGAGCTCTCAAAGAGTCTTTTTCCTTTAATTGTTTGAAGAAAACATCTCATAGACTGTTAGGACGTCGTCTTCATGGGGTGACGTTGCCGACCGTCTGTCAGGGGGTGTAAGGCTGATGATATTTTCCCCACTTTTGGCCACTTGCCTCACTACCCAACAAGCTCGAAGTCTGTGGGTTGGATTTGTGTTGAGGAGGGCTGAGTGCATTGTGCATGGTTTTTCCAGCAACTTGTCCAGAACAAATCTGGGCCTATTCTTCTTTTCGGTGGGCTCATGTTCGGTCGACCGCCATGCATATGCTCGTTTCACGTGAGTTATTCTGGGCTATATGACAGGTGGTGACTCCATGCTCATCCGTTGCATCTTCCAAGTACTTTCCATGGCGCAGTATCTGCGTACCATGTCCGATAATATAGTGAAGCTTTGAACTCGGCGACGGGTGAGGGCATTTAAGATTCCCTCATCCTCATAGGTGAATCAAAAGCCTTCGATTATCTCTTTATCACAGCAGTCTGTCATCTTGTTTTTTTACGAGGAGAAATCTTGACCAGTAATGATGGACTGTCTCTTCACGTTGCTGTTTGATGTACATGAGGTCCCATAGGTCCAGATTTCCTGCAACTGGGGAGAATTCCGTGTGGGAGGTGGGTGGGAGAAATTTAGAAATCCCATTGATGGCTCGACCAGTCGTTGGAGACCCCATCTGTGCTATGGGGTCTCCAACGAATGGTCGAGCCATCGATCCTTTCAGCGACCCAACAGCAGAACTCTCAATGAAAGCACCAATGTCGGTGTCAAAACCGGCGGATCTTGGGTAGGGGGTCCTGAGCTGTGGATCTAGGATCGATGGGGAACAAGGGACAAAGGACATAATGTTTACCTAGGTTCGGGCCCTCTCTGGGAGGTAAAACCCTACGTCATGCTTGATTTTATTTGATGTATATGGTATTGTTACAGGGTAGATCTACCTCAAGATTAGGCGAGCAAAACCCTAGGTCGATGGGGTGATGGATGTAGCTCTAGCCCTAAAGACTAGAACCCTCCGGTTTATATAGACACTAGTGATATCGCTTGAACTACGTCGGTATTTCCCCAAAGAGGAAGAGATGATGCAACACAGCTACTATAGGTATTTCCCTCGGTTATGATACCAAGGTGCTCGAATCATTAGGAGAACCAAGCAACACTATGTAAATGGTACCTACACACAAAGAACAAATACTTGCAACCTGACGTGTAAAATGGGTTGTCAATCCCTTTTGGGTAACGCTGCTAGAAATTGTCAAGTTGACGGGATAAAAATTGTAGTAGATTGAAAGATGCAAATAATGGCAAATAAAATTCAGCGAGGTATTTTTGGGTTTTTGATAATATAGGTCTGAAAATAAAAGATGAAAATAAATAAAAAGGCAAATAACAATGTAGATCTGAAAGTGTATGATAAGAAAATAGACCCGGGGGTCGTATGTTTCACTAGTGGATTTTCTCGAAAAATAACAAACGACGGGTAGACAAATTACTGTTGGGCAATTGATAGAAAAGCAAATAGTTATGATGATATCCAAGACAATGATCATGCATATAGGCATCATGTCCAAGATTAGTAGACCGACCCCTGCCTGCATCTACTACTATTACTCCACACATCGACCGCTATCCATCATTCATCTAGTGTATTAAGTTCATGAAAAATGGACTAATGCAATAAGAACGATGCCATGATGTAGACAAGATCTATTCATGTAGGAATGGACCCCATCTTTTTATCCTTAATAACAACGATACATGCGTGCCTTGCTGCCCCTTGTGTCACTAGGAAAGGACACCGCAAGATCGAACCCATCACAAAGCACATCTTCCATTGCAAGATAAATAGATCAAATTGGCCAAACAAAACCAAAATATCAGAGAAGAAATACGTGGCTATAATGATCAAGTATGGATATTAAAACAAGGAAATGTGTTTATAAACTCACAATTCATCGGATCCCAACAAACACACCGCACGAAGTCATTACATCAAATAGATCTCCAAGAGAACTTTGTATTTAAAAACAAAGAGAGAAGAAGCCATCTAGCTACTGCCTACGGACCTGTAGGTCTGATGTGAACTACTCACGCATCATCGGAGATGCACCAATGAGGATGATGAACCCCTCCGTGATCGTGTTCCCCTCCGGTGGAGTGCCGAAAAGGGGCTCTAGATTGGATATTGTTGTTTAGGATCTTTCGGCGACTGGAACAAAATTTTGTCGACTCCCTGTAGGGTTTCTGGAATATTGGGATATTTATAGAGCGAAAAGGTGGTGCGGGAGGCTACTGAGGTGGGCACAACCTGCCAGGGCACCCCTAGGGGCATGGGTGTCCCTGGTGGGTTGTGCTTCCCTCTGGGCACCCCCAGGTGCTTCTTTGGCACATCCCGTGTCTTCTGGTCTAGAAAAATTCTCCATTAAGTTTCACTGTGTTTGGACTCCATTTGGTATGGATTTTCTGCAAAGTAAAAAACAAGCAGAAAACATCAACTGGCACTGGGCACTATGTCAATAGGTTAGTCCCATAAAATGATATAAAGTTTCTATCAAGTGATTGTAAAACATCCAAGAATGATAATAATACAACATGGAACAATACAAATATATAGATACGCCGGAGACGTATCAACCGGTAGGGTTAGGATTACACGAGGTCAGTTACAATGATGGAAGAATCATGCTTGTTCTTGACATAGACGATACACCATGGCTCCGGAGATCTTCCATCTGTCCACAGTTCCGAGCTCCAGCCTGGCACCATAGTGGACTGATGTCGCTTGAGGCTACGTCAGTATTTCCCCAAAGAGGAAGGGATGATGTAACACAACTATGGTAGGTATTTCTCTTAGTGATGAGGCCAAGGCTATCGAACTAGTAGGAGAACCATGCAACACTATGTAAACAATACCTACACACAAACAACAAATACTTGCAACCTGACGTGTTAAAGGGGTTGTCAATCCGTTTCGGGTAACGGTGCCAGAAATTGTCAAGTTGACGGGATAAAATTGTAGTAGATTGAAGGATGCTAATAAAAGCAAATAAAACGCAGCAATGTATTTTTGTGTTTTTGATAATATAGATCTGAAAATAAAAGTTGCAAATAGAGGAAAGAGCAAATAGCAATATTGATCTGAAAGTATATGATATGAAAATAGACCCGGGGGCCGTAGATTTCACTTGTGGCGTCTCTCGAGAAAAATAGCAATGGTGGGTAGACAAATTACTGCTGGGCAATTGATAGAAAGGCAAATAATTATGATCATATCCAAGACAATGATCATGTATGTAGGCATCACGTCCAAGATTAGTAGACCGACTCCTGCCTGCATCTACCACTATTACTCCACACATCGACCGCTATCCATCATGCATCTAGTGTATTAAGTTCATAGAAAAACGGAGTAATGCAATCAGAATCATGACATGATGTAGAAAAGATCTATTCATGTAGGAATAGACCCCATCTTTTTTATCCTTAATAGCAATGATACATGTGTGCCTTGCTGCCCCTTCTGTCACTGGTAATGGACACCGCATGATCAAACCCATTACAAAGGAACTCTTCCCATTGTAAGATAAATAGTTCAAGTTGGCCAAAAAAAACCAAAATATCAGAGAAGAAATATGAGGCTTGGGGATATAACTATTTGACATGACCCGCCCAGGAGGGGCCAGGTTACCCCAATGGCGGTTCAAGGGCCAAGCCCAGGAGCATGTTGAAGATGGCGGTTCAAGAAGATTAACGTATAAAGGGCCCAAAACCCAAAGTGGCTTAAGGTCCGTGAGTGTAAACTACCATGTATGTTTGACTTGTACTGTAAGGCATGTAAAGATGAGTCACCGGGCCGGACACATTTGTATGAGCCGGTCGGGTCTCTGTAAGCCGCATGGCATCAACCCGAGTATTTAATGTGACGACCCGACAGCGGCTTAGGGCAAGAAACAACATATCGAAAGTGAGGCTAGTGTATTCGCTCCCTAGCAATCGAAACCCTAGCAATACCACCTCAAACTGGATTAGGTTTTACCCTCACCACAAGGGGCCGAACCAGTATAAACTCCTCGTGTCTTTTGTCCTATTTTAACCCCTTTAAGCTAACCACACCGTGATGGCTCCACAACTAAGTCCTTTCCCGAGGACATCTGCCGTGACAACTCCATGACAGTTGGTGCCCACCGTGGGGCCTGCACACGGTGGTTTCGAGTTCTTGAAGGGCAACTTTTAAGGGATCAAGGGATACGCTGTGGGCCGGATGACGAAGAGTCATCGCGGCAAGCTCTACATCAACGATGCAGGCTAGGGACCCGAGGCCAGCTCAATTGAGTACGGGTACCGGGTCCCCTTCGACGGAATTCACGTCATCATCGGCAAGATCGGCGAACCGGGTCCTGAGCCGGATATCTGCACCAGCATCATCGAGACGGCTCAGCGTCCGTGACCTGCCCGTGTTCAGCCCGCTGTGAGGCGTGCCTTTATTGGATACATCCGTGGGGCTGAAGGCTCTGGATCTCACGATGAGACGGCCGTTTACTCTGACGGTGAATCGTCCACGAGCGAGACCAATTCAATGTATCAGCTACATAACAGATGGCTTGGGGGCTGGTCCACTGGTAACAGTATTCTGGACCCCCGTGAGCCACCGAACAGGGTGGCGATCTTCATGACTGGCACCCAGCCGGCTCTCGGCTCGACAGCCGCCACGACCATAACACCCGGCGCAATGGCGATAACAGTAGCAGGCGCGGGCGGACCAGCACGCCCGTCGGCTCAAGTCTTAACAGATCTATTGGAGGCTCTGGCGACTCTGATGGGAACAGAGGTAACCCCGGACAACCAGGCGCAGCACAAGGTGGATGTGGCTAAATTGCGCGAGGAGATAGCACAAGCAAAAGAAGACCTAGCGGCAGAGAACGCTAGGATGACTGCATAACGGGCTGTTTTGGACGCTCAAGCTTAGTGGATTCAGGCGGATTCATACCGGCTCATGGTTGATCAGAATGCTGCCAATGAAGTTTTGAGGAGAAAGCACCGGAGTGGTCTGGCTTTTGTTTATGAGCCGAGGAATCTTTTCAACACAACTGGAGCAGGGACCAGCAACCCGCCGGGGATAAACCGAACGATTGAAGTGCCTGGGGGCGGAGCACTAGTTCAACCACGTGTGACAGGCTCTCCATATATGAATCACACCACACCTCATCAGCTGGAGACACCGGCGGGTCATTATTCCAACCCTCTGGATAACATGATTGTGGCAGCGACACGATTGGCGGCTCTGTCCGTCGAGGGCGAGACTCCGGTGGCAGTGGAAACCTGGAGGGCCTGAGAACTTCTTCAGGCAGCGCTGGCACAATAGCATGCTTATTCTTATAGTCGTGACCGGATTCATTCTACCTCTCGTGCGAGTGTCAGCTATAGCAGGCACATTGACTCGCCAACGGTTTCAAGCACGGAGCGGCACGGTAATCAGCCTCGCGGGCATGACCAGGCGCGCAATGGTGCGAACACGCAGGATTTGGTGGATGAGGGCAGGATGCCCCGGGAGGCCGAGCTGGCGGCTCAGGCGGTAGGTCATCAGCCGGCGCCGTTTTACCCAGCAACTTCAGTAGAGACGGGAGGAGCTTCTAGAACTTGGGGCGTACCTGTTTAACGGCGGCTCTGTGGAACAAGCATTTGCCCAAGGACTTCAAGGGCCCTTGTAAAGTGCCAAACTACACAACAGATCAACCCCCTAAGGCCTGGGTGGAGAGTTATGAGATGGCCATGGAGATGTTGGATGTTAGTGAGGCTGCATATGCTAAGTATTTCACCATGATGCTGGAAGGCACATCCCGTAATTGGTTGAAAGGACTGCCTCCCAACTCCATTGGGTCGTGGGCAGAGCTGAAGGCCAAGTTTATCCGGCATTTCAAGGATACATGCAAGCAACTGATGTCAATTGTGGATTTAGCTTCTTGTGTTCAAGCCGAGGGTGAATCAACGACCAGCTGGGTGTATCAGGTCTCAACGATTATACATTCTTCAAATAAGATCAACGCTAGATCAGTAGTGTTAATGTTGGAGAAGAGTTACCATTCCCTTCCACTCAAGCAGACGTTGGGGCGGCTTACACGTCATTGCGATGATATGTGGGAGCTTATGGCGGCTCTTGTCAAATATGCTGACTCTGATAGTACCAAGGACCCCGAATCTGAGGCTGAAAGATCGGGAAAGGGAAAGAAGAGTAATGATATGAGGGGACAAAAGTTTAACCCGGCCAATCAGAGCGGTGGCGGTAAGCGCAAGGCAGCTGATTTTGTAGCTAACACTGCGACATAGAATTTCAACCAGCGTCGTAAGGGGAGGCCGGCTCCGAGATATAACCTTGACGAAATAATGAATCAGCCGTGTCCGAAGCATGGAACTGAGGAAAGGCCGTCTACCCATATGTGGAAGGATTGCAGCATTATGAGACACTTCAGGGAGTCTATCCAACACAACCATGGTACGAACGGCAGTTCAGGGTCCGGTTCTCATGGTCTGGGTCATGGAGGCGGTGGCTCAAGTTCCAGGTTTCAAAGCCAAGGTAATCAAGGCGGTAACAATCAGCAGAACAACCAACAGAATCAGCAGCAGCAGTCCGATTATCAGAGTAACCCGAAGCAACTGAGCAGTGGACAATACCACGTTTTTACCACAAGTGTGTGCTAGCGGGATCAGAAGCTTCATAAAAGGGCTGTGAACGCCATTGACGCGGTTGTTCCCCGTTTTTTGCGATGGTCCGAGTAGCCCATCGTGTGGAGTCGTGAGGATCACCCGCCCCGGATTGACAATCCGGGTCAGTTGTCTTTAGTGGTGGCACCTCAGGTTGGAGGCTATAAGTTCACTAAGGTGCTCATGGATGGAGGCAGCAGCATCAATATCCTTTACTATGATACTTTCCGACGTATGGGATTAACTAACAAAAATCTTAAAACATCCAATACTGTTTTCCATGGAGTGGTGCCTGGTAAGTCGGCGTACCCGGTGGGCAAAATTGATTTGATGGTAACCTTTAGGATGAATATGATGCTAGAACAGAAACTCTAACGTTCGAGATTGTTAGGATCCACAGCCCATATCATGCTCTATTTGGAAGGCCGGCTTATGCTAAGTTCATGGCAAGGCCGTGTTATGTTTATCTGCAGCTTAAGATGTCGGATCACAAAGGCACCATAACAGTGCATGGGAGTCGCAAGATAGCCTTGGACTGCGAAGAAGGCGACACATAGTCAGTTTATGCCACCGAGGAGCTGAAATTCTACAATGATAATGTTGACCTGGCGGACATGACGTCTTTAAGAAGCCAAGCACAGAGCATGACCCTTTGTTAAAGTTTAAATCGGCAGACGACACCAAGCTAGTTGATTTTGTTCCCGGCGACTCATCTAAGCAGTTCAACATTAGTGCTAACATGCATCTGAAATAGGAAAGCACGCTCATCGAGTTTATCCGTGAGAATCGGGACATCTTTGCATGGAAACCTTCAGACATGCCGGGTGTATCGAGGGAACTCGCTGAGCACACTCTTAATATTGATTCGAAATATAAGCCGGTCAGACAGTTTCTTCGCCGTTTTACCAAGGAGAGGCATAAGGCCATTGGTGAAGAGGTGGACCGGCTCTTGGCAGTCGGGTTCATCATGGAAGTTTTTCATCCTGAGTGGTTGGCTAACCCAGTTTTGTTGCTTAAGAAGAATGACACTTGGCGAATGTGTGTGGACTACAGGGACTTAAACAAGGCTTGCCCGGCTGACCCGTTAGCCCTCCCTCATATTGATCAGATCATTGATGCTACAGCGGGTTGTGAGCGTTTGAGTTTTCTGGATGCTTATTCTGGGTATCATCAGATCAAGATGGCAGTTAAGGACCAGGAGAAGACAACCTTCATCACTCCGTTCGGAGCCTTCCGTTATGTATCTATGCCTTTCGGGCTCAAGAGTGCCCAGGCGACTTACCAATAGTGTGTACATAATTGCCTTCATAGCCAGATCGGGCGTAATGTTCATGTTTATGTGGATGATATTGTGGTTAAGTCCAGAAAGAAGGAGATCTTGATCGATGATTTGAAGGAGATGTTTGACAATCTCCGGGTGTACAAGATGATGCTTAACCCGGCCAAGTGTGTTTTCAGTGTACCAGCAGGCAAGCTTTTGGGTTTTTTGATTTCCGAGCGAGGCATCGAAGCTAACCCAGAGAAAATCAAGGCTATCACTTCCCTGGCGAGGCCAAAGTGTGTTAATGATGTCCAGCGCTTGGCAGGACAGATAGCGGCTTTGAGCCGGTTCATAAGCCGCCTAGGAGAGAAGGCTATCACTCTGTACCAAATGTTGAAGAAGACAGATGACTTTGTCTGGAGTGAGGCTGCTAGTGAGGCGTTTGAGGCACTTAAGAAGCAATTGGTTGAGCCACCGGTTCTTGCTGCTCCCATTAGCAAGGAGCCTTTGTTGTTATATGTGGCTGCAAATAGCCGGGCTGTCAGTGTGGCCATCGTTGTGGAAAGGATAGAGGCCGACAAGGAGTATCCGGTTCAACGACCGGTTTATAAATCAGCGAGGTACTTATTGAGTCCAAGCAGAGGTATCCGCATTGGCAGAAGCTGGTGTACGGGGTCTTCATGGCAAGCCGAAAGCTCAAGCAATATTTTCTGGGTCATCCTATTACTGTGGTGAGTTTTGCTCCCCTAGGGGATATCATCCAAAATAGAGAAGCCATAGGTCGGGTAGCAAAGTGGGCCATTGAGCGTGGACCCCATGGTTTAAAGTATGTGCCTCGTACGGCCATCAAGTCGCAAGCGCTCGTGGATTTTATCAATGACTGGACAGAATTACAAATGCCTGAGGAAAAGCCGGATAACACATATTGGACTATTCACTTTGATGGGTCCAGCCAGTTAGAAGGCTCGGGGGCTGGAGTTGTCTTAACTTCCCCGCGAGGTGATACTTTTTCTTATGTTCTCCGGTTAATGTTCCCTTGTACTAATAATGCAGTTGAGTATGAGGCCTTGCTCCACGGTCTTCAGATGGCTAAGGAGATGAACCTAAGCCAGGTGAGATGCTTCGGCGATTCAGATCTGGTAGCCCAGCAGGTTCCTGGCACTTGGGATTCCAAGGATCCACTCATGGCGGCTTATCATCGAGAGGTTGATGCTATTGTGGGTCACTTCAAGGGTTACCAAGTTGAACACATTGATCGAAGGAAGAATGAGGTGGCTGATGCCTTAAGCCGGTTAGGATCTTAGCGTAAGCCGATGCCCCCCAACATGTTTTTGGATGTTCTGATTAACCCGTCTGTCAAATTACCCATAGAGGAGGATCTTGTTGTTCCTGACCCGGAGGCACAGTTGGTGGCGGCTCTTCATGTTATTCCTCACTGGACGGTACCGTATTTGGCTTACATGACTCGGGGCGAGTTGCCTGAGGACGAGATTTTGGCCAGACAAATAACCCGGCGGTCTAAGTCAATGACGATTGTCAATGGGGAATTCCACCATCGCAGTGTTACAGGGGCGTTTCAACGTTGCGTTTCTCCTGAAGAAGGATGCGAGATCCTGCGAGAGATCCATGAAGGAGATTGTGGTCATAATGACGGCTCTAAATCTCTTGTGGCCAAGGCTTTTCGTCATGGGTTCTATGGGTTGACGGATCATGCTGATGCTGAAGACTTGGTCAGCAGATGTGACGGTTGTCAAAAATTTTCACGACGTGCTAATGTTCTGGCTCAAGAATCGAGGATGATTCCACTAATTTGGTTGTTTGCGACTTGGGGGCTTGATATGGTTGGGCCTTTTAAGAGGTCCAAGGATAAGAAAACCCACCTTTTGGTGGTAGTGGATAAATTTACCAAGTGGGTTGAGGCAGAGCCGGTTAGCAAGTGTGATGTAGCAACAACAGTTCAATTCATCAAGAAGGTGGTTTTCCGTTTTGGCTTTCCCCACAGTATCATAACAGATAATGGCACTAATCTATCCAAGGGTGCTATGAGAGAAAAATTTCAACGAGAGCATATTCGACTTGATGTCTCCTCTGTGGCTCACCCCCAGTCTAATGGTCAAGCAGAACGAGCTAATCAAGAGATTCTGCGAGGCATCAAGCCCCGGCTTATAGTTCCTTTGAAAAGAACGCTGGGCTGTTGGGTGGAGGAGTTACCGTCAGCTTTATGGAGCATCAATACAACACCCAACAGGTCTACGGGTTACACTCCTTTCTTCATGGTCTATGGAGCAGAGGCGGTTCTTCCTAGTGATATCCGTCATGATTCGCCTCGAGTGGCTACTTATGTTGATGCTGATAATGAGAAGGCACGTCAGGATGCATTGGACTTGTTGGATGAAGAGTGTGATCTTGCGGCGGCTCGTTCATTGATTTATCAACAGGATTTACGACGGTATCAAAGCCGCCGGGTCAATACCAGAACCTTTCAAGAAGGCGACTTAGTACTCCGGCTTATCCAAGATCAAACTCATATGCATAAACTATCAGCACCTTGGGAAGCACCTTTTGTCGTCAGCAAGAATCTGCATAACAGGTCATACTATCTGACTGATGTTCGGGAGCACAAGGATTCACGCACATCAGAGGAGGAGACCTGTCGGCCATGGAATATTGCTCATCTTCGGCCTTACTATACTTGAGCCACCGGCTCTCATGATGTACATAGTTTGATGATGTATATATTAGAAACAATATAATAAAGCCGGCATCCCTGGTAATTCGGGGCCTATGTAGTTTTCACTCCCTCGAAGCTGAGTCTTTGTCATCATCTTACATGTTTACTTAAGAGGCTTGACGCCCAAATTGCAGGGACCAAAGAGGGTTGGATGCATAACACAGCTCAAACATAGGTCCTCGATGAGAACAATTCATAAGTATGTCACTTGGGGGCTTCCCATTCAAACATAGGCGTATTCGACCAAAGAGAACACATCGTTACTACCCTTTTGACCAGGTTATGTTCAAACATAGGCGTGTTCGACCAAATAGGACATAACCTGTCGGTCATCCTACCTGTACCCAGCTGCTTCAACTCCATCAGGTCATCCTGATTGACCCGTTGAACTCTTAGCAATCAATCTTTTACGACGTATCTGACCAAAGATTCTGAGCTTGCTAAGGTTAAAACGCTGGTTTGTCACGTGAGAGCATGGATTACAGATAGTCAGGATAGATCCAGGCTCAAAAAGCCGCCTTCCTTGAAATTTGGATAAATCGGCCTGTGATGGAAGATGCAACTCTGACCCCGCGTACTCTAGATAAGTCTATCTTTAAAACAAAGAGCTGCACTTGTCTAGGTTCAAATGTTGATTGGTACTGTGAGAGCCGGCTCACAGCAAGCGCATACCTTCCAGTGGCCAACATGCTAGTTTCATTAAAGAAGAACCTTTGGCTTGGCGGCCTGCAAAAGCCTCGGATGTTTTTGATCTCTTCTTCTTTGGTTTTTGTTATTCTTAGATTTTCTTTTGCCGTATGTTTTTTGCAAGTTAGGCCAAGCTGCCTCTACTTATGGCTCATATTTGAAGCATTTTTGGGTCTCTACAGCCCGTCCTAATGATCGGCTCTAAACCTCCAGAAAGTAATAATCTCATACTTGGAGCGATAGCTCTAAAAAGCTCTAACTGCATGGAGCTGATAAGCCGGTAGTCTAAACACACACCACAGGTATGATTATTTTTCACACTGGTGTTAACATTGTAATTAAGCCAGCCTTGGTTATGGACTATCTGTCCCCGGTGGCATCGGTTGGGTATCATGACCCGCCCGGCGGTAAGCCGCCAGGGTACTTGTTATCTGTTTATGTCCAGGGCAATGATTAATTGAATCTGCATAAATCAGCGCTATCATAAGCATAAAATGGTATTTCTTCAACTGGCGGATCAACAATATTGCGTAGAAGCAGAACCGTGCACAATGGCACGACAGATTAAAGTTTTACTACCCTATTACATGACTCCGTGAGCTAAACAAAATCAAGTGTTCTTTTCAAAAGGATCAAATGTGTAAGCCGCCCAGCGGTTCACTCTTCCCAGTCTTGCTGACTTGAAGCTTCTGGATTACCCTTCTCTGGTTCTTCATCCTCCTCCATCTGAAAGTTTGGTGATGACCAATTGATGCCAGACAAAGCTTCAAATTCAGCTTCATCATCGATAAGTTCAGACAGGTCAATTTCCGGTGCAAAAGTATGCTTACGGATTGGAGGGATTAGCTCCATCACTTTGTAAGCCGGTGTGGGCATCTTCTGGTTTTCTATGTTGTAAGCCGGCTGATATCTTGACAAATATGTTTCACTGGCAATCAGGCTGGCAAGAGGACATATATCTTTTACAGACGCAGCAAAGTCTTTTTGGTCAAAATTCGCGCCATCTTATTTTAGGCTTGGATAGCTAGTGGCTAAGTCAGCCGGGTCTAGCTCTGGTAGCCATGCTTTGGCCCGGATTAAAGATGTTATGGCACCAGCTCTCGCAGACGACTGCTTCATTTCATCAATCGTGGCAGGCAGCACAGAAAGTTTCTTCAAGATATCTATCAAGAGAGCAGGTGTCTGGTTGGTCGGAGAAACTATAACCAGTGCGCGCTGAGCTCTAGTGTATAACTGTTCAACAAGTATATAAACAGCTTTAAGCTTCACGAGCGTCTCTTGGGCAAGATTGCTGCTTATGCGGCCTACATAAGTCATAAACTGATTAGTGGCGGTTTATGCTATCTAAGGAAAGATTCAATTTTCAACAAGGCGGCTTACCAAAGATAGCCGAAACCATTTGGGATACATGGTGCTTTGAGTCGGTGAGTTCAGTGGTCACCTCTTCAGGAGTTGCTTCCGCCTTTTCAGCTTGCTGTACCAAGGCAGTTCTTTCTTCAGCCCAAGCAGCTTTCTCCGTTTCAAACTTGGCTTTCAGTTTTTCCATTTCAGGCACAGTAAATTGAAATTTCGATTCAGCTTTATGGGTCTCAGATTCTTGAAACTTCAGCCGGTTCTTTGCATCATCTAATTGTGATTGCAATTCAAAAGTGGTATTCTGTATAAACAAAGAGTCACAACATATATTATTATCCGGGTTACTAGAATTGAAGTCCCAAGCTTTTTGCAAGCAACAACACTTGGCACTTGGGGGCTAATGGCTGCCGAAACATTCGTTATGCACCAGTTCATATCAATAAAGTCCCAAGCACTTTGCAAGCAAGAGTACTTGGCACTTGGGGGCTAATGCATATTGCTTGTATTTTATTATTCATTTATGATAACCTGGTGGTACTGTAAACAGTCGCCGCCAGCTTCTGGAGGCTATACAAGCAAGCTCTAGACATGCACAATGATGGATAGGACCGACTCATTCATACTGATTAATCCGGCCCTTGGGGGCTACAGGTGCAACGTTCATCAAAGTCAGATTTCCTATAATGATGCGTGCTGATACGTCTCCAACGTATCTATAATTTTTTATTGTTCCATGCTAGTATTTATGAAGTCTTGGATGTTTAATGGGCTTTATCATTCACTTTTATATCATTTTTGGGACTAACCTACTAACCCAAAGGCCCAGTCCAGATTGCTGTTTTTTTGCCTATTTCAGGGTTTTGCAGAAAAGGAATATCAAACGGAGTCCAAACGGAATGAAACCTTTGCAGGAGATATTTTTGGAGGAAATCACGCACAAAAGACTTCGGGGCCAAGCCAGAGGACACGGGGCCCACCCTCGAGGGTGGGGGGCGCGCCCCCCTTCCCAGGGCGCGCCCCCTGCCTCGACGGCAGCCCATGTGGCCCCTGGTGCCCCTCTTCTTCCTATATATACCTACGTATCCCAGAAACTCCATACACAGAGAGAAAACGCTAATTCCACCGCCGTAGCTGCTGTTCCCGTGGAGATCCCATCTTGGAGCCTGTTCTGGGAGGGGGATCCATCACGGAGGCCTTCATCATCATCATCATCGCCCTCACCGTGAGTTGTGAGTAGTTTACCATAGACCTTCGGTTCCATAGCTAGTATCTAGATGGCTTCTTCTCTCTCTCTGGATCTCAATACAAAGTTTTCCTCGATCTTCGAGGAGATCTATTAGATGTAATCTCTTTTTGCGGTGTGTTTGTCGAGATCCGATGAATTGTGAGTTTATGATCAAGGTTATCTATGAAAGATATTTGGTTCTTCTCTGAAATTTTTATGTGTGCTCATAATATCCTTGCAAGTCTCTTCGAATTATTGGTTTAGTTTGGCCTACTAGATCTATAGTTCTTGCAATGGGAGAAGTGCTTGGCTTTGGGTTCAATTTTGCGGTGTCCTTTCCCAGTGACAGTAGGGGAAGCAAGGCACATATTGTATTGTTGCCATCGAGGATAAAAAGATGGGGTTTTCATCATATTGCTTGAGTTTATCCCGCTACATCATGTCATCTTGCTTAAGGCGTTACTCTGTTCATGTGAACTCGATACACTAGATGCATGCAGGATAGCGGTCGATGTGTGGAGTAATAGTAGTAGATGCAGGCAGGAGTCGGTCTACTTGTCTCGGACATGATGCCTATATACAATGATCATGAGATAGTCCCATAATTATTCGCTTTTCTATCAATTGCTCGACAGTAATTTGTTTACTCGCCGTAGAATACGCTATCATGAGAGAAGCCACTAGAGAAAACTATGGCCCCCGGGTCTATCTTTATCATATTACTTTCCCGTCAACCAGCCTATTTCTGCCGCCGTTGTTTATTTGCTTTCTTTACTTTCTATTTCTATAGCAAAAATACCAAAAATATAATTATCATCTCTATCAGATCTCACTATCGTAAGTGACCGTAAAGGGATTGACAACCCCTTATCGAATTGGCTGCGAAGTTCTTATTTGTTTGTGCAGGTGCGAGGGACTGGCGCATGGTCTCCTACTGGATTGATACCTTGGTTCTCAAAAACTGAGGGAAATACTTACGCTACTGTGCTGCATCTCCCTTTCCTCTTCGAGGGAATACAACGCAAGCTCAAGAGGTAGCACGTGCCGACTTTAGAAGGATTCTATTAAAGATACTCATGCTATTCTAAGTCTACAACATATTCAATTCTATCATATCCAATATACTTGGGGGCTGGAAGGGTGTATATAACTTAGTCAAGTTCGTACCTCAAATTTATTATGCATCTGCTTCACCATATCAATTTCAAGATCGCGGCTGGTGTGGACTTGATTGAGATAGCCAGAAAGCACTTCACTGCTACTCAGTTGCGCATAATGAGTTATGTCAAACCTTACTTTCTGCTTCTCAATTAGTTCTTTTTTGGCGGTGTGTTTGGCTAGAACAGTTGGATTGCCCGGTTCTCTAAAGCCGGTGCCAGTGATCACCACATCTTCATTCTGCTTTTCTGCTGGCTTAGTTGGGCTTGACGATTCAACATTAACAGAAGTGATATTGGTGCAGTCAAGAGAGACATCATGAATTTTAGGAGGAGCATTGTGAGCAGTTTCCTCCGTTGGTTTTTCAGCATCCGTCGCTGAGGCTTGCTGCTCTGGCTCAATGGTTTTAGGATCAGCTGCCGGTTTAGTTGTTTTTGCTTTCTTACTGGGCTTGGCTTGGCCACTGCACAAATTATGAAAAATCAGTTACAAAGTTATAAAGGTACAAAGGAAGAATAGAACAGGGAATAATTGTTACCCAGGGGCAGTCTTGAAAGCCGGCAGCTGAGTCTGAGATGAATCTCCCGAGGAAGAGCGAGAAACCTCCTGGTAGTTTGAATCGGAAGAATTCAGTGGTTGGCGAATCAGACCAGCCAGCGGGTAAAAAGAGTTTAAGTGCGGAAGGACCTCATTTTGACATTTCCATCGGACTGGAGTATTCGGTAAGCCAGAGGATAGCTCTTCACCTCCAGTGTTCCGAGTTTGATGCCGGTTCTCATGCTGCTGTTGCTTCAAAAGAAAGTGAGGATCCAAATGAGCTAAGGGGTGTGAAAATCTTACTTTCTAGGTTACTCGTCGAATTTTCTGTCTTGGCAAGGTTTCTGAACTGGAGGATATAGTAATTACCTCTTCTTCGACAGCCTGGCTGGCCCCTGTATTGTCCTGGCAATAATCAGTGTCAATAAGATAATTGAAAAAAGATCCAAGAGAGTCAGAGGCTACCTCCGACTCAGAGCTGTCGTTCAGTCCAAACAAGTCAGAAGCACTTGGTTTTTTCTTTGTCTTTTTTGCAGTTTTCTTAGCGGCTTTCTTGGCAGCTTTGGCCGTTTTGGCAGCTTCATGATCATACTTCTTTTTCCAGAAATCCGACTTAGCCTGTGAAAGTCGTAAAATTGAATTAATAGGAGGTCTAAATGATAAAACAAGGTAAGTTGAAGTTAAGACTCACATCTGGTGCTGGATTAAGTTTGCAGAAAGGGTTCAGACCCACTTTGCTGCAGTCTCCCAGGCCTTCAATCAGAAGGGTCTTGGTCATTTCAGTGACTGTGTCCTCAGTCAAATCCAAGGGGCTCTAGTGTAATGGATCTTTGGCCTCACCAGTGTAAGAGCACATTAAGCCCGATCGGCGACTCAAGGGTATGATCCGCCAAGAAACCCAGCACCGGACCAAGTCAATTCCGGTTAGCCCATTTCCCAGTTGGGCCTTGACCTTTGCAATACTGGGAGCAAGTTTTTTACATTCCGCGGCGCTAAGTTTCCTACAAGAGGATGCTTTGGGTCCAGACGCTGGACACGATAACCCGGCAACGGATTCTCATCAGCCGAAGAGGCATCTTTGCAATAAAACCATGATTGATTCCAATCTTTGGGGTGACTCGACGGACGAGCATAGGGGAAAATGGCGTCTCTTCTTCGTTGAATTGAGATGGCGCCAAGTTCCAAGCTGGGTTCGTTCGTGAACTCGTTTTGGTGGTTTAAATACAAATATTCTCTGAAGAGCCCGATGCTGGGCTCCTCTTGAAGGTACACTTTGCAGAAGACTTGGAAATTGCATATGTTTGACACGGATTTACGTCCGATGTCCTGAGGATGGAGCTGAAAGAAGTGCAGAACATCTCGAAAGAACTTAGAGCCGGGTGGTGAAAAGCCCCGGTTCATGTGATCATTAAATACAACAACTTCATCATCCTTTGGATGAGGTCTTTCTTTGCCCGGTTTAGGGGCGCAGTAATGCATGATAGATTTATTCGGCAAGTTCTCGATTTTGACAAAGTCATCGAGTGTAGCGTGGGTGACTATCTTCGGCGGCATTGTGAGCGGAGAAGCCTAACAGAAAGAAACATTTTGCCGGTTCAAAATTTGTTCATTAAGCCAGAAATTAGACTACAACATATGTTCGGAACGACGGCTTAAATGGGGCCTAATGGCATATGGATAATTATAAACCGGTGATATAAGCCACTTTGACAAGCACTGATACTCAAGAATCGTTAAAGGGAAAAATTTACTAAGTATTGAGACAAACATGTTTCACAGATTGGAGCTACAAGATTGGATCTACCTCAGTTCAGAAAAATAAAGTAAAAACCTAAAACTAAGGTGGTGGCGGCGGAAAAGTAAGAAGCTCCAGATGAGATTTATTGCAATGAGGATATATTTCGAGATTAAGGCGAGTGTTAAAACTGCTACCGCACGGATTTCACAGACTAATATTGTGATTTGGGATCTACGGCGTTAACGGCAAATTGTCAGACCTAAATATCAGTATTGAGCAGTTCATGGATTCAGATCGGTTTGCTTGAGCGGATGAGATGTTCCAGTATTGAAAAAGAGATGCTATGAGTACCATGGCATAGGAGGAGTATCAAGTTCATGTCAAAAACTGCAACTACAGGGAATGGCCAGGATGAACTCGCAGGAACCCTAATGGATCTAAGAGAAGAGGAAATAGGATAACTTACCTAGACTGATGAACAACGACGGCGCGCAGACGAAATCTAGTCAGATCAGGCTGATGCAGCGGCCGTTGTTGAGGAAGAGACGGAGATTGACGGCGCCGGCGGAGCTCTTGTGCAGAGGCGTCGCGAGGAAGGAGACGGAGATGAAGAGGCAAGGGGGAAAATGGAAAGGGATCCCTGGCCCTATTTATAAGGCGAATGGATAAGGGTCACGCGCGGGAATCGAGGAGGCTGAAAAAACAGATATGTAACAGCGCAGACGCCTCGACTGTTGGAGGTTCAGTAAATGTGGAGATTTGTTAAGATTTGGGCAATATGAAAGTAAATGACAAGTGACGTCATGGCGGGTTACCACAATTTCAGGGAATGACGTCATGGCGGGTTATGATATCTCACGAGAAGATGAAGAAAGATTGACATGAACAAGTTCAAATCAACCTCGGGCCTAATGTTGGGGATATAACTATTTGACATGACCCGCCCAGGAGGGGCCGTGTTACCCCAATGGCGGTTCATGGGCCAAGCCCAGGAGCATGTTGAAGATGGTCGTTCAAGAAGATTAACGTATAAAGCGCCCAAAACCCAGAGTGGCTTAAGGCCCGTGAGTGTAAACTGCCATGTATGTTTGACTTGTACTGTAAGGCATGTAAAGATGAGTCACCGGGTCGGACACGTTAGTATGAGCCGATCGGGACTCTGTAAGCCGCAGGGCGTCAAACTGAGTATATAAGGGGACGACCGGGCAGCGGCTTAGGGCAAGAAACAAAAGATCGAAAGCCAAGCTAGCGTATTCGCTCCCTAGCAATCGAAACCGTAGCAATACCACCTCAAACCGGATTAGGTTTTACCCTCACCGCAAGGGGCCGAACCAGTATAAACTCCCCGTGTCTTTTGTCCTGTTTTAACCCCTTTAAGCTAACCACGTCGCGATGGCTCCACAACTAAGTCCTTTACTTGGGACATCTGTCGTGACAACTCCACAACAAGGCTATTATAATCAAGAATGGATATTAAATCAAGGAAAATCTAATCATGAACTCACAATTCATCGCATCCCAATAAACACACTACACAAAGTCATTACATCAAATAGATCTCCAAGAGACCATTGTATTGAGATACAAAGAGAGGAGAAGCCATCTAGCTACTGCCTACGGACCCGTAGGTTTGTGGTAAACTACTCACGCATCATCAGAGAGGCATCAATGAACCCCTCCATGATCGTGGTCCCCTTCGGCAGAGTGCGGGAAAAGGGCTCTAGATTGGATCTCGTGGTTCTGGAACTTGCGGCGGCTAGAATAAAATTTCGTCGACTCCCCTAGGGTTTCTAGAATATTGGGGTATTTATAGAGTGAAGAGGCAGTGCGGGAGGCCACAGTTTTTTGCTTGTTTTTACATCGCAGAAAATCAATGCCAAACGGAGTCCAAATGCAGCAAAACTTTTTGGAGATTATTCTGGGACCAGAAGATATCCACTGGGAAGGAGAAGTACCAGTGGGGTGCCCCGAGGGGGGCACAACTCACCTGGGCGCGCCTAGTTTTGCTGCATTTGGACTCCGTTTGGCATTGATTTTCTACGATGTAATAACAAGCAAAAAACAACAACTGACACTGGTGAAACGCCCTGGACACACCTGCCGGTGGTCGTTACTCCTGGTGGGATCTAGACTGGCCTCACATATCAATACTAGTATTTTCTGCGCACTTTGTCCTCACTCGTGCGCACCCGGGAGCAACTTCTCGGTCGGTCACCCATCTTGAAACTACTCCAAGCTGAGCACGCTTAACTTTGGAGTTCTATCCGAATGGGCTCCCGGAAAAGAAGGAATTCCTTATTGATATGAGTAGTCTATCATTCCTAATAAGCCAGGCTATCACATACAACCCCACTCAGAGGAACCGACGTCCTCGTCGAGCTTTGGAGTTCTATCCGAATGGGCTCTCGGAAAAGAAGGAATTCCTTATTGATATGAGTAGTCTATCATCCCTAATAAGCTAGGCCATCACATACAACCCCACTCAGAGGAACCGACGTCCTCGTCGAGCCACAAGAACGTTCCCTCTTGGCACATACGTCTGTGCTTCCAGTCCGGCACATGTGACATGTCGTGTGCCACGACGGGTCACAAACGTCATGCACAACATGACCGCGCACCTGTCCGCAAACATCTGTGTAATCGCAAGGATTGGCTCTGATACCAACTTGTAACGCTCCGGACACACCCGCCGGTGGTCGTTACTCCTGGCGAGATCTAGACTGGCCTCACATATCAATACTAGTCTTTTCTGCGCACTTTGTCCTCACTCGTGCGCACCCGGGAGCAACTTCCCGGACGGTCACCCATCCTGAAACTACTCCAAGCTGTGCACGCTTAACTTTGGAGTTCTATCCGAATGGGCTCCCGGAAAAGAAGGAATTCCTTATTGATATGAGTAGTCTATCATCCCTAATAAGCCAGGCTATCACAACTGGGCACTATGTCAATAGGTAAGTCCGAAAAATGATATAAAATGATTGTAAAACATCCAAGAATGATAATTTAACAGCATGGAACAATATAAAATTATAAATACGCTGGATACATATCACGACCCAATAGTTCGACCCATAAGTGACAACCAACGGCCTGAGAACCCCTTAATCTAGGACTCCCTCAACAAGACTTTGGGGTTGTCTCACTGTCTTGAAGATAATTTTTTATCAGCTTTCTTGGAGACCAACATGGATGTATCACTATATTGAACCTTATCTGCATTACTTCCTTTACTATTGCATAACAGGGGTTCTCTTCTCCAATATTTTGTCCGCATTCGAAAAGAGAAAAAAGAAAACACATCACATGTTTACCATGTTTTATATGAAACTCATTTTTGTAAACCATTTCAATAGTAAAGTGGACATGACCACGGCATGAAAGTAAACATATATTTATGTACTGTGGTCAATGTATGGTCTATATCATTCCAGTTTATGTTGCCGAATCAAGATAGAGACACGGCTCAAATCATATTTGTTTAAGACAAAGCAGCATATGCAGAATATAAGTGTGGGAAACTGCATAGCACTAACAACACTTGTACTGTGCATGACACGAGAACATAACTATTTATTCAATTGAAACTGAAATCAACATAGAGCAAGTTACAACAGCAAACCTGTTAAAGAAACAGGTTTAAAACATACCTATTGCGCCATTGGAGTTTCAATTGCATCCCTCAAATTTGAAATGAGTTGGTATGAGTAAATACAGTGATGCAAGAGCAAAGGAGTGTGAACCATAGTTGTGGAACTTGACCTGAGAACAATTCTTTTTCTGCTTTAAGCTTTTAGTTGGGGTTTGGAGTGGTGGTCCTCGTGCTTTAGGCACTGTAGTTGCCTTACTAACTGCTCGTGTTTGGGTGCTCTATGGTGGAGACTGTATTGTGTCAACTAGAACCGTGTTACTATCTGGTGGGGTTGGGGTTAGAAGGGATGTAGCTGGTTCATTGTCCAAATGGGTAGGGGTACAATCTACGAGAGTCTGGGTAATGTGTGGTGGGGTTGGTTCTTGGGTAAGTACAACCGGGGTCATATCTGTATCGACTGGTAGCACTATCTTTTCTAAAGACCGTGTTTTTACTCCCTTAGATACGGCCATCACACCCTCCATATCAAATGGTTGATAAACAAGAAAAGTAATTGAATGTACATACATTGTATGATAGATAGGTGCAATGGATAGTGGGGAATAAAAGAGGGCATGAAATAATTCACATTTATGTTGTCTAACCAAACATGATAGCATGACACAATTTCACATATATGTTGGCTAACTAAACAGGATAGCCTAACATAATTTCACATATATGATGGCTAAATAAACAGGATAGAAAGACATAATTGAAAATATGATGACTATGTAAACATGAAGATATGATGTAACTATATGATGTGTTTATTAAATAGGTTTGCATGCCATAATTCACATACATGCCGCCTATCTAAACATGATGGCATGATATAATTCACTGGTAGAATGACATAATTCAAAATATGATGACTATGTAAACACTCAACATGATAATATGATATAACTATATGATGTCTTTATTAAATGGGTTGGCATGTCATAATTTAGATAGATGATGTCTATGTAAACATGATGGCATGATATAATTCAAATATATGATTTATATTCAAAGCAAGTAAGCAGATGGCAATCGCATATATGATGTATAAACTAAGCAGATGTCATTCAATATTGTGTATATGTCGTTAAAACTAAGCAATGCAAGACAACATATGCATCATATGAGTAATATAACCCTGCCAAGTTTGAGCATACACCTCAGGGGGGAAATAGGACTGGTGTTGACACCAGATTTTGGCACGGTCAAGAACTTAATTATGATGGCCTCAAATGGAAAAGTGCTCAAAGTGAGAAAGATTCTTATCATCAAAAGGATAAACTTTGATATTTGGGCCATAGCCATCCAGTCTCATCTCTAAGGTTGAAGTTGTGTTCGAAGTACTGAGATTTACTATCAAAAACACTATTCGGCTAATTACGCCCCCAAGATTGCATCATATCAGAAAAGTTTATAGACGAATTGTCTTCGTCTCGTCGAAACGGTCGATTCTGATATAAGAATCATCTCAATACGAGATCATATGAAAAAATTAGAGCCACTCGAATGCAGCCTTGCCAGGAGGCTACATATGGCGCGCCCCACTAGACATATGTCTGATGGAGTGATGGGTAGTGTGAGTGATAGTCCGTTTAGCGCGAGAGACTCGGCCCCGAAGATGGCCTCGAATCAAAAAACGTTCAACATGAAAATTGTTTGTCTTGTCGAAATGAGTAAATATGTTTTTGGGTACATTTTCATCCGAGATCGTTTATTGCAACAAAAAAGACCCGCAAGGTGCAGCCAGTTTAAACCGAATAGTTTTGGAAAGTTTGGACAAAACCAATCCTTATTTGACTAGGGTTTTGGACGTGAATCCAAGCATTTTCCTTGCACGGGAAGTCCAGCTGCCACTTATATACCTAAGGGGTGCCGGACGATTGAAGAACACCCAATCGAACAAACACATCTACCACTTTTATCTTTTTATCTTTTCTTCTTAACCCTAGTTCTTCGTCTTCCTCGTTCTTCGTCTGTTCTTCTTGTTGCATGGCGGAGACCCTCGAGGCCCTAGGGGCGATCAGGTCGACCTAGGGCAGCCCATAGCAGCCGCGCGCCCTGACGGGGTCCCTCTCGGGCGTGTGGGGTTTCGGGTCTATAAAAGCGCCCTCGGGATTGCTTGTGTACTGCGCTTCCGAACAGATCTCCTTCGACGTGAGATGCGGTGCATCACCCTTAGCATCGAGGGTACACGATGACGTGTTCATGTGCGAACCCACATTTTGGCGACTCCGCTGGGGACGAAGCTTTCAACGGTCTCCGGCCCGTTCTTGATATGAAGAGATCGTCATCTAGGGTTTGCAATCTACAAAGGTAATATGAATACCCAATTCACTTATGTAGATGCAAATAATGCATATGTTGTTGCTAGATCGTCTAATGAGCATATTGTATCGGCTAGCCCTCGTTTTATCAATCAATCATCTAATTATGTGCAAGAGCCGATTTAGAATAATCTCCATGCTTCAACTTCGTATAATTTTAGCAACATGCAACATGTGTATCCCAACTCCCATGCATTGGAAACTCCAAAAATCAATATGCTGATGAACAACATGATGAGTTCGGTTAATCAAGTTGAAACATCCCATGTAGGAACTCTCACTGGCATGCAAAATAGTGTTTCATATTTTTATTCATCGGTAACTAATTTGCAACATGTTAATCCAAACATGCCAGTGGATAGGGGAATTGGCCATAGTACTACTAGTTATTCGGCCAATTACCTTCAAACATCGTATGCTACACCTCATGCTACTAATTATTCAGCACCATACGAAATTGTAGATGTTCATAATTCGGCTCTGCACCTTCATGCACATGGCCGAATTGTTGGGGAACGTAGTATTTTAAAATTTTCCTACGATCACGCAAGATCTATCTACCAGATGCATAGCAACGAGAGGGAAGAGTGTGTCTACGTACCCTCGTAGACCGGAAGCGGAAGCGTCAAGTGACGCGGTTGATGTAGTCGAACTTCTTCGCAATTCAACCGATCAAGTACCGAACGTACGGCACCTCCGTGTTCAGCACATGTTCAGCTTGATGACGTCCCACGAGCTCTTGATCCAGTTGAGCTTCACGGGAGAGTTACGTCAGCACGACGGCGTGGTGACGGATATGATGTATCTACCGACGCAGGGCTTCTCCTAAGTACTGCGATGGTATGACCGAGGTGTGTTTCTGTGGAGGGGGGCACCGCACACGGCTGGAACAATTCAGCTTGTGTGTCTTTGGGTGCCCCCTGCCCCCGTATATAAAGGAGCAAGAGGGGAGGGCCGGCCGGCCTCCTATGGTGCGGCTAGGGCAATCCTACTAGGAATAGGATTGCAATCCTATTCCTAGTAGGAGTCCATCAAGAAGGAAGAGAGGGAAAGGAAAAGAGGGAGAGGTGGCGCCCCCCCAATCCTAGTCCAACTAGGATCCCTAGGTGGGGCGCCGGCCAGCCTCTATGGGCTGCCTCTCTCCTTTCCTCAAGGCCCACTATGGACCATCCCCCCTCGTAGGGGTTTCCGGTAACCCCCTCCGACAATCCAGTTAAATCTGAAACTTTTCCGGAACACTTCCGGTGTCCGAATATAGTCGTCCAATATATCAATCTTTATGTCTCGGACATTTCGAGACTCCTCGTCATGTCCGTGATCTCATCCGGGACTCCGAACTACCTTCGGTGCATCAAAACTCATAAACTCATAATACCGATCGTCATCAAACGTTAAGCGTGCGGACCCTACGGGTTCGAGAACTATGTAGACATGACCGAGACTCATCTCCGGTCAATAACCAATAGCGGAACCTGGATGTTCATATTGGCTCCTACATATTCTACGAAGATCTTTTATCGGTCAAACCGCATAACAACATACGTTGTTCCTTTTTGTCATCGGTATGTTACTTGCCCGAGATTCGACCGTCGGTATCTCTATACCTAGTTCAATCTCGTTACTGGCAAGTCTCTTTACTCGTTCCGTAACACATCATCTCGTGACTAACTCATTAGTCTTTTGCTTGCAAGGCTTATTGTGATGTGTGTTACCGAGAGGGCCCAGAGATACCTCTCCGACACACGGAGTGACAAATCCTAATCTTGATCTATGCCAACACCACGAATACTTTCGGAGACACCTGTAGAGCATCTTTATGATCACCCAGTTACATTGTGACGTTTGATAGCACACAAGGTGTTCCTACGGTATTCGGGAGTTGCATAATCTCATAGTCATAGGAACATGTATAAGTCATGAAGAAACCAATAGCAGTAAAACTAAACGATCATAGTGCTATGCTAACGGATGGGTCTTGTCCATCACATCATTCTCCTAATGATGTGATCCCGTTGATCAAATGACAACTCATGTCTATGGCTAGGAAACATAACCATCTTTGATCAATGAGCTAGTCTAGTAGAGGCATACTAGGGACATACTGTTTTGTCTATGTATCCACACATGTACTAAGTTTCCGGTTAATACAATTCTAGCATGAATAAAAGACATTTATCATGATATAAGGAAATACAAATAACATCTTTATTATTGCCTCTAGGGCATATTTCCTTCAGTCTCCCACTTGAACTAGAGTCAATAATCTAGATTACAAAGTGATGATCCTCACAACCATGGAGTCCTGGTGCTGATCATGTTTTGCCCGTGGAAGAGGCTTAGTCAACGGGTCTGCAATATTAAGATCCGTATGTATTTTGCAAATCTCTATGTCTCCCTCCTTGACTAGATCGCGGATGGAATTGAAGCGTCTTTTGATGTGCTTTGTTCTCTGGTGAAACCTGGATTCCTTCGCCAAGGCTATTGCTCCAGTGTTGTCACAAAAGATTTTCATTGGACCCGATGCACTAGGTATAACACCTAGATCGGTTATGAACTCCTTCATCCAGACTCCTTCATTTGCTGCTTCCGAAGCAACTATGTATTCCGCTTCACACGTAGATCCTGCCACGACGCTCTGCTTGGAACTGCACCAACTGACAGCTCCACCGTTCAATAAAAATACATATCCGGTTTGTGACTTAGAGTCATCCGGATCAGTGTCAAAGCTAGAATCGACGTAACCGTTCACGACGAGCTCTTTGTCACCTCCATACACGAGAAACATATCCTTAGTCCTTTTCAGGTATTTCAGGATGTTCTTGACCGCTGTCCAGTGATCCACTCCTGGATTACTTTGGTACCTCCCTGCTAAACTTATAGCAAGGCACACATCAGGTTTGGTACACTACATTGCATACATGATAGATCATATGGCTGAGGCATAGGGAATGACTTTCATTTTCTCTCTATCTTCTGCAGTGGTCGGGCATTGAGTCTTACTCAACTTCATTTCTTGTAATACAGGCAAGAATCCCTTCTTTGACTGATCCATTTTGAACTTCTTCAAAATCTTATCAAGGTATGTGCTTTGTGAAAGTCCAATTAAGCGTCTTGATCTATCTCTATAGATCTTGATGCCTAATATATAAGCAGCTTCACCGAGGTCTTTCATTTAAAAACTCTTATTCAAGTATCCTTTTATGCTATCCAGAAATTCTATATCATTTCCAATCAGCAATATGTCATCCACATATAATATTAGAAATGCTACAGAGCGCTCACTCACTTTCTTCTTAATACAGGCTTCTCCAAAAGTCTGTATAAAACCATAAGCTTTGATCACCTCATCAAAGCGTATATTCCAACTCCGAGATGCTTGCACCAGTCCATAGATGGATCGCTGGAGCTTGCACACTTTGTTAGCACCTTTTGGATCCACAAAACCTTCTGGTTGCATCATATACAACTCTTCTTTGAGATATCCATTCAGGAATGCAGTTTTGACATCCATTTGCCAGATCTCATAATCATAAAATGCGGCAATTGCTAACATGATTCGGACAGACTTAAGCATCGCTATAGGTGAGAAAGTCTCATCGTAGTCAACTCCTTGAACTTGTCGAAACCATTTCCCAACAGGTCGAGCTTTGTAAACAGTAACATTACCGTCTGCGTCGGTCTTCCTCTTGAAGATCCATTTATTTTCGATGGCCTGCCGATCATCGGGCAAGTCAACCAAAGTCCATACTTTGTGCTCATACATGGATCCCATCTCAGATTTCATGGCCTCAAGCCATCTTGCGGAATCTGGGCTCATCATCGCTTCTTCATAGTTCGTAGGTTCATCATGGTCTAGTAACATGATTTCCAGAACTGGGTTGCCATACCACTCTGGTGCGGAACGTACTCTGGTTGATCTACGACGTTTAGAAGAAACTTGATCTGAAGTTTCATGATCATCATCATTAACTTCCTCACTGATTGGTGTAGGAATCACCGGAACAATTTTCTGTGATGTACTACTTTCCAATTCAGGAGAAGGTACAATTACCTCATCAAGTTCTACTTTCCTCCCACTCACTTCTTTCGAGAGAAACTCCTTCTCTAGAAAGGATCCATTCTTAGCAATGAATATCTTGCCTTCGGATCTGTGATAGAAGGTGTACCCAACAGTCTCTTTTGGGTATCCTATGAAGACACATTTCTCCGACTTGGGTTCGAGCTTATCAGGTTAAAGCTTTTTCACATAAGCATCGCAGCCCCAAACTTTAAGAAATGACAACTTTGGTTTCTTGCCAAACCATAGTTCATAAGGTGTCGTATCAACGGATTTAGATGGTGCCCTATTTAACGTGAATGCAGCTGTCTCTAAAGCATAACCCCAAAACGATAGTGGTAAATCGGTAAGAGACATCATAGATTGCACCATATCCAATAAAGTACGGTTACGACGTTCGGACACACCATTACGCTGTGGTGTTCCGGGTGGCGTGAGTTGTGAAACTATTCCACATTGTTTCAAATGAAGACCAAACTCGTAACTCAAATATTCTCCTCCACGATCAGATCGTAGAAACTTTATTTTCTTGTTACGATGATTCTCTACTTCACTCTGAAATTCTTTGAACTTTTCAAATGTTTCAGACTTGTGCTTCATTAAGTAGATGTACCCATATCTGCTCAAATCATCAGTGAAGGTCAGAAAATAACGATACCCGCCGCGAGCTTCAACACTCATTGGCCCACATACATCAGTATGTATGATTTCCAATAAATCTGTTGCTCGCTCCATAGTTCCGGAGAACGGAGTTTTAGTCATCTTGCCCATGAGGCATGGTTCGCAAGCACCAAGTGATTCATAATCAAGTGATTCTAAAAGTCCATTACAATGGAGTTTCTTCATGCGTTTTACACCAATATGACCTAAACGGCAGTGCCACAAATAAGTTGCGCTATCATTATTAACCTTGCATCTTTTGGTTTCAATATTATGAATATGTGTATCACTACAATCGAGATCCAATAAGAATAGACCACTCTTCAAGGGTGCATGACCATAAAAGATATTATTCATAAAAATAGAACAACCATTATTCTCTGATTTAAATGAATAACCGTCTCGCAACAAACAAGATCCAGATATAATGTTCATGCTCAATGCTGGCACCAAATAACAATTATTTAGGTCTAAAACTAATCCTGAAGGTAGATGTAGAGGTAGCGTGCCGACGGCGATCACATCGACTTTGGAACCATTTCCCACACGCATCGTCACCTCGTCCTTAGCCAATCTTCGTTTAATCCATAGTCCCTGTTTCTAGTTACAAATATTAGCAACCGAACCGGTATCAAATACCCAGGTACTACTACGAGCATTAGTAAGGTACACATCAATAACATGTATATCACATATACCTTTGTTCACCTTGCCATCCTTCTTATCCGCCAAATACTTGGGGCAGTTCCGCTTCCAGTGTCCAGTCCCCTTGCAGTAGAAGCACTCAGTTTCAGGCTTGGCTCTAGACTTGGGTTTCTTCGTGGGAGTAGCAACTGTTTTGCTATTCTTCTTGAAGTTCCCCTTCTTTCCCTTGCCCTTTTTCTTGAAACTAGTGGTCTTGTTAACCATCAACACTTGATGCTCCTTTTTGATTTCTACCTCCGCAGCCTTAAGCATAGCGAAGAGCTCGGGAATTGTCTTTTGCATCCCTTGCATATTATAGTTCATCACGAAGCTTTTATAGCTTGGTAGCAGTGATTGAAGAACTCTATCAATAACACTATCCTCGTCAACTTTGCATCCAAGTTGAGTCATATGATTGTAGTACCCAGACATTCTGAGTAAGTGTTCACTGATAGAACTATTCTCCTCCATCTTGCAGCTGTAGGTCTTATTGGAAATCTCATATTTCTCAATCCGGGCATTTGCTTGAAATATTAACTTCAACTCCTGGAACATCTCATATGGTCCATGACGTTCAAAACGTCGTTGAAGTCCCGGTTCTAAGCCGTAAAGCATGGCACACTGAACTATCGTGTAGTCATCAGACCGCGACTGCTAGACGTTCAAAGCGTCTACATTAGCGGGAGGGGGCTTGTCACCTAGCGGTGCTTCAAGGACATAATTCTTCTGTGCAGCAATGAGGATAATCCTCAAGTTACGGACCCAGTCCGTGTAATTGCTACCATCATCTTTCAACTTAGCTTTCTCTAGGAATGCATTAAAATTCAAACGAATGGTAGCACGGGCCATTGATCTACAACAACATAGATATGCAAAAACTATCAGGACTAAGTTCATGATAAGTTAAAGTTCAATTTGATCATATTAATTAAAGAACTCCCACTTAGATAGACATCCCTCCGGTCATCCAAATGATCACGTGATCCAAATCAACTAAACCATGTCCGATCATCACGTGAGATGGAGTAGTTTCAATGGTGAACATCTTATGTTGATCATATCTACTATATGATTCACGCTCGACCTTTCGGTCTCCAGTGTTCCGAGGCCATATCTGCATATGCTAGGCTCGTCAAGTTTAACCCGAGTATTCTGCGTGTGCAAAACTGGCTTACACCCGTTGTATTTGAACGTAGAGCTTATCACACCCGATCATCACGTGGTGTCTCGGCACGACGAACTTTCGCAACGATGCATACTCAGGGAGAACACTTATACCTTGAAATTTAGTAAGGGATCATCTTATAATGCTACCGTCGTTCTAAGCAAAATAAGAAGCATAATAAGATAAACATCACATGCAATCAAAATATGTGACATGATATGGCCATCATCATCTTGTGCTTTTGATCTCCATCTCCAAAGCATCGTCATGATCACCTTCGTCACCGGCGCGACACCTTGATCTCCATCGTAGTATCGTTGTCGTCTCGCCAACTATTGCTTCTACGACTATCGCTACCGCTTAGTGATAAAGTAAAGCAATTACATGGCGATTGCATTTCATACAATAAAGCGACAACCATATGGCTCCTGCCAGTTGCCGATAACATTACAAAACATGATCATCTCATACAAAACCGTATAACTCATCATGTCTTGACCATATCACATCACAACATGCCCTGCAAAAACAAGTTAGACGTCCTCTACTTTGTTGTTGCAAGTTTTACGTGGCTGCTACGGGCTTAGCAAGAACCGTTCTTACCTACGCATACAAAACCACAATGATGTTTCGTCAAGTATGTGCTATTTTAACCTTCACAAGGACCGGGCGTAGCCACACTTGTTTCAGCTAAAGTGAGAGAGACAGACACCCGCCAGTCACCTTTAAGCAACGAGTGCTCCTAACGGTGAAACCAGTCTCGCGTAAGCGTACGGGTAATGTCGGTCCGGGCCGCTTCATCTCACAATACCGCCGAAGCAAAATATGACATGCTGGTAAGCAGTATGACTAGTATCGCCCACAACTCATTGTGTTCTACTCGTGCATATCATCTACGCATAGACCTGGCTCATGATGCCACTGTTGGGGAACGTAGTATTTTAAAATTTTCCTACGATCACGCAAGATCTATCTACCGGATGCATAGCAACGAGAGGGAAGAGTGTGTCTACGTACCCTCGTAGACCGGAAGCGGAAGCGTCAAGTGACGCGGTTGATGTAGTCGAACTTCTTCGCGATTCAACCGATCAAGTACCGAACGTACGGCACCTCCGTGTTCAGCACACGTTCAGCTTGATGACGTCCCACGAGCTCTTGATCCAGTTGAGCTTCACGGGAGAGTTACGTCAGCACGACGGCGTGGTGACGGATATGATGTATCTACCGGCGCAGGGCTTCTCCTAAGTACTGCGATGGTATGACCGAGGTGTGTTTCTGTGGAGGGGGGCACCGCACACTGCTGGAACAATTCAACTTGTGTATCTTTGGGTGCCCCTGCCCCCGTATATAAAGGAGCAAGAGGGGAGGGCCGGCCGGCCTCCTATGGTGCGGCTAGGGCAATCCTACTAGGAATAGGATTGCAATCCTATTCCTAGTAGGAGTCCATCAAGAAGGAAGAGAGGGAAAGGAAAAGAGGGAGAGGTGGGGCCCCCCCAATCCTAGTCCAACTAGGATCCCTAGGTGGGGCGCCGGCCAGCCTCTATGGGCTGCCTCTCTCCTTTCCTCAAGGCCCACTATGGACCATCCCCCTTCGTAGGGGTTTCCGGTAACCCCCTCCGGCAATCCAGTTAAATCCGAAACTTTTCCGGAACACTTCCGGTGTCCGAATATAGTCGTCCAATATATGAATCTTTATGTCTCGGACATTCCGAGACTCCTCGTCATGTCCGTGATCTCATCCGGGACTCTGAACTACCTTCGGTACATCAAAACTCATATACTCATTATACCGATCGTCATCAAACGTTAAGCGTGCGGACCCTACGGGTTCGAGAACTATGTAGACATGACCGAGACTCATCTCCGGTCAATAACCAATAGCGGAACCTGGATGTTCATATTGGCTCCTACATATTCTTCGAAGATGTTTTATCGGTCAAACCGCATAACAACATACGTTGTTCCTTTTTGTCATCGGTATGTTACTTGCCCGAGATTCGATCATCGGTATCTCTATACCTAGTTCAATCTCGTTAGTGGCAAGTCTCTTTACTCGTTCCGTAACACATCATCTCGTGACTAACTCATTAGTCTTTTTCTTGCAAGGCTTATTGTGATGTGTGTTACCGAGAGGGCCCAGAGATACCTCTCCGACACTCGGAGTGACAAATCCTAATCTTGATCTATGCCAACACCACGAATACTTTTGGAGACACCTGTAGAGCATCTTTATGATCACCCAGTTACGTTGTGACGTTTGATAGCACACAAGGTGTTCCTACGGTATTCGGGAGTTGCATAATCTCATAGTCATAGGAACATGTATAAGTCATGAAGAAACCAATAGCAGTAAAACTAAACGATCATAGTGCTATGCTAACGGATGGGTCTTGTCCATCACATCATTCTCCTAATGATGTGATCCCGTTGATCAAATGACAACTCATGTCTATGGCTAGGAAACATAACCATCTTTGATCAATGAGCTAGTCTAGTAGAGGCATACTAGGGACATACTGTTTTGTCTATGTATCCACACATGTACTAAGTTTCCGGTTAATACAATTCTAGCATGAATAAAAGACATTTATCTTGATATAAGGAAATACAAATAACATCTTTATTATTGCCTCTAGGGCATATTTCCTTCACGAATAAGTGAGAATTCTACCAGAGCGCATGTGTCTTTACCTAGTAACCTAGCATATCATGTTTCCCCTGCACAATTATAGAATTTCGGCAACACATCATTGCCGAAAGCGTCCCAACGTATTCGGGGGCAATCCGAGGAAGATTGGGCTGAAATTTGTCAAAAAAAAGCTTAAAGATAGCCTAGCTGCAATGTTTGCTGAATTTAGACAAGAACAAGCAACCTTGCGAATCAAAGAAAGAAAGAGTGGTGATTCGGATAACAAAGTTAATTTGGTTATTAAAAACGCCGAATCAAATAGTGTGTGTACCAAATTTATTGAAGAAAAAGAGGATGACATGGCACTGTAGAGTCATTTAAAAGTGGAGCAAAGTATTATTCAAGTAACACAACCATCATGCTCTCCCATCGTGTATGAAGAGGTATGTCTAGCAAGTGATTTGCCTATTTTCATATTTGGTCACAACTTTATTGTTGATGCATATATTAGGAAAATCTCGTAAGTAATTGTGAAAGACCAATAATGAAGGGTAATTTACTTGTTAGCAATAAAATTGTTATAAAGAATATCGGTCAACACATTGTACCGTTCGAAGAGACCAATTGTGACTTATTATTGCGGCCAAAGCTTCTCCCATTGCTTTATTTAAAGATCATATCTATTTGGGTAGCTTTGCTTGCTTCATACTTGGCTTGCGCATGGTCTCAATTGAGACGTGTGTGTTCTAACTATTTTCATTTCAGAAATATAAAGCCAAGGTTAAATTCTTTTGATAAATCCGATGCTAATATTATATCTTATCCAAAGACATCGGAGATAGAGTGCAAAACACAATTTGTAGCCGAATGGGGAGATTCTAAATCTAAACCATTCGTTTGCTTACCTCCAAAGCCGTTCGCACACCAAGATCGGCTAGAAAACAAAACGTATACCTTCGATTTAAAGATGTGTGCTCAAATCTTTGATTCGTTGTTGAAAAATATTTACATTAGAATTCTTGATCACCATGTCAAGACATATATTCAAGGACGAATTTATTATAAGTTGCATGATTCGTTCAAGCATAGTATTGAGGATTGCAACATGTTTTGTGAAATAGTTAAATCGGCCATTGATAAAGGACGATTGAAATTTGTTGAGACACCAAGAGATGACGAGTCTATTCCAATTGATCCCGATGGTAAAAGGTTTTTGCATCGGATGCTTCAAGACGATCCATTTATTTAGAAGGTAAAAACTGTAGGTGATGGGATCAAGATATCAAGTAAAGAAGTTGTTGAAGAGCATAATGAACATAATCTTGAGGGCGAGAATTCCATCAAAGCTATAATGGAGATGCCAAGGACTGGGGGGCAACAAGAAAAATCCAAAGATCGGTGCAAGCACAACCAAAGAATACAAAGGCCGACTTAAGCACAAAGGTAAAAAGCCGAAAGTAACTTTCGCACAACTATTGAAAAAATATTAGAAGATAAGTGAGGAGAACAGTGCTTATCGACCAACTAATGCAAAAGCATCAAGATCACCCCTAGGCGCAAATCCAAGGATCGATATTGGTAAGAAGAGAATTTGAATGTTAGTTGTTCATATCCTTATTTTGGGCGGCCAATGCCAATGTTCTGGATGCCTCCCTATGCTCGCGTAAATCCATATCCATCACAGGAAAAGTATGATACAAGGGCACATTCTCCATATCATTATAAACCATCTCGCCAATATTATGCAGATCCAAGAAGACCAACGTTCAATGAGCAGTCGTATGTTCAAGACTGTTTGAATAAAGAAGAATCGGTCCGGAGCACAAGGAAGAATAAGGAGGTGGTTGAGCATGTCTACCACTTCAACAGAGATGGTCGTAAGAGTGTCACTTCAGATATGATCTCAAATGAAAAAAAAAGAGTCAATTAAAGTGTTGACATTGGCTACAAAAGGCAATGAGGCTAATCAATGAAGTGCCAAATCTGAAGGGAAGAAGTTGAGAGTGCACAAGGTCGAACAAGAATTTCCATTACTTCAAACAAAATCGCAGCCGGGGTGCCCACTCGGCTTATCGTATTGGCAAAAGAAGAAGTTGCAAAAGCTTAGTGCACAATAATTTGAAAATAGAAACATGGCATGGGTTCCCAAAGGAAGTATTCAAAATAAGAATTATGTGCAAGCTTCCTTTACAAGGAGTGCAGCAAAGGTGAAGAAGGAAAATAGTAAAAACTATGAAGGACCAAGACAAAGGTTTCAACGTCTTTGGTCCACACATTATCCATTTTCTTCAACAATGTCGTTGATGCCTATGCGATGGAATTTTTTATCAGGTAGGATTGGTTACTGTCGGTGTACTAAAGTAGGGGTACCTTAGTATCCCAACTTGTGCACGGGCAGTAGCAGCGTCCCGTGGCAGGGTTTGCCACGCGCCCGCCAAGGCCCACTATGGTTCCTTTGGAGCCATTCAAGAACAAAGTGTTCAAGTTAAAGAAACAAGACCCCGGCAAGAGGAGCTTGCCGGGAAGGCCACTCCAGGCTCAAGACCACCCCTTTGGCACAAGAACCTGGCAAGAGGAGCTTGCCAGGAAGGCCAAAACATGGCGTTTCAGGAGACTTGCGGTGGCGCATCGCGCGCCCCGGCAAGGCCCGGAGAGCGGCAAGCTCCCGAGAGCGACAAGTTAATAACCGCGGCAAGGTGCAAGCCGCGGCAAGCTTCCACTACGTGCCCGCGCTCCAGCTCATCCAGCCACGCGTCGCCCTGGGGCCCTTCCAGGTGCATGTGGCGGAAGGCTGTGCAGCCTGGGGTACACGGTGGCGAGCTGCGATGACGAGGCCACCATCGTGGCGGACGGAGACGCCCTGACGGACGCTTTTTGCACTATTTAGGGCGACGGCGACAGGCATTTAATGCCCTTGTCACCTGCCGTCAGGGTTAGGTATAAAGCACTGTGCATACACTGTTCCAACTACCACCATTTTTTTACATTTTTATCCTCGTCAGCGTTGCCACCTGTCGGTGACCCCTTTCGACCTATAAAAGGAGGCCCATGCGCAACGTAGAGGGGGTTCCGATCTTCGATCACCCTCACGCTCGGTGTTGCTAGCGATAAGCACTGTAGCCCTTCTCGCTCCCGAGCCAAGAACGCAATACAAACCAAGGCAGGAGTAGGGTTTTACGCATCCGTGCGGCCCGAACCTGGGTAAACTGCTCGCGTGCACGCTTCGATCCGCTCTTCGTGCATCCTCCGCCCCCTTGCCGTACCGAAAAGGGGCTCCGGTCCCATAGGTGTTCGTGGGCGATCAGTTTCCCCGACATCTTTGGCGCGCCAGGTAGGGGGGCTGCGTCGAGGTTGTGTGAACCCGATCCAGTGTTCACGCGAGCGAAAACTTCAGCAACTTCATCTACTTCATCGACATGCCGCCGAAGAAGAAGGCTTCGGAGGTAGCAGGCCCGTCCGCGTCGATCCCGCCACCACCACAGCCGACGGTCGGTGGGGTAGACGCTGGCGGAAGGGCGGACGCCGACGAGGAAACTCATGGCGTCGCCAAGTCCAAGGACAAGACGGACGATCGGGCGCATTCCAAGACCTCGGCGTCCGTACATGCACCACGCCCCTCTCAGGAGGTGCCGGACCGGTAGCGACGTGGTACTCAAGGTACCATACGCTTGCTGGGACAAGGTCAAGCTGGCGGGTCGCGGGACGCTCAAGGCCAACGTGCTGGCACGAGCAAGGCGCGGTCGCCGGGACGAGACCCTGCTCCTTCTAACGCAGTTAGAAGTCCGAGCATATCTCGCTCCTCGCACCGCTCGCCACCGCTCCCCTCCACTCCAGCAGAAGCTCTAGCTCGAGCTCAGCTGCTCCTCGACTTCCCTCCAGCGGCAGACAAGGCCGACGACTGGAGGGCCACCATCCAAAGCCTCATCGCCTTTGCCAATAACGACACTCTGCGGCTGCCGACGACGTCGCGGCCGCGGCAAGTTAGCCAGGCGTGGGCTGATGGCGACAAGACCGCCGGGGGTGCAACCACCATGCACTCCCCGCCCCGAAGGCCGAAATCGCCGACTCGCCGGATCAACATCGACGACGACTCCACGGCGTCGTCGGATCCACGAGCTCGCCGCAATCAACGCCAAGTCCTCGACGACAGACGACAAGAAGACGCTCGAACTCGCATCGAGCGTCGAAGAGAGGCGCGGCGGCAATCTGACCAGCGCGCTGGGCCCGCTGTCGACATGCACGCGCCTGGAGAACCAGGCGACTTGCCGTACGCGGCGGGTTGTCCTGCGTTCACCCGTGAGCTGCGGCAAGTCCAGTGGCCCAGAATGAAGAACTTCAAGCCCGACGTACCCGAGAAGTACGACGGCAAAACTCAGCCGTCAGAGTTCCTCAGCATCTACACCATCGCGGTGCAGGCTGCCGGGGGACGAGACGAGAAGATACTCACGAACTACTTCCCGCTAGTGCTCAAGCCAAACGTCAGATCTTGGCTCATGCACTTGCCGGAGAACTCTATTTCTTCTTGGGCCGACCTGTGCCACCAGTTTGTCGGCGCCTTCACAGGTGGCCACAAGCCCCATGGCCAGGAGAGCGACCTTCATATACTTGCCCAGAAGGAAGGAGAGTCCCTGCGAAAGTACATCCAGAGATTCAGTCGCGT
The DNA here is from genome assembly GCA_902687465.1 of Secale cereale. NCBI lineage: Eukaryota > Viridiplantae > Streptophyta > Magnoliopsida > Poales > Poaceae > Secale > Secale cereale. Next base: position 483,685,147 of record LR738713.1, read on the forward strand.
CCAGCACAACATCCCGGACGTCCACCCTGCCGCGGTTATTAGTGCGTTCCATCAGAACGTGCGTAACCGCAGGATGAGGGAGGAGATGGCGATGTGCAAGATTCGAGACGTCAGCGAGCTTTATGCCCTGGCTGACAAGTGCGCACGCGCTGAAGAGGGGAGGAGACTCCCCGGAGAGGATGCTGGAGCAGGGGGAACAGATAGTGAGGATGCCGCCCCGGCTAGGAAGAACCGGCGGCGGAACAACAAGAAAAAGAAGAACAAGGAAGTACTGGTCGTTGAGCAGTTCGGCAAGGAGGTTGGCGCCAAGAAAGCTCAGGCTGGTGGCTCCGGCAAGGAAGCTGCCACTATAGCGGCCGCCGACAAGCAGGACAGCTCCGACAAGCAGTACTGCAAGATCCACCGCACCAAGGGCCATGATCTCCAGAACTGCAAAAGGGTCGAGTACCTCGTCGAACAGCAGAAAGCTGAGTTCGAGCGACGCGACAAGGAGAAGGCCCAGGGAGCTGGAGGAGAGTCCGGCAAGAAGCGGCCATTCAATGGCCGGGGAGGACGCCGCGGCAAGGCTAAACAGCGGCAAGGAGATAGACCTCCCCGCGGCCGCGACAAGGACGAAGACGAGGACGACGACGAAGACATGGAGGACGGAGACAACAGCGAGCAGGAGTTCCAGAAGGCCACAGAAGTTCTGTGCGTCGATGGAGGTGCCTCTCTGCATACTTCCCACCGCCAACTCAAACAATGGGTGCGGGAAGTTAATGCAGCAGAGCCACCCGTCGAGTCGCGCAAACTCCTGAAGTGGTCCAGCACGCCCATCATCTTCGACATTGAGGATCACCCTGACTGCACAACTGCGGTCGGGTGTTTGCCGATGTTGGTTTCACGAACCATCCGCAACCTCAAGGTCACCAAGATGCTGGTTGACGGCGGGGCCGGCCTGAACCTGATCTCCTCTACTATGGTCCGGAAGCTACAGATCCCCGACAGCGAGCTCGAGGAGACCGGCACGTTCCAAGGGATCAACCCGGGAAGGAGCAAGCCGAAGGGGAAAATCACACTGCGAGTAACCTTTAGCGGAGAGCTAAATTTCAGGACAGAGAGGATCACCTTTGACGTTGCCGATATCCCGTTGCCATACAATGGGATACTTGGCCGTCCGGCGCTCGCCAAGTTCATGGCAGCCTCTCATTACGCCTACAACATGCTCAAGATGCCAGGCCCGATAAGCGTCATCTCTGTCCCCGGCGACAAGAAAGACGCGCTTATCTGCGCCGACAAGATTTACCGGGACGCAGCAGCCGCAACAGATAGTAAAGCACTTTCCGCTGAAGCTCCCGGGGGGAAGAACAAGACTAAGTCCGGCAAGAGCTCTGGGGCCCACTCCGGCAAACGCACCTCTTCAGAGTGCTGCGCTGCCGTCGAGGACACACCATCGAGCTCCACCAGCAAGTGCAAGAAGGGAATGGCAGCTCCACCTGCAACCAAGAAGGTGCCCGCCAAGGAGGACGGCAATCGTGGTACTTTCACCATCAGTGCCACGCTCGATCCTAAATAGGAAAGCACGCTCGTTGCTTTCCTGCGGGCGAATGTCGATGTGTTTGCATGGTGTCAGGGATATGACTAGCAGGTATGAACCGACTAGTGTAAACCGGCTCAGTTATATTATACTTAGTTGTAATATTTTAGTAAAGGCTACGGCCCATGAGATCTTAAGGCCCATGTATAGAAGTGTGTGTTGTAAACCGCCAAGCGATGTAACTTGAGGGATAAGAAAGAAAAGACAGAGACCGAGGCGGACACAAGTATGAGCCAGCCTCGGGACTCTGTAAACTGGACTAGGCGTTACCTCTATATAAGGGGACGACCTGGACGGTTCAGGGACAAGCAACAATCAACCCGTCGAGACAGAGGCAAGCGAATCTGCTCCCTGTAATCCGACGCCCAAGCAATACCAAACCAACTAGACGTAGGCTTTTACCTTCTTGGAAGGGGCCGAACTAGTATAAACCCTCTGTGTCCTTTGTGTGCTATGAATCCTTTCAAGCTAACCCGTGCGATGGTTCCATCATCAAGTCCGTTAAACCGGACATCTGCCGTGTTATTTCCACGACAGTTGGCGCCCACCGTGGGGCCTGCGCACGATGGTTTCGAGTTCTTGAAAGGCGGCTTCGAAGGGCTCAAGGGTTACGCAGTTGGCCGGATGACCAAGAGTCGCCACAGCCGGATCTACATCGACGATGCAGGTTGGGGACCGGAGGCCGATTCAATCGAATACGGGTACCGGGTCCCCTTCGGCAGCATCCAAGTCTTCATCGGCAAAATCGGCGAACCGGGGCCTGAGCCGGACATCTTCCCCAACATCGTCGAGCCGGCTCAGCGTGCGAGATCGGCCCGGATTCAGCCCGCCGTGAAGCACGTGTTCGTTGGAGCAATCCACGGAGGTCGAGCCGAGAACGGATCGGAATCTGATGGCGCAACAATCGTCTACTCAGATGACGAATCTTCATCCGGGGAAACTGAATCTCTGTATCAGTTGCGGGACGGCCGGTCTGAGGGCGAGTCCGACGGGAACAGTATTCCGGGCCCCTTTGACCCGCCAAACCGGGTGGCGGTCTTCATGGCCGGTTCACAGCCCCCGATAAACGGAACGACAGCGGAAGCTGGTGCAGGAGGAAGCGGTTCAAACCCCTCCCTTACTGAAGTTCTATCCACCTTGATCGAGGAGTTTACAGCTAAAGCGGTGGAAGAAGTAGCTCCAGCAGACAAGGCGCATCATGATGCAGAGCTCCTTCAGTTGAAAGGCCGGATCGATCAGTTAAAGGAGGACCTAAAGGCAGAAAGAGAGATGATAGCGACAAGGCAAGCAGAGTTGGATGATCAAGCTTTTTATCTGAGGATGGAGCAAGCTTCTATGGAAGGAGTAAGGGGACGGAAGTACCGGTCCCGTATACCGCCGGTTTATGAATGAACGAATCTGTTCAGGACACCTGGGGCTGGGGCTAGTAATCATCCGGCTTTAAACCGGAGAACGCCCCCGGCCCGGGAGGAGCCGGTTCAGCAGCCTGCCGCAGAGCAGGAGCGCCGGATTACGTCGGCACCTTATGTTCCGGTCCCTCCAGGGCACTATTCAAACCCTTTGGATAATATTGCTGCAGCGGCGGCACGATTGGCCGCTTTACCTGCGGAAGAAACATCTCCGGTGGCGATAGAGGCGCGTAGGGTCCAGAAGCTACTTAATACGGCATTGATGCAGCAACAAGCGTATTTTCATAGCAGGGAAAGGTTACATTCAACACCGTGTCCCAACCGAAGTTATTCTAGACATTGGGAGGAGCCAGAAGTATCTAGCAGTGAGCGCAGGAGACATCAGCACAGGCAGGATAATCCGGCAGGGGCGGCGATGCCAGCTCCAAACATAAACCGGGCCAGATCAGGTGCCAGGGAGGAAATTCGTCAAACAACGCCGGTTCACACAGCCACTGCGGGAACAGGAGCTACGGCGAGTTCCTTCGGGGTACAGTGTCTCGTCCCCGCCCTACGGAGTGTTAAGCTGCCCAAGGACTTCAAAGGGCCCCGCAAGGTACCTAACTACACAGCCGATTTACCGCCAGAAGCTTGGGTTGAAAGTTATGAGATGGCCATGGAGATGCTGGATGTGGATGAATCAGCTTGTGCCAAATATTTTACTATGATGCTCGAGAGCACATCACGTACCTGGTTGAAAGCTCTACCCCCGAATTCTATTGGATCATGGGGGGAACTGCGCAGCCAGTTCATCAAAAACTTCAAGGATACGTGCAAACAGCCAATGTCGGTGATAGACCTAGCAGCCTGTGTGCAAGGAGAGCAGGAGTCTACAGCAGCTTGGGTACGGAGGGTAGCAGAGATTTTGCACTCTTCGAATGGTATTAATCCTAGTACGGCAATAGTGACACTGGAGAACAATTGCCGGTTTGAATCTTTAAAATTGAAACTCGGACGGCCTAAAAGGGACTACAATGACATGGGAACTTTAATGAGTGCCCTGGTGAAATACGAAGACTCTGATAACACAAAGTATCCGGAAGCAGAAGGAGATAAAGCTAGGAAGGCCAGCAAGTCTGGTAAACCGGCGCCGATCAATCCGGTTACTTTAGGCTTTTTGGGCAAACGGAAGGCAGAGGGTGGCTCAGATTTCGTGACAAACACTCAAGTTCAAGGTGGTTATCAGGGTAATCCGGAGGATTCTGCTTTACAAACCGGCGGAGGAGCTCTGAGCTGGGAGCAAAAGTTGGATCGACCTTGTCCAAAGCACAGTGGAAAGGGGAAGGTAGCGAAGCATACCATGAGAGAGTGCATACCCCTTATGAAGGTAGTAGCAGGCCGTTTCAATCCTCCTAATTGACCCCCACATGGCGGTTCAGGGCCTGGATTTTATGGTTCGGGTCATCAGGGGAACAGTTCCAGATCAGGATATAGGGGCAATAACGGTGGTTACCAACCCCGGGCAGGCGGCCAAAATAATCAAGGAAATTATAATGGTCAGGGAAATCAATCGCATCATCAAGGTGGTTACAATGGTCAGAATAACCAGCAGCAGGGCCAAGGAAGCTATAATAATCAGGGAAACCAGCAGCAACAACGTCAGCAACAGCAGCCGCAATCCGGATATCAGAGTAATCCGAAGGAGTTAAGCAGCGGGCAATATCATGTTTTCACCACAAGTCTGTGTAAGAGAGACCAGAAGGTTTTGAAGCGGGCTGTTAACGCAGTAGAACCGGCGACTCCACAGTTTCTTCGATGGTCGGAGCAGCCCATTGTATGGAGCAGAGAAGACCACCCCATACGGGTGGATAATCCGGGACATTTAGCCTTGGTAGTGGCACCACAGGTGGGAGGATATAAGTTTACTAAAGTCCTCATGGATGGTGGTAGTAGTATCAATATCTTGTATTACGAGACTTTCCGTCGTATGGGTCTGACAGATAAAAAGTTAAGATCGTCAAACACAGTGTTTCACGGAGTGGTCCCAGGTAAGTCAGCTTATCCGGTTGGTAAGATTGACTTAGAAGTTACCTTTGGAGATGAGTATGACTCCAGGTCAGAGATGATCACTTTCGAAGTCGTCAAAATTAAAAGTCCATATCATGCTCTGTTTGGAAGGACGGTTTATGCTAAGTTTATGGCTAGGCCATGTTATGTTTATTTGCAGCTTAAGATGCCGGGTCATAAAGGCACGATCACGGTTCATGGCAGTCGCAAGATAGCACTGGAATGTGAGGAAGATGATGCAGCTTATGCAGAAGCAGTATGTGCCACTGAGGAGCTAAAATTTTATAAAGATAATGTTGATCCGGCAGATATGACTCCGCTGAAGAAACCAACCACCGAGCATGATCCGGCGTTGAAGTTTAAATCCGCTGAAGAGACCAAGCAGGTTGATTTTGTGCCAGGGGACTCGTCTAAACAATTCACTATCGGCGCCAACCTTGATCCCAAATAGGAAAGCGCGCTCATCGAGTTCATCCGTGAGAACCGGGATATCTTTGCGTGGAAACCTTCTGACATGCCAGGTATACCGAGGGAACTCGCTGAGCACAAGTTAAACATTGATCCGAAGTTTAAACCAGTTAAACAATATCTACGCCGCTTCAACGAAGAAAGACGCAAAGCTATAGGAGAAGAGGTGGCCAGACTTTTGGCCGCAGGGTTCATCGTGGAAGTTTTTCATCCGGAGTGGTTGGCTAATCCGGTGCTGGTCTTAAAGAAGAATGGGAAGTGGAGGATGTGTGTGGACTACACGGACCTCAATAAAGCTTGCCCAACTGATCCTTTTGCTCTACCTCGCATCGATCAGATCATCGATGCCACGGCGGGGTGTGAGCGGCTGAGTTTTCTGGATGCATATTCAGGGTATCACCAGATCAAGATGGCAGTGGAAGACCAAGAGAAGACAACCTTCATAACTCCTTTTGGTGCTTTTTGCTATGTGTCTATGCCTTTTGGACTTAAGTGTGCACAGGCAACTTATCAACGTTGCGTTCAGAATTGTTTGAAGGGGCAGATAGGGAGGAACGTTCATGCCTATGTGGATGACATTGTGGTCAAATCAAAGAAGGAAGAGGCAATGATAGAGGATCTCAAGGAAACCTTTGATAATCTTCGGGCTTACAGAATGATGCTTAATCCGGAAAAATGTGCTTTCGGTGTTCCGGCTGGTAAGCTTTTGGGATTCTTGGTCTCAAACAGAGGGATAGAGGCTAACCCGGAGAAGATCAAAGCCATCACATCTTTGACTAAACCGGTTTGTATCAATGATGTTCAACGCATAGCTGGCCGGATCACAGCATTAAGCCGGTTCATCAGTCGCTTGGGAGAGAAGGCGATCCCGCTTTACCAGATGCTGAGGAAAACAGATCGGTTTATCTGGAGTGATGAGGCAAATGCAGCATTTGAGGATCTGAAAAGGCAATTAGCAAACCCACCAGTTTTGGCTGCACCCATTGGCAGGGAACCTTTGCTGTTATACGTTGCTGCGAACACGCGAGCGGTCAGTGTTGCTATTGTGGTTGAACGCAAGGAAGCAGGGAAGGAGCACCCGGTTTAGCGTCCGGTTTATTATATAAGCGAAGTACTCATTGAGTCCAAGCAGAGATATCCTCACTGGCAGAAATTGGTATATGGGGTGTTCATGGCAAACCGGAAGCTGAAGCATTATTTTCAAGGACATCCGATAACTGTGGTTAGTTCAGCTCCACTGGGGGATGTAATCCAGAACAGGGAAGCTACAGGCAGGGTAGCAAAGTGGGCCATCGAGCTCAGCCCACATGAGTTGAAATATGTGCCACGCACTGCTATAAAATCTCAGGCATTAGTAGACTTCATCAATGACTGGACAGAGTTGCAGACTCCTGAAGAGAAGCCGGATCTTACCTATTGGACGATTCACTTTGACGGTTCCAAACAGTTGGAAGGCTCGGGGGCTGGAGTTGTCTTAACTTCCCCCAGAGGTGATAAATTTTGCTATGTCCTCCGCTTATTATTTCCTTGTACTAACAATGCAGCAGAGTATGAAGCATTACTTCACAGTTTGCGGTTAGCAAAGGAAATGAATTTGAGCCGGGTTAAGTGCCTAGGTGACTCAGACCTAGTGGCACAGCAAGTATCTGGCAAGTGGGATTCAAGAGATCCCCTCATGGCAGCTTATCGACGAGAGGTTGAAGTAGTTGCAGGACACTTTAAGGGATATCAGGTGGATCACATAGACCGGCGGAGGAACGAAGCGGCCGATGCTCTGAGCCGGCTAGGATCGCAGCGTAAACCGGTACCACCAAACACCTTTTTGGATGAATTGCACAGTCCTTCGGTTCAGGTACTTTCGGAGGAAGACTTAGTTGTTCCGGACCCAGAGGCGCAGCTAGTTGCAGCACTCCATGTTATTCCGGATTGGACGCTACCCTATTTAGCATACCTGGGTCGAGGAGAGTTGCCGGAAGACGAAGAGGAGGCGCGACAGATAATCCGGCGCTCTAAGTCCATGACAATTGCAAACGGAGAGCTTCACCATCGTAGTACTTCGGGAGTATTTCAGCGATGTGTTTCAGCTGAGGAAGGTTGCGAGATTTTAAGCGAGATTCATGAAGGGGATTGCGGTCATCATGCCGGTTCAAAATCATTGGTAGCAAAGGCATTCCGACATGGTTTCTATTGGTTAACCGCACATGCAGATGCGGCAGATCTGGTCCGGAAGTGTGATGCCTGTCAGAAATTCTCAAGGCGTGCTCTGGTGCCGGCACAGGAACTCCGGATGATACCAATAACTTGGCCTTTTGCAACTTGGGGGCTTGATATGGTTGGGCCTTTCAAACGATCCAAAGATCAAAAAACTCATCTACTAGTGGCAGTAGACAAGTTTACAATGTGGGTTGAAGCGGAGCCTATAAGCAAGTGTGATGCGGCAACAACGGTTAAATTCATCTAAAAAGTGATATTCCGCTTTGGCTTTCCACACAACATCATCACAGACAATGGTACTAGTCTATCTAAGGGTGAAATGAAGGAATTAAGTCAAATAGAACATATTCGGTTAGATGTATCTTCTGTGGCTCATCCTCGGACCAACGGCCAGGCCGAAAGGGCAAATCAGGAGATTTTGCGAGGCATCAAACCCCGGCTTATGACACCTTTGCAGAGAACCCCAGGTTGTTGGGTTGAAGAATTGCCATCTGTTCTTTGGAGTATTAATACTACACCAAACCGGTCTACAGGCTACACGCCTTTCTTCATGGTTTACGGCGCGGAAGCAGTTCTTCCAAGTGACATACGCCATGACTCACCAATGGTAACGGCCTATGTGGAAGCAGTCAATGAGGAGTCAAGGCAGGACGGTTTAGACCGGTTGGATGAAGAGCGTGATATAGCTGCGGCGCGGTCGGCGATTTATCAGCAAGACTTGCGCAGATATCATAGTCGCCGGATTAGAACAAGGACATTCCAGGAAGGTGACTTGGTACTCCGGCTCATCCAAGATCAAACAGATATGCACAAGCTATCCCCACCTTGGGAAGGGCCCTTTTTGGTCAGCAAGAATCTACACAACGGTTCATATTACTTGGTGGACATTCGAGAACACAAGGATTCACGGACATCAGAAGAGGAGACGAAGAGGCCATGGAACATCGCCCATTTACGGCCATACTATACTTGAGCTATGTGCTCCAATGTATCCTATGTATATATTATGAATAATGAATAAACCAGCACCCTCGGTAAACCGGGGGCTCAGCCCTTTTTCCATATACAAAAATCCTGTGAAAAACAACCATATAAGTTTACTATGAACTACTATATTTCAATATTGGCCGGTTTAGAAACTAATTTTTTGCAGAATATGTGAAGGAGCAATAGAACTCTCAAGAACAGGAGATCATATCCGATTCAAGAAGAGAAGACTCCATAAAAAACCCACAGGTTCAGACGGAACACTAGAGGCCCTCTGGGAGTTGGTACCATCTACTCCCAGTGATCGGATTAATTTGATAAGTTCTATCAACCCTCTGGAAAGTTGGACAAATCCACGTTCAGAGATTGGTTTACATTGACCCACCGGTTCAGGAGGAACCCTGGAGGCCCTCTGGGAGTTGGTATCATCCACTCCCCGTGATTGGATTAGTTTCATAGTTCTTTCGACCCTCTGAAAAGTTGGACAAAGTCCACGTTCAGTGATTGGTTTAGATTGACCCACCGGTTCAGGAGGAACCCTGGAGGCCCTCTAGGAGTGTCGGCCAATCCGCGTCCCAGTGATCGGAATAATTTTTTCTTTCGACCCTCTGAAAAGTTGGACAAGTCCACGTTCAGTGATTGGTTTAGATTGACCCACCAGTTCAGGAGGAACCCTGGAGGCCCTCTGGGAGTGTCGGCCAATCCGCGTCCCAGTGATCGGAATAATTTTTATACACGATTCTTTCGGCCCTCTGAAAAGTTGGATAATTCCACGTTCAGTGATTGGCTAGGCCCTCTGGGAGTGTCGGCCAATCCGCGTCCCAGTGATCGGAATAATTTTTATATACGGTTCCTTCGGCCCTCTGAAAAGTTGGATAATTCCACGTTCAGTGATTGGCTAGGCCCTCTGGGAGTGTCGGCCAATCCGCGTCCCAGTGATTGGCTGAACCTTGCTTTGAGCCTGGCAGCTCTTTGAAAAAGCCTTGACTACATGGTCTTATTTGCAAAAATCGCTTATTTTGTTGGTGTTTTTGTGTTCTATAACCTTTTAAACCGGAGTGGAACGGCTACACAAGTTGACCACGTATCTATAAAATTGAAAGTCTGGATCACGCATATCAGACTAAGTAAACCGGCGTTCATTAAAACCCGGGTCGCGTATCAGGCAAAAGTTACAACTTTCTGAAACAAGATGAACCGGATTTATCGTCAAGATGGACCGGAGAATTACGAATCTATTTGGATTCATGAAGGCCTTCATAAAGTGACTTTAAAGTCCTACTGGTTTAAAGTGTATTGGCTACACAAGTCTCAGGTATACAAGTTATCTTTAAGATAAAGGTATGCTTACTTGATGTTTTTAAAGAGAACAAATTAATCCGTCCAGTGGTAAGCCACTAGGACATATTTTTCGATATTTTTGTCTATATGAACAGAGGAAGGCAACCACATCAGACAACAAGTCAACCGGAGGGTATTTCATAAAGACAAAATATTCGGATCGAAGCACATTATGTTTCGGCTAAACTATTACAAGGCATAACGAGCCCAACGGTTTGGAAACATTGTTTAATGGAATATCATTACAGCGATAAAATGCAAGATTATGCTTCTCCTTGCTGGGACGGCTGGCCATCGCCTTGTTCCGGAACATCTTCATCTTCACGAAGCGGTTGGAAATCCGGCGCACGCCAGTCAATCTTCGCCAAAGCCCGGAAATACACTTCATCGTTGATAAGTTCAGAAGGATCAATGTCAGGGGCAAAGGTGTGAGGACGAACCGGCGGGATTAAGTTGACAGTATCGTAAACCGGTCGCTCCACCCGCTCGTTCTGCAGATTGTATCCTGGATGATATCTAGAAAAATCCGATTCAGAGGAAGCTTGCTGGCGAGGGGACGCATCTCTTTGGTCAAAGCGTAGAGATCAGTTTCGGTGAAAGGTGAGCCGTCCTCCTTCGTATCTGGGAATCCCGTAAAAGCCTCCTCCGGATCAAGATCCGGGACCCAAGCCTTAGCCCTCGTAAGGGCCAGAAGAGCACCACCCCGCGCAGCAGACTTCTTGACTTCTTCGAGACGAGCCGGCAGAACAGACAACTTGTTTAAAGTATCTTGTATGGTAGTAGGGGCCGGTTTACCAAATGAAGTGGCACTGATAATCCTTTGCGCTCCGGAGTACAGCTGTTCGACCAAGGTATAGCAAGCTTTGAGTTTTTTCCGCAAGTCGTCCCCGAGATGGGAGACACGGCGCCCTACATACAACAATCATAGTTAAACCGGTACAAGACACAGACTACAAAGATAAAGGCAAGAGTTCAGATTATACTTACCAAAAACAGCGGAGGTCATTAAGTCAATTTGCCGTCTTAATCCGGACAGTTCTTCCGTCACCGGATTATGTGCTCCTTCAGCATCCTGAACCCGTTTTTCCAGATCTTTTTTCTGGACATCAAAAGTAGCCCGCTCCTCTTCAAAGTATTTTTTCAAGTCTTCAGCGGTCTTTAGGCTCACTTGAAGTTCTTTTTTAGCCTTTGAAGCGGCAGACTCAGTTTCAGTAAGCCGGCTTCGAAGCTCGTTAATCTCAAGAGCATTCCAGTTCAACTCAGCCTGCAGACAAAGTTCAAAAACAAGAGGTGAAGTTTAGTCAAGTCTCAAGCACACAACCAAGTTGTCTACTTGACACTTGGGGGCTAATTGCAGTTGAAGCAGTACAGCACAGACAATTTAAAGTTACAAGTCTCAAACACACAAACCAGTTGTCTGCTAGACACTTGGGGGCTAATGTATAATTGAAATATTGACAGCAACTTTTACAAGTATCAACTACATAAGCAAGTTATCTACTTGATACTTGGGGGCTAATGTAAAGACCAACGGTTCAAATCTACAAAGTTCCGGATCACCTTCAGTAGGCAGCTAAACCGGAACTTGGGGGCTGTTATGAGATGGAGATGCATCAAAGGAACAAAGTCAGAAGAGGAAGTTTACCTCATATTTTTCCCTCATTAAATTCACCAAGCTGGCTTCATAATCCCGACTGCTGTGGAGCCGGTTCAGATACCTAGAATAAATGTCTTGAGCGCTCATGCCAGAAAGGCTGGATATGTCAGTACTCCATTTCCCCTTTTCTTGAGATAATTTTTCCGCTTTAGCTGTATGTTTTGCTAAAACGGTGGGCTCAGCTGGAGCAACGTAAGCAGCCCCAGTTACCACAACATTAGGTGAGGCTGGTACATTGGGGGGAGTGTCAAGATGAGCCGGATCAGGAGACGCCGGATTAACCTGAGGAGAATTAACCCGGGCCGGACTTGGCCGATTCTGGGCATCTTCGGCAGTAGGATGCTCAGGGGCAGAAGTGTGATCTGTTGGTGCAGGGTCTTCAACAGGAGCTACGGGTTCACCTTCTGGAGGAACAATTATTGATGGATTAGCAACCGGATCATCCGTAGTAGGTTCAGCAATAGGCTTATTCGTCTTGGGCTTCTTGCTGGGTTTCGGTTTGCTGGAAAAATATGCAAAATGAGTTAGTATTATATAGCAAAAAGGAGATCATAAACCGGAAGAGGTGAGGAAAGTTACCCGGGGACGGTTTTTAGGGGAGGAAGCTGCGTGGCGGTCGATTCACCAGAGGAAGACAATGGAGTTTCCTAATAATCAGGGTCAGACGGTTTAAGGGGTTTTCGGATAAGACCGGCCTTGGGGTGAAGGAGGGTCGGAGAAAGTATCACCTCAGCACGGTGTTTTCGAACCGGAGTTAAGGAAATTCCGGATGATTCCACCGCCAAGCCGCTGTGGCGAGTGGTCCGGCAAAAGGCTTCGTGCTGTTGCTTCTTCAAAGTAAAGTTAGGGTCTAACTGAGCATAAGGATGAGAAAATTGATATTTCCGGACGGTCCGACGACTTTTTTGGGGAAGAGGTTCTGAGTCAGAAGAAAGAAGGGTTACCTCAATTTCAGCCGGGTTATCACCTTCAGGCATTTCCTGTGGAAAGGTATCATTAGATACGATTACAAGTACATGAAAGCAAAAATCTAAGCCGGATTAAAGCATACCTCGGAGTCCGGATCATCGTCCTCAGTGGGTGAACCGGCGTCAACGGCTCCTTTCCTCTTTTTGTTTGCAGGGGTTTTTCGCCGGGCCTGTTTAACGGTTTTCTCCTGAGGCTTTCTCTTCCAGAAAGGGTCATCAGCCTAATTGAAAGAAATGAAGACAATTGAAAGATGGTTCAAAAGAAACGGATTACCAATACAGGGTAAAGAGAAACTTACTGCAGGCAGCTTATTCTTCTTGTAGTATGGAGCTAAACCGACCTTAGCACAGTCTGCCAAAGAAACATTGAGAATTTTCTTGGCTGACTCCACAACTTCCGATTCAGAAAGCTTTTCCTTGGTAAACCTTTGAGGATCATCCGGTTTACCAGAATATTTGCACATTAGATGTGATCGCCGGCTTAAGGGAAGTATGCTCCAAGATAGCCAGCAGCGTAGAAAATCAGTCCCAATTAAACCGTTTGCTATGAAAGCTCTTAGTTTGGAAAGCTGTGGTGAGAACCGGGTCCGTTCAACAGCGCCGAGCCGTGGTGGTAAGGGATGATTCTCCGGAATACGGGTTTCACGATAACCCGGCAGAGGGTTCTCCCCTTCAGGAGAAGTGTCCACGCAGTAAAACCAGGTTTTATTCCAGTCTTTGGGATGAGAGTGCAAAGCGGCGTGGGGAAACACTACATCTCTCCTCTTCTGAACGCTAACGCCACCGAGCTCCTGATGTGGTCCGCACGTAAACTCGGTGCGCCGGTTCAAATGAAAGAAATCCCGGAATAGATCGACAGAAGGTTCCTCTTGCAGATACACCTCAGAAAATACTTGGAAATCGTAGATGTTTGAAACAGAATTGGGTCCAAGGTCCTGCGGGTGCAGTTGGAAAGCAGCAAGAACATCCCGGAAAAACTTTGAACCGGGGGGAGAGAAGCCTCGAGAGATATGATCCAAAAACACAATGACTTCCCCGGATCTGGGAGTAGGGGGGCATTCATTACCCGGAGCCCGCCACTTTAACTCAGACTGAGGTCCTAATGTGCCAATTTCAGACATCTTGATTAAGTCATCCTCAGTAATGATAGAAGGGACCCAATCGCAGGAGACATACTGCTTAGCCATTGCAATGAAAAGTACTGGAAAAGGTAAAATACAGAAACGGATTATGAAAGTGCAGCAAACCGAAAACTATCTATGAAAGTTACGCAACGGTGTAAACTGAGGACTAATGGCGTGGTTAAACCGGCAATTATAAACAAGCTATATCATTTCCGGTTAATGGCAGTTGAAGAGGAACAGCTAAACCGTTGCGTCAAGTTACAGAGTTTCGCAAAGAATAGGGCATATCAACTTAAACCGGAATATACTTAGCAGATCTACCGAGGAGAAAAACAGGTTTTCAAAAGACAACTAAGGAGGAATAGATCTGAGCGTACTAGGAAAAGAGAAACAAATCTAGGAGTATACGGGAAAGGGCTACAAGGACCTTATACTAAGCGGATGGATCTGCAGGCTAGACAGGAATGACAAAGATCTGAAGTACTTACAGCAGGATAAAAACACAATTCAAAAGCAAGATCTGAAGGATAATATTACTAAAAGTCATTTGCTTGAAGGTTGAACAAGATGAAGTTTCTATTTAAGCTCTAATGGCGGAGGCGTGGAAGGAAACCCTAGAAGTTGCGAACTGATAATGGAGAAGAAGGATGTACCTGGAACAGCAAAGATCGGCGGCGGAGGTTTTTTGGTCGAGTTCAGGGTGATGCAGCGGCCAGGCAAGGACTTGGATCCAGCGGTCGTCGGCGGCGGTTCGAGCTCGGGCAGCGACGGAGGAAGAAGACGGAAGAAGAAGACGGAGCGAGAAGAAGATAATGAATGAGGGGGACGGTATTTATAAAGGAGAGTCAGATCCGAAGCGACAGGCGCGGGATTTGAGGAGACAAAAAATCGGATAAAGATATTCTGGCGCCTCGATTCTCGGGATAACCCTTAAACAAAGCTACAGTACAGCTCACGGCGTTAAATACGGAGATGATGTCACAGTTAGATTTAGTGATTCTCGAAGATGACGTCAGCGCCGGTTTACAAAAATATGAAGACAAAGAAGAAAATTATACAAGACAAGGAAGACTGATATGAACAAGTTCAAATCATTCTGGGGCCTAATGTCAGGGATATGACTAGCAGGTATGAACCGGCTAGTGTAAACCGGCTCAGTTATATTATACTTAGTTGTAATATTTTAGTAAAGGCTACGGCCCATGAGATCTTAAGGCCCATGTATAGAAGTGTGTGTTGTAAACCGCCAAGCGATGTAACTTGAGGGATAAGAAAGAAAAGACAGAGACCGAGGCGGACACAAGTATGAGCCGGCCTCGGGACTCTGTAAACCGGACCAGGCGTTACCTCTATATAAGGGGACGACCTGGACGGTTCAGGGACAAGCAACAATCAACCCGTCGAGACACAGGCAAGCGAATCCGCTCCCTGTAATCCGATGCCCAAGCAATACCAAACCAACTAGACGTAGGCTTTTACCTTCTTGGAAGGGGCCGAACTAGTATAAACCCTCTGTGTCCTTTGTGTGCTATGAATCCTTTCAAGCTAACCCGTGCGATGGTTCCATCATCAAGTCCGTTAAACCGGACATCTGCCGTGTTATTTCCACGACACATGGCAACCGTCTGACATCCCCGGCGTTCCCAGGAAAGTGATTGAGCACAAGCTTGCCGTTTGTCCTCACGCGCGGCCCGTCAAGCAGAAGGTCAGAAAGCAAGCAGTGGAGCGCCAAGAGTTTATCGCGGAAGAAATCAAGAAGCTGGAAGCGGCAGGCCTTGTCAGAGGTGTACTTCATCCCATGTGGCTGGCCAACCCTGTTGTCGTGCGCAAAGCAAATGGGAAGTGGAGGCTTTGTATAAACTTCACCGATGTGAATAAAGCTTGTCCCAAAGATCCATTTCCCTTGCCGCGCATTGACCAGATCGTTGACTCCACGGCTGGATGTGAGTTGCTTTCATTCCTTGATGCATACTCCGGATACCACCAGATATTTATGGCTGAAGAAGATGAAGAGAAGACCGCGTTCATTACTCCATGTGGCACTTATTGCTTCATACGCATGCCCTTTGGATTGAAGAATGCAGGTTCAAAGTTTGTGAGGGTAGTCCACACTGCTTTTGAGCCACAGATACACAGGAATGTAGAAGCTTATATGGATGATATAGTGGTCAAGAGCAAGGACAAGGATACCCTGATTCAAGATCTAGATGAAACTTTTGCGAATCTGCGCAAAATACAACTCAAACTTAACCCCGAGAAGTGCGTGTTCGGAGTCCCCTCCGGCAAGCTTCTCAGGTTCTTTGTGTCCCAAAGAGGGATTGAAGCCAATCCCGATAAGATCAAAGCCATTGAGCAGATCGAAGCTCCGAAGCGCGTCAAGGATGTACGAAGGCTTGCCGGTTGTGTGGCTGCTCTCAGCAGGTTCATTTCTAAGTCTGCATAACGCACCCTGCCGTTTTTCAAAATCTTGAAAAAGGCGGGTCCAATGAACTGGACTCCGGAAGCGGAGGCAGCGCTGCAAGACTTGAAAGGGTACCTATCCTCCAATCCAATACTTGTCGCACCTAGGCCACAAGAGAAGTTGCTGCTGTACTTAGCAGCAACCAATCAAGTGGTTAGTGCTGCGTTAGTAGCGGAAAGGGAGGCAGATGAGGAGCCCATAGCCCCGGCAAGCACATCCAGCGACAAGCAGGAGGCTTCCCCGACGAGCTCTGGCCCCGACAAGGATGAGTCTGCGCAGATGCAAGAAGAGGTGCGGAAGAAGATGGTGCAGCGCCCAGTTTATTTTGTCAGTTCCCTCTTGCAGGGGGCTAGGTCAAGATACTCTGGGGTGCAGAAGCTACTCTTCGGCCTCCTCATGGCCTCGAGAAAGCTGCGCCACTACTTCCAAGCACATGAGATAACGGTGGTCACTCGCTTTCCGCTGAAAAGGATATTGCAAAATCCAGAAGCAACATGCAGGATTGTCGAGTGGGCACTGGAGCTGTCAAGCTTTGGCCTCAAGTTTGAAAGTACTTCTACTATCCAGAGCAGAGCATTGGCAGAGTTCATAGCAGAATGACACCAACGCCAGACGAAGAAATTCCAGAGACAAGCATCCCCGTCAAAGAAGCGAGCAAAGAATGGATAATGTACTTCGATGGTGCCTTCTCGCTGCAAGGCGCCGGCGCTGGCGTGCTGCTTGTCGCGCCCACCGGCGAGCACCTCAAGTACGTCGTCCAAATGCACTTTCACAAGGAGCAAGCGACGAATAATACTGCGGAGTATGAAGGTTTGCTTGCCGGCCTCAGAATCGCAGCAGAGCTTGGGATCAAAAAGCTGATTGTGCGGGGTGATTCGCAGTTGGTTGTCCGCCAAGTAAACAAGAGCTACCAGAGTCCATTGATGGAAGCTTACGTCGACGAAGTGAGAAAGCTTGAAGAGCACTTTGAAGTCCTACAGATGGAGCATGTTCCAAGAGCTCAAAATGACATCGCAGACGGCCTGTCAAAGTGTGCTGCACTAAAGCTACCTGTGGAACCAGGGATCTTTGTGCTCAAGTTAACTCAACCATCCGTTACACCATCAATTGGACAAAGTAAGAAGAGAAAGTTGGTCTCTGGTGACTACTTGCCGGCAGAACTTCCTGAAGCCGCCGCCAAGGTCCCCAAGACCAACGACAAAGTTGCTGAGGAACAGTCTGTTCCTGCGGACCCTAGGGTTCGTACAGTTGAAGCAGGCGTTCCCGACAAGTTTTGCCCCGGCAAGCTTGCCGGGGAACGTCCAGCTCCGGCCGAGCCATATGTTCTTGCCGGGGAAGCTGACGTTCCCGCAGCAGCACTGATGCCTTTAGTCCTTGTTGTTGAGCCTCAGGCTCCAGCATGGGCGCAGCAGATTGTCCGTTTCCTTCAAACTGGAGAACTTCCCGAAGAGCCAGAAGAAGCAGAAAGAATAACCCGGCAGTCAAGTATGTATCAGTTTGTCGGCGATTAATTGTACAGAAGAAGACTCAACGGTGTTAGATTGAAGTTTATTCCCCGGGAAGATGGGCAAAAGCTGTTGGCAGAGATACATGGAGGCATATGTGGCCACCACATTGGCGCAAGAGCACTTGCCGGCAAGGCGTTCCGGCAAGGTTTCTTTTGGCCAGAAGCCCTCCAGGATGCAACTGCACAAGTAACCAAGTGTGAAGCGTGCCAGTTCCATGCCAAGAAAATATATCAGCCAGCTCAAGCTCTCCAAACGATCCCTTTGTCCTGGCCATTTTCGGTCTGGGGGCTCGACATCCTCGGCCCTTTTCCCCGCGCAGCCGGGGGCTTTGAGTACTTGTACATCGCCATCGACAAGTTCACAAAGTGGCCGGAAGTGGAACCAGTGAGAAAGGTGACCGCACAGTCAGCAGTCAAGTTCTTCAGGTCAATTGTTTGCCGTTTCGGAATCCCTAACAGTATCATCATCGACAACGGCACACAATTCACAAGTCGCACCTTCATGCAATACGTCCAAGACCTTGGCGCCAAGGTCTGCTTCGCTTCTGTTGCTCACCCGAGGAGCAATGGTCAAGCGGAGAGGGCAAATGCTGAAGTGCTGCGCGGGCTCAAGACAAGAACTTTCGACAGGCTACACAAATGCGGAAGAAACTGGATTGAAGAGTTGCCGGCGGCTCTTTGGTCAATCAGGACGACACCAAATCGAGCTACTGGACAGACACCCTTTGCTCTTGTCTATGGAGCAGAGGCAGTTCTCCCCACGGAACTCGTATACGGGTCGCCTCGAGTGCTCGCTTACGATGAGCTCGAGCAAGAGCAGCTGCGGCAAGACGACGCACTGCTCCTTGAGGAGGACCGTCTTCAGGCTGCTATACGAGCTGCTCGATACCAGCAAGCTTTGCGCCGCTACCATAGCCGCAAAGTTAAAGCCAGAAGTCTCGAGGAAGGCGACCTTGTTCTTCGGCGCGTTCAGTCCACCAAGAATTCCAACAAGTTGACGCCGAAGTGGGAAGGCCCTTATCGGGTGAGACAAGTCACAAGGCCCGGCGCTATCCGCCTTGAGACCGAAGCGGGCTTACCGGTGAGCAACTCCTAGAACATTGAGCATCTTCGCAAATTTCACCCATAAGGCGCGATTGCCGTGATCCGCTCCGGCAACCACTTTTTGTACAAGTCTTGCCTCTGTTGTATGGACCAAGTGCCGTTCAAGAAAGCCTCGCCTTGCCGGGAAGCAGACGACTCGAAAGCTAAGTTGCCAAAGTTTGAGTGATCAAATTTTTAAATTTTAAAGTTATCTTCCTTGAACGACCGCACTTTGTATGGAAAACCTGTGCGCGGAGGAACCGACTCGTAGCTAGCCGCGCCCTTACTTTGTTTCGAGCACGCTCAACGGCTTAAGTGTGTTGCGACAAGTGTCGCGCCCTTACTTCGTTTTCGAGTTCGCTCAACAACCTAAGTGTGCTGCGACTAGCTGCGGCGAGGTTTCTTGCCGGTAGCGGCATTGCCAGCAGGCTGCTGAAGTTCCGCACTCAGCGCTCGCGGCAAGGGTCCCTTTGCCGGCAAGTTCCCTAAAAGCGTAGGGTAAAAGCATACAAAGCAAAGAAGTCGAACAAAGGAAATAACACTTCATTATCTACCCAAAATAAAGTTATGATACAAAATGACTTGTCGCTGCTCTAATAGACTATTGTTTGTAACATGGCTGGCAGCGACAAAGGAAGCAAAAAGGAAAACAGCCTACTCCGCGCGGTCGCCGTCGACTCTCTTGATCTTGCCCACCTTGGCCACGATGGGTGCGACAAGAGTCTTGAGCGCCTCCTGGTCGGCGTCGGGCGGCAAGGTCCTGAGGACGTTATCGAGGTTGAGCCCTGGGTTGCGGTAGGCTATCTTCATCAGCACCCTCTCCATGACTCCAGTGCAAAGCCTGCGCGCCTCGTTCGCCAGCTGCGCGGGGATCCTCTCCCGGAGCTGCTGGAGGGCCGGCGCCACTCCTCTGAAGAACAAGCTTAGCTTGGCGCTGTGAGGGAGGTTCTCGTCGGTGGAGTAGCCGAGGTGCTCCGTCCCCAGCCCCGCCAACTCCCTGTCGATATCAGCGGCGGCGGCGAAAAGCCCGTCAGTCCAGTGCTCCACCATCAGCCTGAAGTTGTTTTGGGAGAGGGCGGCGCTGTCCAACAGTGCCCTCTCAGCCCTGAGGTCCTCCTTTAGCTTCGTCTCCCGATTTCTGGCGCTGTCAAGTGATGCGGTGAGGGTGGACAGCTTCAACTCCAAGTCTGCAACGGAATCCTTGGCGATGGCGAGCTCCTTGCCCTTGTCGGAGAGACGGACCTGCAGCTCGGAGTGGCTGTGGGCGTCCTTCTCCCTCTCCGACGTCAGCGCAGCAACCTTCTCCTCGCTCGTTTTCAAGTGGATCTCCAGTTGCACCACCCTCGCCTCCAAGTATCTCTTGGCGGTCTCTGCAGCTGCAGCGGCGTCCCTCGCTTCCTGCAGAGCTCCGCCGAGGGACTGTTCGCGCGCGGCAAGGTCGTCCTCGTGACTATCAAGGTCGACCTTCCGCTGCGTCAGTTCACCCTCCCACCGAGACAGCTCTTCGGCGGCGAGCCGTTGCTGCTCTTCTGCTTCGGCCTTCTCGAGTATGAACGCCTGATGCGCCTCGGCGAGCTACTCCCGCTCCTCCGCCAAGGATCGGAGGGCCGCCTGGTTGGCGGCCCGGAGCTCCTCGGCGCGCTTCTCCAAGTCGACGCCCGCCTTGGCGGCCAGAGCCTCTCGGGACTCCAGCTAGGCCTGCCTTGCGAGGTACAGGGCCAGAAGCCTCCGCAGGAGCAGTTCCTCCTCGGGCTCGCTACTGCTGCCGGGAGCTTCGACGAACTTCAGCCCGGCGGAGGCGAGGACTTCCCCGTCGAAGGCCTCTCCCTCCGCGGGCGCCTGAAAGTGCAACTAATCCCCGGGTGGTTTTGGTAATTAATAACAACATATATATCATTGAACTAATAGTTACTTGAGAATCATTTCAGAGAAGTTCAGTGATATGGGTATGGAAATGTCTGAAGAAGTGGACCCCTCAAAATGCTAAGGCAAGCATTGGCAAAAGCTCAAGACTCCATTTTTGGTTTAGTGATCAAAGATCACATTGAGTCCATAGGAAAAGCCAATACTATTAAAAGGGGATGATGTTGTGTTGATGATTTGGTTGCTCAAGTGCTTAGTGATATATCTCCTTTAGCTATCAGCAACTTTCACTACTAAACACACTCATAAGTAATCTCGGACAAACCAATTCTTCCAACTCAGTCCCACTGAGATGAACCACCTCAGATATTTTCCAAACCCTAGAAATTTCGGTCTATCCGAGTTTTGAGTTCGGTCTCACCGAAACCGGGCTGCCAACCTTCTGTAACCGTTTGTCATCATATCGGAATATCCGAGTTGTTGATTTCGGTCCCACCGAAACTGGCAAGTTCCTATCTTTGACTCATATCGGACAAACCGAGATGGTATTTTCGGTCCCACCGAAAACCCCAACGTTCACTATATTTGAACTTTCGGTCTGACCGAGTTTTCACTTCGGTCTCACCGAGATTGCTCAATTATGTGTGTAACGGTTGGATTTTGTGTGGAGGCTATATATATCCCTCCACCCCCTCTTCATTTGTGGAGAGAGCCATCAGAAAGTACTACCACTCCTACCTTACACTTTCTGAGAAGAGAACTACCTACCCTTGTGTTGAGATCAAGTTATTCCATTCCTACCATATGAAACTTGATTTCTAGCCTTCCCAAGTTGCTTTCCACTCAATCCTTTCTTCCACCACAGCCATATCAGTGAGGAGAGTTGAGTGTTGGGGAGATTATCATTTGAAGCACAAGAGCAAGGAGTTCATCATCATCTACAACATCTATTACCTTTTGGAGGGTGGTGCCTCCTAGATTGGTTAGGTGTCGCTTGGGAGCCTCCGTCATCGAGATGTGGAGTTGAACCAAGAAGTTTGTAAGGGCAAGGAGATCGCCTACTTCGTGAAGATCTACCCCGAGTAAGGCTAGCCCTCCGTGGGCGTAGGCCATGATGGAATAGACAAGGTTGCTTCTTCGTGGACCCTTCGTGGGTGGAGCCCTCCGTGGACTCGCGCAGCCGTTACCCTCCGTGGGTTGAAGTCTCCATCAACGTGGATGTACGATAGCACCACCTATCGGAACCACGAGAAAAATCTCCGCGTCTCCAAATTGCGTTTGATCTTCTCCACCTCTCTTTACTACATGTGCAATTTACTTTCCGCTGCTTATACTCTAGAATTGCATGTGTAGGGTGATACTTGCCTTGATCATAATTGTGAAACTGCCAAAAACTGTTCATGATCAAAAGGCAGAATTTTTATATTACAAGTAGTCTAATCACCCCCCCTCTAGACATACTTTCGATCCTACAAGTGGTATCAGAGCTTTGGTCTCTATTGTTTTGGTTTCCATTGCATTGGACTCCATAAGCTTGGTTTCACAACCTAGGAGAGTATGGCGTCTAGTGAGGGTAATTATCGTAGAGGTCCTTACTTTGATGGTACAAATTTTGCTAGTTGGAAGCATAAAATGAAAATGCATATTCTTGGTCATAACCCAGCCGCATGGGGCATTATTTGTGTTGGTATGCAAGGTGAATTCTTCGAGGAAGGAAAAGTTCCGGATCGCGAAGCTACACCGGAAGAGTTGCGGATGTTGCAAAACAATGCTCAAGCTTGTGACATTCTTTTCAATGCCTTGTGTCCCGAGGAGTTCAACAAAATCAGCCGTCTTGAGAATGCTAAAGAGATTTGGGATACTTTGGTTGAAATGCACGAAGGTACTGAATCTGTGAAGGAATCAAAGCTAGATATTCTTCAAGGTCAACTTGACAAGTTCAAGATGAAGGATGGTGAAGGAGTCGCTGAAATGTACTCAAGGCTTGCTCTCATCACAAATGAGATTGCCGGCTTAGGAAGCGAAGAAATGACCGACCGATTCATCATTAAGAAGATTCTCAGAGCTTTGGATGGAAAGTATGACACCGTGTGCACTTTGATCCAAATGATGCCAAACTACAAGACTCTCAAGCCAACTGAAGTCATTGGAAGAATTGTTGCTCATGAGATGACACTTAAGGATAAGGAAGAGCTTCACAACAAGTCAAGTGGTGCTTACAAAGCTACAAGTGATGCTCCCACAACCTCAAGTGACAAGTTAATTTCCAATGAAGAGATAAGCCTAATGGTTAAGAACTTCAACAAATTCTACAAGAATAGAGGCAAAGAAAGAAGCTCAAAGTCTAGATCATATGATGAAAAGAGATCTTCTAGTCGTGATCGAAACTGCTACAATTGTGGAAGACCCGGACACTTCTCAAATGAGTGTACGGCTCCCCACAAGAGAAGAGAAGAATCTCCAAGAAGAAGAGCAAGAGATGAGTCACCTCGGAGAGAGAGAAGGAGTAGAGATGATCGTTATGAACGAAGAACCTCTCGGAGAAGCAAGGATTCGGAGAGGAAAGACAAGTCATCAAGGAGCTACACAAGAAGAAGACATCAAGCTCATGTAGGTGAATGGGTCTCCGGTTCCGAGTCCGACAATCAATCCGATGGAAGCTATCACTCCGACTCCGACTACAGTCAAGATGAAGGTGTTGCCGGTCTTGCTCTCGTATCCTCCAACTCCAACTCCTACGACTTATTTGATTCACCAAATGAGGGAATTGGAAGATGCTTCATGGCTAAAGGCCCCAAGGTAACACACCCTGAATTCGTTGACTTTGATAGTGATGAGGATTACTTGCTTGGTGAAGATGAGCTCTTGCATGATAAATCTAGTGAGCTTAGTAACGATGAAAATGCTAGTAGTCTTTATAGTCGAGAAGAGTCGAATGACAATGCTATGAAGGAGATTGAGCGTCTAACTAAAGAACTAAACACTCTTAAGTTAGCTCATGAAACAACTCAAGAAGATCATAGAGAGCTCCTAAGATCTCATGAGAAGCTACGCTTCGAGAAGCTCACTCTAGAGCAAGAACATGAGTTTCTAAAAGCGATCAATGACGATCTTCGAAAGAAGAGTTCTTCATATCTTGCCAAACGACTTCTTTTGTCTAATTTCTTGCCACCTATTAAGACTAAGCATGACAAGCATAAGAAAAATTCTTCCTCTAGTAGTAACAATAACCATGTTAAATCTAATGTTGTTACTTCTAGTAGTTCTCTTGATTCCACTAACAATGTTTCAAGCCAAGTTACACTTGAGCAAGAAAATAGCCTATTGAAGGAAATCATAGAGAAAGGTGTCTACAAGAGTCTTGCCGGAAGCAAGAACTTTGAGGAAATTGTTCGCAAACAAGGAAGGCACCGGAATAATCAAGGGATTGGTTTTGAGCGAAAGTTCAACGCCAAAGGTGTTGAGTGGGAAGAAGGTCAATACCCTACTCCACAGTTTGTTTCTCAAAAGGAGAAGTATGATCCTACTTCTTCCAATGTGGAACAAGCTCAAGATGACCTTCCACCACAAGACCACAAGCTAAAAGCCAAGGACAAGCTTCAAGAGGAGATTGATGCATTCATTGAAGCACCTCAAGCCATGGTCAAGTGGGTTCCCAAGGACACGTCAAGTTCTACTTCGTCAAGCTCAACTACAACCCCAAGGATTCCAATCAAGATGATGTGGATCCCAAAGAAGAAGAACTAGAAGGTTCTTGAGGGTGACTCCGCCAACATACTTCACTCACATTCATTTTGGCAAGAACTTGTGCAATCAACTTCCACATCATGCACTAGTTCATGGAGTCACAAACCCTCTTGTTGGTAAGTCAAGGGACAAGGTAATCATTGCTTTCATAGGACATCATCTTTTGTGAACTTCAATCTATGTCTATGGATATCCTTGTTTGTTCCTTGTGGGACTAACCCATGTAGGTATTGAAAGTGCCCTAATCCAAAGGATAGCTCCCAACTCTTGATGATCTACATCAACATTGAGCATCCACATCTTCAACATCTACATGAAGTCTTCTACGACAACCCAAGGTTAGTTTGACCCTTTAAAAGGGGTTCTCACATCTAGGGGGAGCTTTGCTCTAAAAATTGAGCTAAAGCATCTCCAAATGATGTGAACACATCAATGCTTTATGTAAAAGTGGTAACCCCACTTGAGCTTAAACGATGAGTATGACCTATGATCAAATGTTCTCATTTGGCTCCTAAGTCAAAATACTCATATATAGATGACCTAGTCATCGACAAATTGTGTGCTAGTAGCTAGAGTTTTGGTTGTGCATGTTTGACACATATTTCATTTGCTATCTTATTGTGTGAGCATGTTGAATGCATGATTTTATCCATTCAAGGACATCCATTTTTTGTTTTGGTTGTTTTGATTTTTCTGGCCAAATGGATGGACAAGAATGCCTAAGCACCTTCCCTAGCTATCTATGCTTTCTTGTCTCAAATTCTATTCATGCTCATATCACAAACTTTGAACAAGTCATTTTCGGACCCTCCGAGTGAGGAGCACTCGGAGCCACCGATCCGTCTAAGGCTGACTTCCAAAACCTTCTAAGTCAATTTCGGTCTGACCAACTTTTCCCACTCGGTCCAACCGAAACGCTTAGACTGATCTAGGTTTCATCTCGGTGAAACCGAGTTCAAAATCTCGGCGTGACCGATATGCGTAACTGCACAGCAGTTATCCATTTTGGTGTCACCGAGTTTTTCAACTTGGTCCCACCGACAGCAAGGGGATATAAATACTGAGGGCAGCGCGCGATTATTTCTTCAAACCGTTTCGCCCCCAAGTCCCCTGCTGCTGTCGCCCTGGTCTCCGGATCGTCGCCGTCGTCGCCTGTGCGCCCTCGCCGCAGGTCTCCGCCGCCGTCAACGGTTTTCTTCTCCGCGCCGTTGCCGCCGTAGAGGGACTCCACCAAGTTAGGGTGAGTCTCGATACCTCTCGTGCTCCCCATCTGATTCTTGCACGATTGGTCTGCCCTGTATCTAGCCACGTTTGAAATCTTCCTTAACATCAGATCAGATCGGTTCTAGTTTCGAGCGAAATTCTTAGGTTTAGGTTTCCACGGAATACATCTCGGTGAAACCGATTTTGAAAACTCGGAATGACCGATTTGGCCTCTGGCCATTGCACTGCACCTTTCGGTCTAACCGAGTCGTGCAAATCGGTGTGACCGAAACTCAGTTTTAGTGAAACCCTAGTTTATCGGCAGGACCGAAACCCACTTCGGTCTGACCGAAAGTGGTGTGGTAAGCCTCTGTATACACTTCGGATTCATCGAAACTGAAAATCGGTTTGACCGAAATGCATTCTGTGAAAACTCAAAACTAAGATTTGAACTCATTTTTTTTTGTTGCAAAAACCTCTGCAGTTTGTGATAACTCTTCTACTCTGCCTATACCTTATCTATTCACAGGTTGTCAGCCATGTTAGATGCTAGTGACAGCCAGAACAGGTCTGAGTCACCTTTTGCAGAGATCCCTGAGGCAGATACTAGTCCTGAGGCTAGTAGTCCTAGTGATGATGGTGAGAGGAGTACCCCTAGTGGTTTGCCTCCTGCAGCCACCAGAACCAGAAAGCAGAGAAATTCTGATGATGAGGACTCCGACTTCATTGCTGAGGAAGTAACCTCCAAGCCCAAGAGAAAAGTTGTTGCCAAAGAGCACCAAGGGCTTCAGTCGAAGAAAGGCACCAGCAAGGTCAAGCAGTCAGCTGTTGCCAAGAAGCTAAACCTGGAAGAGCCAGCTCCAAGTAAAGTGAAGAAAACTTCCAAGAGGAAGAGGGTAGTGTATGCTGAACCTCATGTTGATGCAGCAGTTGAAGAAGAAGAAGAAGAAGCACCCCAGCCAGCTCCTCAGAAGCAGAAACTCATGGGTGATGCAATTAGGGCTCAAGCCACTTCTAAGCCCAAGAAGCCTGCTCAAGCTAAGGCAGCTCCAGCAAAGCCTTCTGCCAAGCCCAAGAGGACAACCAGGAACATCCTAGCCTCTGAGAAGAACAAAGGTGATGTGCCACCGTCTGAGTCTGAAGAAGAACATGTGTTGCTGAAGCTCCGTCCTAAATTGCCACTCCACAACGATGCTCATCCTCAAGCCGAGGATATGAAGGCAAGGAAGGATAGTGGTCTCAGGCTATGGAGACAGTCTGATCCATATGCCGTGAGGAGAAGGACTGCTGTGGACCCCAGATTCCACACCAGAGAGCAGCAGGACTTCTATGAGACCGTGCTGATGGATAAGAAGCCTATTGTTGCAGATACCAGATACGTCGACTGGGAGTACATTGACAGTGAAGAGCACCTGGACTTCTTTCCCCATGTGCATGAGAGCTTCACTGCATGTGGAGTTGATGAGTTCGTGGGTCAGAAGCTGACAGATTGGAACGATGAGATTATTATGCAGTTCTACGCCACAGCCCACTTTTATCCTGATGGGAAGATCACCTGGATGACTGAAGGTCAAAGGTTTTCTTCGTCTGTTGAAGAATGGGCAGAACTTCTGAATGCTCCAGTGCAGAGAGAGGACGACATTGATGTCTATGGGATTCCTAAGAAGAACCATAATTCCATGAAGAACATGTACAAGGAGATCCCCGCTGCAGATTTGGAAGGGTGGAAGCTTGGCTCAGTGTACTATCTCCAGGCAGGTCTAACTACCACAAACACTATTCTGAGGCATACCTTGATGCCCAAGTCTGGAGACCATCGCATGATCCGAGGCTATTCTATCAACATGCTGCACATACTTGATGAGAAGGCACCTTTCAAGGTGATGGACTTAATGGTAGAGACCATTAAGACGACTGCAGCTGACCAGAAGAGGTCGTGTGGATTTGCCCCGCAGATTCAGATGCTTATCAATGCCAAGTTTGGCACGGGCAAATTCATGTTGGATAGGAAGCACTTGCCATTGCAGCCAGAGCATGAAGATAACATTGTTGTGATGGACGAGGAGGATCCAACTTCTGTTGAAGGTCAAGCCAAGATTGAAGCTGCTAAGAAAGCTAAAGCTGATAAAGAGGCAGCAGCAGCAGCAGCTAAACCAAAGAGCTTCGGAGAGCAGATTCTTGAAGCTACCCAGAGGATTGAACAACGCCTGGCCAGCATTGAACAATCTCAGGAGAGCCTAGAGAGGATTGTTGACGACAAGATCCACGCTCTGGACGTGAAGCTGACTGAGATTCAGGTGACCGTCAACAAGCTTGAGGTAGACATGGAGGAAGCTAGGCAGGACAGAGCAGAGCTCTTGCAGGATGATCTAGTACATGACTCTCATCGCCAGACTGCTCAGGTTCCCAGAGGATCCCGATCAGCTGCTATTCCAGTGACTGACTCCAGGGCTACCACTTCAGCACCTCCTACAGCTCCAGCAGTCACTCCAGCCACAGCTCCAGCATCCACTCCTCCAGTGCAGACATCAGCTGAAGTCTTCGCCGATGCCGTCTTTTCTACTCCGACATCTACCCAGACAGCAGCCGCCAACAGAGCCCACAGTGACGTTTAGCTCTATGCTTTTTCAAACTTTTTGGTAACTTGTTGCCAAAGGGGGAGAAATTGTATAGATCATAGGGCTTCGGGAGAGAGAGTGCTCTTTCGTTCTTTTGCCGGTTTTCTTTGAGATACATTTGGTTCTTTTGGTCTTTCGATACTTTCAGTGTGCTTGATACTACGTTTGATGCTACCTTAATGAGTGCTTAGTCATACTATGCTTTAATGTGTGCTTAATGCTTATCATATGCTATTCCTATCTTGTATGGCTATTTACTCATGTCTTGGTGATTGGGTGCATGTTATTCATTCTTATCATTTTGTGCGCTCCACCAAGATGTATGTGACATGGAAGAGTGACCCATAATCCTAATCGATTGTGCATTTGCATTCAAACGCAAATTTTAAATAATGCACAAATTTAGGGGGAGCTCTTGTTTATCACATACTTCTCAAAGCGACGATATCATTCATTGATTATATCTTTTGTCGAAGCTTTGATCTATATGTTGTCATCAATTACCAAAAAGGGGGAGATTGAAAGTGCAACTAATCCCCGGGTGGTTTTGGTAATTAATAACAACATATATATCATTGGACTAATATTTACTTGAGAATCATTTCAGAAAAGTTCGATGATATGGGTATGGAAATGTCTGAAGAAGTGGACCCCTCAAAATGCTAAGACAAGCATTGGCAAAAGCTCAAGACTCTATTTTTGGTTTAGTGATCAAAGATCACATTGAGTCCATAGGAAAAGCCAATACTATTAAAAGGGGATGAGGTTGTGTTAATGTTCTTGTTGCTCAAGTGCTTGGTGATCTAACTCCCTCAACTATCAGCACTATTCACTACTTAACACAAACCCTAACATCTCGGTCACACCGATTTCTCCAACTCAGTCCCACCGAGATGAATCTCTTCAGTTGTTTCTCCAAACCCTAGCTTCTCGGTCAAACCGATTCTGAGTTTCGGTCTCACCGAAAAAGGGCTGCCAACCTTCTGTGATCAGTTGACATCAATTCGGAATATCCGAGTTTATATTTTCGGTCTCACCGAAATGGCAAACCCTAACCTTTGACTCACTTCGGTCTCACCGAGATGGTATTTTCGGTCCCACCGAAAATCCCAACGTTCACTATATTTGAACTTTCGGTCTAACCGAGTTTTCACTTCGGTCTGACCGAGATTGGTCAAATGTGTGTGTAACGGTTGGATTTTGTGTGGAGGCTATATATACCCCTCCACCCCCTCCTCATTCGTGAGGAGAGCCATCAGAAAGTACTACCATTCCTACCATACACTTTCTGAGAAGTGAACCACCTATGCTTTCCACTCAAATCTTTCTTCCACCACAGCCATATCAGTGAGGAGAGTTGAGTGTTGGGGAGTTTATCACTTGAAGCACAAGATCAAGGAGTTCATCATCATCAACACCGTCTATTACCTTTTGGGGGGTGGTGCCTCCTAGATTGGTTAGGTGTCGCTTGGGAGCCTCCGTCTTGATGATGTGGAGTTGAACCAAGAAGTTTGTAAGGGCAAGGAGATCGCCTACTTCGTGAAGATCTACCCCGAGTAAGGCTAGTCCTCCGTGGGCGTAGGCCGTGATGGAATAGACAAGGTTGCTTCTTCGTGGACCCTTCGTGGGTGGAGCCCTCCGTGGACTCGCACAGCCGTTACCCTCCGTGGGTTGAAGTCTCCATCAACGTGGATGTACGATAGCACCACCTATCGGAACCACGACAAAAATCTTCGTGTCACCAAACTGCGTTTGATCTTCTCCACCTCTCTTTTACATGTGCAATTTACTTTCCGCTGCTTATACTCTAGAATTGCATGTGTAGGGTGATACTTGAATTGATCTTAATTGTGAAACTGCCAAAAACATTGCATGATCTAAAGGCAGATTTTTTATATTGTCAAGTAGTCTAATCACCCCCCTCTAGACCTACTTTCGATCCTACAAGTGGTATCAGAGCTTTGGTCTCCATTGTTTTGGTTTCCATTGCATTGGACTCCATAAGCTTGGTTTCACAACCTAGGAGAGTATGGCGTCTAGTGAGGGTAATTATCGTAGAGGTCCTTACTTTGATGGTACAAATTTTGCTAGTTGGAAGCATAAAATGAAAATGCATATTCTTGGTCATAACCCAGCCACATGGGGCATTATTTGTGTTGGTATGCAAGGTGAATTCTTCGAGGAAGGAAAAGTTCCGGATCGCGAAGCTACACCGGAAGAGTTGCGGATGTTGCAAAACAATGCTCAAGCTTGTGACATTCTCTTCAATGCCTTGTGTCCCGAGGAGTTCAACAAAATCAGCCGTCTTGAGAATGCTAAAGAGATTTGGGATACTTAGGTTGAAATGCACGAAGGTACTGAATCTGTGAAGGAATCAAAGCTAGATATTCTTCAAGGTCAACTTGACAAGTTCAAGATGAAGGATGGTGAAGGAGTCGCTGAAATGTACTCAAGGCTTGCTCTCATCACAAATGAGATTGCCGGCTTAGGAAGCGAAGAAATGACCGACGGATTCATCATTAAGAAGATTCTCAGAGCTTTGGATGGAAAGTATGACACCGTGTGCACTTTGATCCAAATGATGCCAAACTACAAGACTCTCAAGCCAACTGAAGTCATTGGAAGAATTGTTGCTCATGAGATGACACTTAAGGATAAGGAAGAGCTTCACAACAAGTCAAGTGGTGCTTACAAAGCTACAAGTGATGCTCCCACAACCTCAAGTGACAAGTTAATTTCCAATGAAGAGATAAGCCTAATGGTTAAGAACTTCAACAAATTCTACAAGAATAGAGGCAAAGAAAGAAGCTCAAAGTCTAGATCATATGATGAAAAGAGATCTTCTAGTCGTGATCGAAACTGCTACAATTGTGGAAGACCCGGACACTTCTCAAATGAGTGTACGGCTCCCCACAAGAGAAGAGAAGAATCTCCAAGAAGAAGAGCAAGAGATGAGTCACCTCGGAGAGAGAGAAGGAGTAGAGATGATCGTTATGAACGAAGACCCTCTCGGAGAAGCAAGGATTCGGAGAGGAAAGACAAGTCATCAAGGAGCTACACAAGAAGAAGACATCAAGCTCATGTAGGTGAATGGGTCTCCGGTTCCGACTCCGACAATCAATCCGATGGAAGCTATCACTCCGACTCCGACTACAGTCAAGATGAAGGTGTTGCCGGTCTTGCTCTCGTATCCTCCAACTCCAACTCCTACGACTTATTTGATGCACCAAATGAGGGAATTGGAAGATGCTTCATGGCTAAAGGCCCCAAGGTAACACACCCTGAATTCATTGACTTTGATAGTGATGAGGATGACTTGCTTGGTGAAGATGAGCTCTTGCATGATAAATCTAGTGAGCTTAGTAACGATGAAAATGCTAGTAGTCTTTATAGTCGAGAAGAGTCGAATGACAATGCTATGAAGGAGATTGAGCGTCTAACTAAAGAACTAAACACTCTTAAGTTAGCTCATGAAACAACTCAAGAAGATCATAGAGAGCTCCTAAGATCTCATGAGAAGCTACGCTTCGAGAAGCTCACTCTAGAGCAAGAACATGAGTTTCTAAAAGCGATCAATGACGATCTTCGAAAGAAGAGTTCTTCATATCTTGCCAAACGACTTCTCTTGTCTAATTTCTTGCCACCTATTAAGACTAAGCATGACAAGCATAAGAAAAATTCTTCCTCTAGTAGTAACAATAACCATGTTAAATCTAATGTTGTTACTTCTAGTAGTTCTCTTGATTCCACTAACAATGTTTCAAGCCAAGTTACACTTGAGCAAGAAAATAGCCTATTGAAGGAAATCATAGAGAAAGGTGTCTACAAGAGTCTTGCCGGAAGCAAGAACTTTGAGGAAATTGTTCGCAAACAAGGAAGGCACTGGAAGAATCAAGGGATTGGTTTTGAGCGAAAGTTCAACGCCAAAGGTGTTGAGTGGGAAGAAGGTCAATACCCTACTCCACAGTTTGTTTCTCAAAAGGAGAAGTATGATCCTACTTCTTCCAATGTGGAACAAGCTCAAGATGACCTTCCACCACAAGACCACAAGCTAAAAGCCAAGGACAAGCTTCAAGAGGAGATTGATGCATTCATTGAAGCACCTCAAGCCATGGTCAAGTGGGTTCCCAAGGACACGTCAAGTTCTACTTCGTCAAGCTCAACTACAACCCCAAGGATTCCCATCAAGATGATGTGGATCCCAAAGAAGAAGAACTAGAAGGTTCTTGAGGGTGACTCCGCCAACATACTTCACTCACATTCATTTTGGCAAGAACTTGTGCAATCAACTTCCACATCATGCACTAGTTCATGGAGTCACAAACCCTCTTGTTGGTAAGTCAAGGGACAAGGTAATCATTGATTTCATAGGACATCATCTTTTGTGAACTTCAATCTATGTCTATGGATATCCTTGTTTGTTCCTTGTGGGACTAACCCATGTAGGTATTGAAAGTGCCCTAACCCAAAGGATAGCTCCCAACTCTTGATGATCTACATCAACATTGAGCATCCACATCTTCAACATCTACATGAAGTCTTCTACGACAACCCAAGGTTAGTTTGACCCTTTAAAAGGGGTTCTCACATCTAGGGGGAGCTTTGCTCTAAAAATTGAGCTAAAGCATCTCCAAATGATGTGAACACATCAATGCTTTATGTAAAAGTGGTAACCCCACTTGAGCTTAAACGATGAGTATGACCTGTGATCAAATGTTCTCATTTGGCTCCTAAGTCAAAATACTCATATATAGATGACCTAGTCATCGACAAATTGCGTGCTAGTAGCTAGAGTTTTGGTTGTGCATGTTTGACACATATTTCATTTGCTATCTTATTGTGTGAGCATGTTGAATGCATGATTTTATCCATTCAAGGACATCCATTTGTTGTTTTGGTTGTTTTGATTTTTCTGGCCAAATGGATGGACAAGAATGCCTAAGCACCTTCCCTAGCTATATATGCTTTCTTGTCTCAAATTCTATTCATGCTCATATCACAAACTTTGAACAAGTCATTTTCGGACCCTCCGAGTGAGGAGCACTCGGAGCCACCGATCCGTCTAAGGCTGACTTCCAAAACCTTCTAAGTCAATTTCGGTCTGACCAACTTTTCCCACTCGGTCCAACCGAAACGCTTAGACTGATCTAGGTTTCATCTCGGTGAAACCGAGTTCAAAATCTCGGCGTGACCGATATGCGTAACTGCACAGCAGTTATCCATTTCGGTGTCACCGAGTTTTTCAACTCGGTCCCACCGACAGCAAGGGGATATAAATACTGAGGGCAGCGCGATTATTTCTTCAAACCGTTTCGTAGAATTTCATGTGTAGGGTGATACTTGTCTTGATCATAATTGTGAAACTGCCAAAAACTGTTCATGATCAAAAGGCAGAATTTTTATATTTACAAGTAGTCTAATCACCCCCCCTCTTAACATACTTTCGATCCTACAGCGCCCTTGACGTAGATGCCCACGGGAGCTGAATGAAGACCCCGTTTCCACCCTCTAGGTAGGCGCCAGTTTCGGCCGCGACAGCAGCAGGGTCGGCGGTCGGCGCAGCGTCTGACGCTCCTGCGGCCTCAGGGCCGTCAGTGCGACCGCCGGTCCCCTCCTCAGCTGCCGCGTCGGCGGCCTTGGCTGCCTCTTCGACGGCGGGCTCGTTAGTACCGATCGCCTCTTCGGTAGCCGCGGCATCACAAGTGTTGCCGCGCGCGTCCTCCTCGGTGGCGGCCTCCGTCTCCATCGGCTCTGGAGCGGACGAGTCTGAAGACAAGAAAAGAAGAAGAAAGAAGAAAGTAACTGTCAAGCAAATATCCAAAAAAGAGAAATTCACGAGAAGAAAAGTACAAGGGTTACCTGCGCGAGCCTCTTCTTCGATGGGGTTCCTTGCCGGGGAGTCCTCCCTCGGCGGCGTGGTGGTAGCCCCCGCCGGCGGAGGGCCGCTGGCGCCTTCCCTTGGCGGGGTACTCGCCCTTGGCGGGGTACTCGCCCTTGGCGGGGTACTCACCCTTGGAGGAGTACCCGCCCTTGGCGGACTATCCTCTCTCGCCGGGGAGCTTCTCCTTGGTGGAGAGGTTGAGACGTGCGGCTCGTCGGGAGCGGTCTCTTGGCGCTCCTGAGGCTGCTGCTCTGCTTCTGCACAAGTCAACGAACAAGCAAAACATTAACAAGGATAAGAAGCCCACGCGCGCCTGACAAGCGGGGAGTGGACAGAGGACTTACGCTGGGGGCTGCGCTGGGGCTGGGCTGGGGGCTGCTCTGCGGAGCTGCCTGGTCCGGCAAGTTTGTCGCAGGTGCATCCCCTGCTGCTGCGACGGGCTCGTCCTCAAGGTCGACCACTGGGATCTTGGCCCTCTTCGCCGCCCTCTGGGCCAGGGTCCTGGAAGACAGACAAAAACAGAATCAGGCAAAGGAGATTTCAAGACAAGAGCAACAAAAATCGAAGGAAACAAGAGTTGGCAGTGCTTACTCTTCCTCCTCCTCGTCAGAACTGAGCACGGAGAAATCAAAATCCGCCTCGCGCATCCCGGCGCGAGGAGCTGGAGGAGTAGGCTCCCTCGGCGGCTTGGCGGGAGCAGGGACGGTGGTCTGAGAAGACCCCGCTCCAGTTGTCGCCGAGGCACGAGGGGTGGCAGGAGTGTTAGCCCCAGCCCGGGAAGACCCTCCTCCAGCCACTCCTGAAGCGCGGGGCACTCCCTTGGCGGCCTTGCCCGCCGCGGCAGCGCGTGTCGGACGGCGCTGCGGTTGCTGTCCCACCGGCTGCCCTGCCACGTCTGCGGCTTT
This sequence comes from Secale cereale, assembly GCA_902687465.1. Classification (NCBI taxonomy): domain Eukaryota; kingdom Viridiplantae; phylum Streptophyta; class Magnoliopsida; order Poales; family Poaceae; genus Secale; species Secale cereale. The sequence continues at coordinate 483,720,205 of LR738713.1, forward strand.
GCGGAGGCGCCTCCTCGCTGGAGCCGGAGGACTTGCCGGTGGCGGTGAACTACCCGAGGATGAAGAAGAAGAGTCAAGATTCAGAGACCCGCCTGAGTCTTCAGCGGAATCGCTTGATCCGGCGCCCTGATCGGCGGGCCCGCTCGACTCTGTGCATTGCTCGGCGGCCTCGCTTGTCCCAGCAGGTTGCCCGGCAGGCTTTATCACTTTGAGGAGCTCTTCCTCCTCGGCCAGACTTACCGCCTCCTCCAAAGTATATCCGAATTCGCCCGCGGCCCTGGCTGCAGCTGCCTCCTCCAACCTGGTGGCAATATAAGCCATCTCCTGGTCGGTGGTGTCGCGGGTGAGGCCTCTCTTCTCGTCGGGCTTGACTGGCTGCTCCACCAAGTTGTCGAAGAACGTTTGCACGGCTTCGTCGGAAGGCTCCCGCCAAGTGGGGTCAATACCATGGGAGTCACACCACGGCATTGCCGCGCGGATAGCGCTGAGCGACGAATTGTTGCATAGCGGAACTACGCCCCGCGGCAATGCGAACCACTCTGGATGTTTGGGGTCGTGCTTGAATAGCTCATGGAGCATTCCGTTGAGCTCCATGACAGTGAAATTGTAGTTGAGGCTTGGGCACAGCCTCATAATGTCTGCCGCGTTATCAAACTCCCAAGCAGGCATTTTCCTCTCCTGCAAGGGAGCGATGCGGCGGCGAAGGAAATCTGCTCCGACAGCCCCTACAGTGAGCCTGGCTTGCCGGAGGCGAAGAATCCTAGTGGTGGCTATCTTCAGCTTGTCGTCCTCAGGGGCCAGGTCACTCCAGTCATTGCCACACACTATTGCAACTTGGCGCCGGGAAGTGAACTGCTGTGGTTCATCCTCCATGATCCAGCACCAGTTGGCCCTCCACTCCTCCCACTTGCCGTGGAGTTCCCCAGTCAAGTAAGCCTCTTTCCTATGAAGCCTAAAGATCCAAGAAATCCCGCCGGACAGAGGAGACCCAGACTCGACTCGAGGCATCAAGTAATGGCGGAAAAGAGCTACATTGGGGTAGACTCCGACAAAGTTCTCGCACAGATGTGCGAAAACGGCCATGGTCAAGAAAGCGTTTGGGGGTGAAATCAAGGAGATGAAACCCGTAGGTGTTCATGATATCGCAGAAGAATTCGGAATACGGCGGGTAGAGCCCGCAGTAGAAGAACAGAGCAAAAAAGGCGTATCCTCCCGGAAACATGTCGCAGGCCTCAGCGGGGAGTACCTTGGTGCGCGGGTGCGCTTTTGTCTCCCTCGCCCAGAAGAGGTAGAAGGAGTCCTTCAGCTCCTCCGCGCTGAGCCTCGGCGGGAAGACCGCCATCTTCTTCCGCATTGACACTAGCTTCAGCGCCCTGGCAGTCTTCGCGGCTTTCGCCTTGTCGCCCTTCGGGGCCATGGCGGGGACGGCGAGGGAAGTCGACGGCGCTGGGGAGGCTGGCGGCGGCGGAGGAAGGGCGGAGCGCTGCTCTCTTTCAACCTTCGGGGAGGAGGAGAGCAGCGGGGGTTTCTGGAGGATGAAGGAGAAGCGGGCGAATGGAGGGAACTGCCCCTGTTTCCCCTGCTTTTAAGGGGGAGAGGGGGGCGTTCCGCATTTTTCCCATTAAAGAAACAGGCCACGATCTCTCCCACGACGCCGCAATCGACGCGTGCCGTTAGGGAGAGGCGCGGTGGATACAGAGTGGGATGTGGCGCGCCGTGGGCCTCATGTGCCCGTGCACTGTTCTGGGCCTGGCCCAACAGCGCTCGGCACCGTGTGTGGCCCAGGCCTGGGGGCTCCTGTCGGTGTACTAAAGTAGGGGTACCTTAGTATCCCAACTTGTGCACGGGCAGTAGCAGCGTCCCGTGGCAGGGCTTGCCACGCGCCCGCCAAGGCCCACTATGGTTCCTTTGGAGCCATTCAAGAACAAAGTATTCAAGTTAAAGAAACAAGACCCTGGCAAGAGGAGCTTGTTGGGAAGGCCGCTCCGGGCTCAAGACCACCCCTTTGGCACAAGATCCTGGCAAGAGGAGCTTGCCAGGAAAGCCAAACATGGCATTTCAGGAGACTTGCCGCGACGCACCATGCGTCCCGGCAAGGCCCGGGGAGCGACAAGCTCCCGGGCACGACAAGTTAACAACCGCGGCAAGGTGCAAGCCGCGGCAAGCTTCCTCTACGTGTCCGCGCTCCAGCTCATCCAGCCACGCGTCGCCCTGGGGCCCTTCCAGGTGCACGTGGCGGAAGGCTGTGCAGCCTGGGGTACACGGTGGCGAGCTGCGATGACGAGGCCACCATCATGGCGGACGGAGACGCCCTGACGGACGCTTTTTGCACTGTTTAGGGCGACGGCAACGGGCATTTAATGCCCTTGTCCCCTGCCGTCAGGGTTAGGTATAAAGCACTATGCATACATTGTTCCAACTACCACCATTTTTTTACATTTTTACCCTCGTCTGCGTTGCCACCTGTCAGTGACCCCTTTCGACCTATAAAAGGAGGCCCATGCGCAACGTAGAGGGGGTTCCGATCTTCGATCACTCTCACGCTCGGTGTTGCTAGCGATAAGTGAAGGAAATATGCCCTAGAGGCAATAATAAAGTTGTTATTTATATTTCCTTATATCATGATAAATGTTTATTATTCATGCTGGAATTGTATTAACCGGAAACTTAGTACATGTGTGAATACATAGACAAAACAGAGTGTCCCTACTATGCCTCTACTAGACTAGCTCATTGATCAAAGCTGGTTATGTTTCCTAGCCATAGACATGAGTTGTCATTTGATCAACGGGATCACATCATTAGGAGAATGATGTGATGGACAAGACCCATCCGTTAGCATAGCATTATGATCGTTTAGTTTTACTGCTATTGCTTTCTTCATGACTTATACATGTTCCTATGACTATGAGATTATGTAACTCCCGAATATCGTAGGAACACCTTGTGTGCTATCAAACATCACAACATAACTGGGTGATCATAAAGATGCTCTACAGGTGTCTCCGAAAGTATTCGTGGTGTTGGCATAGATCAAGATTAGGATTTGTCACTCCGAGTGTCGGAGAGGTATCTCTGGGCCCTCTCGGTAACACACATCATAATAAGCCTTGCAAGCAAAAGACTAATGAGTTAGTCACGAGATGATGTGTTACGGAACGAGTAAAGAGACTTGCCGGTAACGAGATTGAACTAGGTATAGAGATACCGACGATCGAATCTCGGGCAAGTAACATACCGATGACAAAAGGAACAACGTATGTTGTTATGCGGTTTTGACCGATAAAAGATCTTCGTAGAATATGTAGGAGCCAATATGAACATCCAGGTTCCGCTATTGGTTATTGACTGGAGATGAGTCTCGGTCATGTCTACATAGTTCTTGAACCCGTAGGGTCCGCACGCTTAACGATTGATGACGATCGGTATTATGAGTTTATGAGTTTTTATGTACCGAAGGTAGTTCGGAGTCGCGGATGAGATCACGGACATGACAAGGAGTCTCGGAATGTCCGGGACATAAAGATTGATATATTGGACGACTATATTCGGACACCGGAAGTGTTCCGGAAAAGTTTCGGATTTAACTGGATTGCCGGAGGGGGTTACCGGAACCCCCTACGAGGGGGGATGGTCCATAGTGGGCCTTGAGGAAAGGAGAGAGGCAGCCCATAGAGGCTGGCCAGCGCCCCACCTAGGGATCCTAGTTGGACTAGGATTGGGGGGGCACCACCTCTCCCTCTTTTCCTTTCCCTCTCTTCCTTCTTGGTAGACTCCTACTAGGAATAGGATTGCAATCCTATTGCTAGTAGGATTGCCCTAGCCGCACCATAGGAGGCCGGCCGGCCCTCCACTCTTGCTCCTTTATATACGGAGGCAGGGGGCACCCAAAGACACACAAGATGAGTTGTTCCAGCCGTGTGCGGTGCCCCCCTCCACAGAAACACACCTCGGTCATACCGTTGCAGTGCTTAGGCGAAGCCCTGCGCCGGTAAATACATCATATCCGTCACCACACTGTCGTGCTGACGAAACTCTCCCGTGAAGCTCAACTGGATCAAGAGCTCGTGGGACGTCATCAAGCTGAACGTGTGCTGAACGCGGAGGTGCCGTACGTTCGGTGCTTGATCGGTTGAATCGCGAAGAAGTTCGACTACATCAACCGCGTCACTTGACGCTTCCGCTTCCGGTCTACGAGGGTACGTAGACACACTCTTCCCTCTCGTTGCTATGCATCTGGTAGATAGATCTTGCGTGATCGTAGGAAAATTTTAAAAGTACTACGTTCCCCAACAGTGGTATCAGAGCCAGTTCTATGCGTAGATGATATGCACGAGTAGAACACAATGAGTTGTGGGCGATACTAGTCATACTGCTTACCAGCATGTCATACTTTGCTTCGGCGGTATTGTGAGATGAAGCGGCCCGGACCGACATTACGCGTACGCTTACGCGAGACTGGTTTCACCGTTACGAGCACTCGTTGCTTAAAGGTGACTGGTGGGTGTCTGTCTCTCTCACTTTAGCTGAATCAAGTGTGGCTACGCCCGGTCCTTGTGAAGGTTAAAACAGCACATACTTGACGAAACATCGTTGTGGTTTTGTATGCGTAGGTAAGAACGGTTCTTGCTAAGCCTGTAGCAGCCACGTAAAACTTGCAACAACAAAGTAGAGGACGTCTAACTTGTTTTTGCAGGGCATGTTGTGATGTGATATGGTCAAGACATGATGAGTTATACGGTTTTGTATGAGATGATCATGTTTTGTAATGTTATCGGCAACTGGCAGGAGCCATATGGTTGTCGCTTTATTGTATGAAATGCAATCGCCATGTAATTGCTTTACTTTATCACTAAGCGGTAGCGATAGTCGTAGAAGCAATAGTTGGCGAGACGACAACGATGCTACGATGGAGATCAAGGTGTCGCGCCGGTGACGAAGGTGATCATGACGGTGCTTTGGAGATGGAGATCAAAAGCACAAGATGATGATGGCCATATCATGTCACATATTTTGATTGCATGTGATGTTTATCTTATTATGCTTCTTATTTTGCTTAGAACGACGGTAGCATTATAAGATGATCCCTTACAAAATTTCAAGGTATAAGTGTTCTCCCTGAGTATGCACCGTTGCGAAAGTTCGTCGTGCCGAGACACCACGTGATGATCGGGTGTGATAAGCTCTACGTTCAAATACAACGGGTGTAAGCCAGTTTTGCACACGCAGAATACTCGGGTTAAACTTGACGAGCCTAGCATATGCATATATGGCCTCGGAACACTGGAGACCGAAAGGTCGAGCGTGAATCATATAGTAGATATGATCAACATAATATGTTCACCATTGAAACTACTCCATCTCACGTGATGATCGGACATGGTTTAGTTGATTTGGATCACGTGATCATTTAGATGACCGGAGGGATGTCTATCTAAGTGGGAGTTCTTAAGTAATATGATTAATTGAACTTTAATTTATCATGAACTTAGTCCTGGTAGTATTAGCATATCTATGTTGTAGATCAATAGCTCGCGATGTTGCTCCACGTATATTTTTTATATGTTCCTAGAGAAAACCAAGTTGAAAGATGTTAGTAGCAATGATGCGGAATTGTTCCGTGATCTGAGGATTATCCTCATTGCCGCACAGAAGAATTATGTCCTTGATGCACCACTAGGTGACAGACCTACTGCAGGAGCAGATGTAAACGTTATGAACGTTTTGACAAAAGCTCGATATGATGACTACTTGATAGTTTAGTGCACCATGCTTTACGACTTATAACCGGGACTTCAAAAATGTTTTGAAACGCCACGGAGCATATGAGATGTTCCAAGAGTTGAAATTAATATTTCATACTCATGCCCGTGTCGAGAGGTATAAGACCTCTGACAGTACTTTGCCTACAAGATGGAGGAGAATAGCTCAACCAGTGAGCATGTGCTCAGATTGTCTGTGTAGTACAATTGCTTGAATCAAGTGGGAGTTAATCTTCCATATAAGATAGTAATTTACAAAGTTCTCTAGACACTATCACCAAGTTAGTAGAACTTCGTGATGAACTATAATATGCAAGGGATGACGAAAGTAATTCCCGAGCTCTTCACGATGCTGAAATCGGCGAAGGTAGAAATCAAGAAAGAGCATCAAGTGTTGATGGTTAACCAGACCACTTGTTTCAAGTAAAGGGCAAAGGGATAGAAGGGGAACTTCAAGAAGAATGACAAGCAAGTTGTCACTCCCGTGAAGAAACCCAAAGCTAAACTCAAGCCTGAAACTAAGTGCTTCTACTGCAAAGGAAATGGTCACTAGAAGTGGAACTGCCCTAGATATTTGGCGGATAAGAAGGATGGCAAAGTGAACAAAGGTATATTTGATATACAGATTATTGATGTGTATTTTACTAGTGTTCATAGCAACCCCTCGGTATTTAATATTGGTTCAGTTGCTAAAGAGTAGTAACTCGAAATGGGAGTTGCATAATGAACAGAAACTAGTTAAAGGATGAAGTGACGATGTGTATTGGAAGTAGTTCCAAGATTGATATGATCATCATCGCACACTCCCTATACTTTCGGGATTAGTGTTGAACCTAAATAAGTGTTATTTGGTGTTTGTGTTGAGCATGAATATGATTTGATCATGTTTATTGCAATACGGTTATTCATGTAAGTTAGAGAATAATTGTTGTTCTGTTTACATGAATAAAACCTTCTATGGTCATACACCCAATGAAAATGGTTTGTTGGATCTCGATCGTGTGATACACATATTCATAATATTGAAGCCAAAAGATGCAAGGTTAATAATGATAGTGCAACTTATTTGTGGCACTGCCGTTTAGGTCATATTGGTGTAAAGCGCAAGAAGAAACTCCATAGTGATGGACTTTTGGAATCACTTGATTATGAATCACTTGGTGCTTGCGAACCATGCCTCATGGGCAAGATGACTAAAACTCCGTTCTCCGGAACAGTGGAGCGAGCAACAGAGTTGTTGGAAATCATACATACTGATGTATGCGGACCAATGAGTGCTGAAGCTCGCGGCAGGTATCGTTATTTTCTGACCTTCACTGATGATTTGAGCAGATATGGGTATATCTACTTAATGAAGCACAAGTCTGAAACATTTTAAAAGTTCAAAGAATTTCAGAGTGAAGTGGAGAATCATCGTAACAAGAAAATAAGAGTTTCTACGATATGATCGTAGAGGTAAAATATTTGAGTTAGCGAGTTTGACCTTCAATAAAAACAATGTGAAATAGTTTCACTACTCACGCCACCTGGAACACCACAGTGTAATGGTGTGTCCGAACGTCATAACCGTACTTTATTAGATATGGTGCGATCGATGATGTCTCTTACCGATCTACCACTATCGCTTTTGGGGTTATGCATTAGAGACAACAACATTCACGTTAAATAGGGCACCATCTAAATCCGTGGAGATGTCACCGTATGAACTGTGGTTTGACGAGAAACCTAAGCTGTCATTTCTTTAAGTTTGGGACTGCGATGCTTATGTGAAAACGTTTCAACATGATAAGCTCGAACCCAAATCGGAGAAGTAAATCTTCATAGGATACCCAAAAAGAAACTGTTGGGTACACCTTCTATCACAGATCCTAAGGCAAGGTCTTTGTTGCTAAGAGTGGATCCTTTCTAGAGAAGGAGTTTCTCTCGAAAAAAGTGAGTGGGAGGAAAGTAGAACTTGATGAGGTAATTGTACCTTCTCCCGAATTGGAAGGTAGTACATCACAGAAACTCGTTCCAGTGATTCCTACACCAATTAGTGAGGAAGCAAATGATGATGATCATGAAACTTCACATCAAGTTTCTGCTGAACTTCGTAGATCAACCAGAGTTCGTTCCGCACCAGAGTGGTACGGCAACCCAGTTCTGGAAGTCATGTTACTAGACCATGATGAACCTACGAACTATGAGGAAGCGATGATGAGCCCAGATTCCGCAAAATGGCTTGAGGCCATGAAATCTGAGATAGGATCCATGTATGAGAACAAAGTGTGGACTTTGGTTGACTTGCCCGATGATCGGCAGGCCATCGAAAATACATGGATCTTCAAGAGGAAGACCGACGCAAACGGTAATGTTACTGTTTACAAAGCTTGACTTGTTGCGAAAGGGTTTCGACAAGTTCAAGGAGTTGACTACGATGAGACTTTCCCACCCGTAGCGATGCTTAAGTCTGTCCGAATCATGTTAGTAATTGCCGCATTTTATGAAATCTGGCAAATGGATAACAAAACTGCATTCTTTAATGGATTTATTAAAGAAGACTTGTATATGATGCAACCAGAAGGTTTTGTCAATCCTAAAGGTGCTAACAAAATGTGCAAGCTCCAGCGATCCATCTATGGACTGGTGCAAGCATCTCGGAGTTAGAATACACGCTTTGATAAGTTGATCAAAGCATATAGATTTATACAGACTTGCAGTGAAGCCTGTATTTACAAGAAGTGAGTGGGAGCACTACAACCTTTCTGATAAGTATATGTGAATGACATATTGTCGATCGGAAATGATGTAGAATTTTCTGGAAAGCATAAAGGAGTGTTTGAAAGGAGTTTTTCAAAGAAAGACCTTGGTGAAGCTGCTTACATATTGGGCATCAAGATCTATAGAGATAGATCAAGACGCTTGATAAGACTTTCGATGAGTGCATACCTTGATAAGATTTTGAAGTAGTTCAAAATGGATCAGTCAAAGAAGGAGTTCTTGCCTGACTTGTAAGGTGTGAAGTTGAGTAAGACTCAAAGCCAGACCACGGCAGAAAAATATAGAGAGAATGGAAGTCATTCCCTATGCCTCATCCATAGGTTCTATAAAGTATGCCATGCTGTGTACCAAACATGTTGTATACCTTGCCATGAGTTTGTCAAGGGGGTACAATAGGGATCCATGAGTAGATCACTGTACAGCGGTCAAAATTATCCTTAGTAATTGGATGACTAAGGAAATGTTTCTCGATTATGGAGGTGATAAAGAGTTCGTCGTAAAGGGTTACGCCGATGCAAGCTTTGACACTAAATCCAGATGACTCTAAGTATCAACCTGGATGCGTATTGAAAGTGGGAGCAATTAGCTGGAGTAGCTCCATGCAGAGCATTGTAGACATAGAAATTTGCGAAATACATACGGATCTGAATGTGACAGACCCGTTGACTAAACTTCTCTCACAAGCAAAACATGATCACACCTTATTACTCTTGGGTATTAATCACATAGCGATGTGAACTAGATTATTGACTCTAGTAAACCCTTTGGGTGTTGGTCACATGGCGATGTGAACTATGGGTATTATTCACATAACGATGTGAACTATTGGTATTAAATCACATGGCGATGTGAGCTAGATTATTGACTCTAGTGCAGGTGGGAGACTGAAGGAAATATGCCATAGAGGCAATAATAAAGTTGTTATTTATATTTCCTTATATCATGATAAATGTTTATTATTCATGCTAGAATTGTATTAACCGGAAACTTAGTACATGTGTGAATACATAGACAAAACAGAGTGTCCCTAGTATGCCTCTACTAGACTAACTCATTGATCAAAGATGGTTATGTTTCCTAGCCATAGACATGAGTTGTCATTTGATCAACGGGATCACATCATTAGGAGAATGATTTGATGGACAAGACCCATCCGTTAGCATAGCATTATGATCGTTTAGTTTTACTCTATTGCTTTCTTCATGACTTATACATGTTCCTATGACTATGAGATTATGCAACTCCCGAATATCGTAGGAACACCTTGTGTGCTATCAAACGTCATAACATAACTGGGTGATCATAAAGATGCTCTACAGGTGTCTCCGAAAGTATTCGTGGTGTTGGCATAGATCAAGATTAGGATTTGTCATTCCGAGTGTCGGAGAGGTATCTCTGGGCCCCCTCGGTAACACACATCATAATAAGCCTTGCAAGCAAAAGACTAATGAGTTAGTCACGAGATGATGTGTTACAGAACGAGTAAAGAGACTTGCCGGTAACGAGATTGAACTAGGTATAGAGATACCGACGACCGAATCTCGGGCAAGTAACATACCGATGACAAAAGGAACAACATATGTTGTTATGCGGTTTTGACCGATAAAAGATCTTCGTAGAAAATGTAGGAGCCAATACGAACATCCAGGTTCCGCTATTGGTTATTGACCGGAGATGAGTCTCAGTCATGTCTACATAGTTCTCGAACCCGTAGGGTCCGCACGCTTAACGTTTGATGACGATCGGTATTATGAGTTTATGAGTTTTGATGTACCGAAGGTAGTTCGGAGTCCCGGATGAGATCACGGACATGACGAGGAGTCTCGGAATGTCCGAGACATAAAGATTGATATATTGGACGACTATATTCGGACACCGGAAGTGTTCCGTAAAAGTTTCGTATTTAACTGGATTGCCGGAGGGGGTTACCGGAACCCCCTACGAGGGGGGATGGTCCATAGTGGGCCTTGAGGAAAGGAGAGAGGCAGCCCATAGAGGCTGGCCAGCGCCCCACCTAGGGATCCTAGTTGGACTAGGATTGGGGGGGCGCCACCTCTCCCTCTTTTCCTTTCCCTCTCTTCCTTCTTGGTGGACTCCTACTAGGAATAGGATTGCAATCCTATTCCTAGTAGGATTGCCCTAGCCGCACCATAGGAGGCCGGCCGGCCCTCCCCTCTTGCTCCTTTATATACGGGGGCAGGGGGGCACCCAAAGACACACAAGATGAGTTGCTCCAGCCGTGTGCGGTGCCCCCCTCCACAGAAACACACCTCGGTCATACGGTTGCAGTGCTTAGGCGAAGCCCTGCGCCGGTAAATACATCATATCCGTCACCACGCCGTCGTGCTGACGAAACTCTCCCATGAAGCTCAACTGGATCAAGAGCTCGTGGGACGTCATCAAGCTGAACGTGTGCTGAACGCGGAGGTGCCGTACGTTCGGTGCTTGATCGGTTGAATCGCGAAGAAGTTCAACTACATCAACCGCGTCACTTGACGCTTCCGCTTCCGGTCTACGAGGGTACGTAGACACACTCTTCCCTCTTGTTGCTATGCATCTGGTAGATAGATCTTGCGTGATCGTAGGAAAATTTTAAAAGTACTACGTTCCCCAACAATAAGCACTGTAGCCCTTCTCGCTCCCGAGCCAAGAACGCAATACAAACCAAGGCAGGAGTAGGGTTTTACGCATCCGTGCGGCCCGAACCTGGGTAAACTGCTTGCGTGCACACTTCGATCCGCTCTTCGTGCATCCTCCGCCCCCTTGCCGTACCGAAAAGGGGCTCCGGTCCCATAGGTGTTCGTGGGCAATCAGTTTCCCTGAATGCTGCGACGTCATTTTGAGCTGGGGATGGAGAACAGCTAGCAGGAGTTCCAGAAGGCCACAGAAGTTCTGTGCGTCGATGGAGGTGCCCCTCTGCATACTTCCCACCGCAAACTCAAACAATGGGTGCGGGAAGTTAATGCAACAGAGCCACCCGTCGAGTCGCGCAAACTCCTGAAGTGGTCCAGCACGCCTATCATCTTCGACATTGAGGATCACCCTGACCGCACAACTGCGGTCGGGTGTTTGCCGATGTTGGTTTCACCAACCATCCGCAACCTCAAGGTCACCAAGATGCTGGTTGACGGCGGGGCAGGCCTGAACCTGATCTCCTCTACTGTGGTCCGGAAGCTACAGATCCCCAACAGCGAGCTCGAGGAGACCGGCACGTTCCAAGGGATCAACCCGGGAAGGAGCAAGCCGAAGGGGAAAATCACACTGCCAGTAACCTTTGGCGGAGAGCTAAATTTCAGGACTGAGAGGATCACCTTTGATGTTGCCGATATCCCGTTGCCATACAATGGGATACTTGGCCGTCCGGCGCTCGCCAAGTTCATGGCATCCTCTCATTACGCCTACAACATGCTCAAGATGCCAGGCCCGATAAGCGTCATCTCTGTCCCCGGCGACAAGAAAGACACGCTTATCTGCGCCGACAAGATTTACCGGGACGCGGCAGCCGCAACAGATAGTAAAGCACTTGCCGTTGAAGCTCCCGGGGGGAAGAACAAGACTAAGTCCGGCAAGAGCTCTGGGCCCACTCCGGCAAACGCACCTCTTCAGAGTGTTGCGCTGCCGTCGAGGACACACCATCGAGCTCCACCGACAAGTGCAAGAAGGGAATGGCAGCTCCACCTGCAACCAAGAAGGTGCCCGCCAAGGAGGACGGCACTGGTGGTACTTTCACCATCAGTGCCACGCTCGATCCTAAATAGGAAAGCGCGCTCGTTGCTTTCCTGCGGGCGAATGTCGATGTGTTTGCATGGCAACCGTCTGACATCCCCAACATTCCCAGGAAAGTGATTGAGCACAAGCTTGCCGTTTGTCCTCACGCGCGGCCCGTCAAGCAGAAGGTCAGAAAGCAAGCAGTGGAGCGCCAAGAGTTTATCGCGGAAGAAATCAAGAAGCTGGAAGCGGCAGGCCTTGTCAGAGGTGTACTTCATCCCACGTGGCTGGCCAACCCCGTTGTCATGCGCAAAGCAAATGGGAAGTGGAGGCTTTGTATAGACTTCACCGATGTGAATAAAGCTTGTCCCAAAGATCCATTTCCCTTGCCGCACATTGACCAGATCGTTGACTCCACGGCTGGATGTGAGTTGCTTTCATTCCTTGATGCATACTCCGGATACCACCAGATATTTATGGCTGAAGAAGGTGAAGAGAAGACCGCGTTCATTACTCCATGTGGCACTTATTGCTTCATACGCATGCCCTTTGGATTGAAGAATGCAGGTTCAACGTTTGCGAGGGTAGTCCACACTGCTTTTGAGCCACAGATACACAGGAATGTAGAAGCTTATATGGATGATATAGTGGTCAAGAGCAAGGACAAGGATACCCTGATTCAAGATCTAGATGAAACTTTTGCGAATCTGCGCAAAATACAACTCAAACTTAACCCCGAGAAGTGCGTGTTCGGAGTCCCCTCCGGCAAGCTTCTCGGGTTCTTTGTGTCCCAAAGAGGGATTGAAGCCAATCCCGACAAGATCAAAGCCATTGAGCAGATCAAAGCTCCGAAGCGCGTCAAGGATGTACGAAGGCTTGCCGGTTGTGTGGCTGCTCTCAGCAGGTTCATTTCTAAGTCTGCAGAACGCGCCCTGCCGTTTTTCAAAATCTTGAAAAAGGCGGGTCCAATGAAATGGACTCCGGAAGCGGAGGCAGCGCTGCAAGACTTGAAAGGGTACCTATCCTCCACTCCAATACTTGTCGCACCTAGGCCACAAGAGAAGTTGCTGCTGTACTTAGCAGCAACCAATCAAGTGGTTAGTGCTGCGTTAGTAGCGGAAAGGGAGGCAGATGAGGAGCCCATAGCCCCGGCAAGCACATCCAGCGACAAGCAGGAGGCTTCCCCGACGAGCTCTGGCCCCGACAAGGATGAGTCTGCGCAGATGCAAGAAGAGGTGCGGAAGAAGATGGTGCAGCGCCCAGTTTATTTTGTCAGTTCCCTCATGCAGGGGGCTAGGTCAAGATACTCTGGGGTGCAGAAGCTACTCTTCGGCCTCCTCATGGCCTCGAGAAAGCTGCGCCACTACTTCCAAGCACATCTTCTTCAAACTTTATTCAAACTTAGAAATGAACCTGCTAAAATGGCTCCGACAAAGTTCTCGCACAGATGTGCGAAAACGGCCATGGTCAAGACGACGTTTGGGGTGAAATCAAGGAGATGAAACCCGTAGGTATTCATAATATCGCAGAAGAATTCAGAGTATGGTGGGCAGAGTCCACAATAGAAGAACAGAGCAAAAAAGGCGTATCTTCCTGGAAACATCTCGCAGGCCTCGGCGGGGAGTACCTTGGTGCGCGGGTGCGCTTTTGTCTCCCTCGACCAGAAGAGGTAGAAGGAGTCCTTCAGCTCCTCCGCGCTGAGCCTCGGCGGGAAGACCGTCATCTTCTTCCGCATTGACGCTAGCTTCAGCGCCCTGGCAGTCTTCGCGGCTTTCGCCTTGTCGCCCTTCGGGGCCATGGCGGGGACGGCGAGGGAAGTCGACGACGCTGGGGAGGCTGGCGGCGGCGGAGGAAGGGCGGAGCGCTGCTCTCTTTCAACCTTCGGGGAGGAGGAAAGCAGCGGGGGTTTCTGGAGGATGAAGGAGAAGCGGGTTTGATTGCCCACGAACACCTATGGGACCGGAGCCCCTTTTCGGTACGGCAAGGGGGCGGAGGATGCACGAAGAGCGGATCGAAGCGTGCACACGAGCAGTTTACCCAGGTTCGGGCCGCACGGATGCATAAAACCCTACTCCTGCCTTGGTTTGTATTGCGTTCTTGGCTCGGGAGCGAGAAGGGCTACAGTGCTTATCGCTAGCAACACCGAGCGTGAGAGTGATCGAAGATCGGAACCCCCTCTACGTTGCGCAGGGGCCTCCTTTTATAGGTCGAAAGGGGTCACCGACAGGTGGCAACGCAGACGAGGGTAAAAATGTAAAAATGGTGGTAGTCGGACAAAGGAAATAACATTGCGTCGACTACCCAAAATAAAGTTATATTACAAGATGAGTTGTCGCTGTTCTAAGAAACTATTGTCCATAACGTGATTGGCAGCGACAAAGGAAGCAAAAAGGAAAACAGCCTAGTCTGCGCGGTCGCCGTCGACTCTCTTGATCTTGCCCACCTTGGCCACGATGGGTGCGACAAGGGCCTTGAGCGCCTCCTGGTCGGCGTCGGGCGGCAAGGTCCTGAGGACGTTATCGAGGTTGAGTCATGGGTTGCGGTAGGCTATCTTCATCAGCACCCTCTCCATGACTCCCGTGCAAAGCCTGCGCGCCTCGTTCGCCAGCTGCGTGGGGATCCTCTCCCGGAGCTGCTGGAGGGCCGGCGCCACTCCCCTGAAGAACAAGCTCAGCTTGTTGCTGTGAGGGAGGTTCTCGTCGGTGGAGTACCCGAGGTGCTCCGTCCCCAGCCCCGCCAACTCCCTGTCGATGTCAGCAGCGGCGGCGACAAGCCCCTCGGTCCAGTGCTCCACCGTCAGCCTGAAGTTGTTTTGGGAGAGGGCGGCGCTATCCAACAGTGCCCTCTCAGCCCTGAGGTCCTCCTTCAGCTTCGTCTCCCGATTTCTGGCGCTGTCAAGTGATGCGGTGAGAGTGGACAGCTTCAACTCCAAGTCTACAACGGAATCCTTGGCGATGGCGAGCTCCTTGCCCTTGTCGGAGAGACAGACCTGCAGCTCGGAGTGGCTGTGGGCGTCCTTCTCCCTCTCCGACACGAGCGCAGCAACCTTCTCCTTGCTCGTTTTCAAGTAGATCTCCAGTTGCGCCACCCTCGCCTCCAAGTCTCTCTTGGCGGTCTCAGCAGCTGCAGCGGCGTCCCTCGCTTCCCGCAGAGCTCCGCCAAGAGACTCTTCGCACGCGGCAAGGTCGTCCTCGTGGCTGTCGAGGTCGACTTTCCGCTGCGTTAGTTCACCTTCCCGCCGAGACAGCTCTTCGGCGGCGAGCCGTTGCTGCTCTTCTGCTTCGGCCTTCTCGAGTATGAACGCCTGATGCGCCTCGGCGAGCTCCTCCCGCTCCTCTGCCAAGGATCGGAGGGCCGCCTGGTTGGCGGCCCGGAGCTCTTCGGCGCGCTTCTCCAAGTCGACGCCCGCCTTGGCGGCCAGAGCCTCTCGGGACTCCAGCTTGGCCTGCCTGGCGCGGTATAGGGCCAGGAGCCTCCGCAAAAGCTGCTCCTCCTCGGGCTCGCTACTGCTGCCGGGCGCGTCGACGAACTTCAGCCCGGCGGAGGCGAGGACTTCCCCATCGAAGACCTCTCCCTCCGCGGGCGCCCTTGACGTAGATGCCCACGGGAGCTGAATGAAGACCCCGTTTCCAGCCTCCTGATAGGCGCCAGTTTCGGCCGCGGCAGCAGCAGGGCCGGCGGTCGGCCCAGCGTCTGACGCTCCTGCGGCCTCAGGGCCGTCAGTGCGACCGCCGGTCCCCTCCTCAGCTGCCGCGTCGGCGGCCTTGGCTGCCTCTTCGACGGCGGGCTCGTCAGTACCGATCGCCTCCTCAATAGCTGCGGCGTCACCAGTGTTGCCGCGCGCGTCCTCCTCGGTGGCGGCCTCCGTCTCCATCGGCTCTGGAGCGGACGAGTCTGAAGACAAGAAAAAAAGAAGAAAGAAGAAAATAATTGTCAAGCAAATATCCAAAAAAGAGAAATCCAAGAGAAGAAAAGTACAAGGGTTACCTGCGCGGGCCTCTTCTTCGACGGGGTTCCTTGCCGGGGAGTCCTCCCTCGGCGGCGTGGTGGTAGCCCCCGCCGGCGGAGAGCCGCTGGCGCCTTCCCTTGGCGGGGTGCTCGCCCTTGGCGGAGTACTCGCCCTTGGCGGGGTGCTCGCCCTTGGTGGGTTACTCGCCCTTGGCGGGGTGCTCGCCCTTGGCGGGGTACTCGCCCTTGGCGGAGTACTCACCCTTGGCGGGGTATCCTCCCTCGCCGGGGAGCTCCTCCTTGGCGGAGAAGTCGAGATGTGCGGCTCGTCGGGAGCAACCTCTTGGCGCTCCTGAGGCTGCTGCTCTGCTTCTGCACAAGTCAACGAACAAACAAAACATTAACAAGGATGAAAAGCCCACGTGCGCCCGACAAGCGGAGAGCGGTCAGAAGACTTACGCTGGGGGCTGCGCTGGGGGCTGCTCTGCGGAGCAACTGCCTGGTCCGGCAAGCCTGTCGCCGGCGCATCCCCTGCTGCTGCAACGGGCTCGTCCTCAAGGTCGACCACTGCGATCTTGGCCCTCTTCGCCGCCCTCTGGGCCAGGGTCCTGGAAGACAGACAAAATCAGAATCAGGCGAAGAAAGTTCAAGACAAGAGCAACAAAAATCGAAGGAAACAAGAGTTGCCAGTGCTTACTCTTCCTCCTCCTCGTCAGAACTGAGCACGGAGAAATCAAAATCCGCCTCGCGCATCCCGGCGCGAGGAGCTGGAGGAGTAGGCTCCCTCGGCCACTTGGCGGGAGCAGGGACGGTGGTTTGAGAAGACCCCGCTCCAGTTGTCGCCGAGGCACGAGGGGCGGCAGGAGCGTTAGCCCCAGCCCGGGAAGACCCTCCTCCAGCCGCTCCTGAAGCACGGGGCACTCCCTTGGCGGCCTTACCCGCCGCGGTGGCGCGTGTCGGACGGCGCTGCGGCTGCTGGCCCGCCGGCTGCCCCGCCACGTCTGCGGCTTTGCATAGGCGCCTCCTCGCTGGAGCCGGAGGACTTGCCGGTGGCGGTGAACTACCCGAGGATGAAGAAGAAGAGTCGAGATTCAGAGACCCGCCTGAGTCTTCGGCAGAATCGCTTGATCTGGCGCCCTGATTGGCGGGCCCGCTTGACTCTGTGCCTTGCTCGGCGGCCTCGCTTGTCCCAGCAGGTTGCCCGGCAGGCTTTATCACTTTGAGGAGCTCTTCCTCCTCGGCCAGACTTACCGCCTCTGCTGCATCCGCCTCCTCCAAAGTATATCCGAATTCGCTCGCGGCCCTGGCTGCAGCTGCCTCCTCCAACCTGGTGGCAATATAAGCCATCTCCTGGTCGGTGGTGTCGCGGGTGAGGCCTCTCTTCTCGTCGGGCTTGACTGGCTGCTCCACCAAGTTGTCGAAGAACGTTTGCACGGCTTCGTCGGAAAGCTCCCGCCAAGTGGGGTCAATACCATGGGAGTCACACCACGGCATTGCCGCGCGGATAGCGCTGAGCGACGAATTGTTGCATAGCGGAACTACGCCCTGCGGCAATGCGAACCACTCTGGATGTTTGGGGTCGTGCTTGAATAGCTCATGGAGCATTCCGTTGAGCTCCATGATAGTGAAATTGTAGTTGAGGCCTGGGCGCAGCCTCATAATGTCTGCCGCATTATCAAACTCCCAAGCAGGCCTTTTCCTCTCCTGCAAGGGAGCGATGCGGCGGGGAAGGAAATCTGCCCCGACAGCCCCTACAGTGAGCCTGGCTTGCCAGAGGCGAAGAATCCTAGTGGTGGCTATCTTCAGCTTGTCGTCCTCAGGGGCCAGGTCACTCCAGTCATTGCCGCGCACTATTGCAACTTGGCACCAGGAAGTGAACTGCTGTGGTTCATCCTCCATGATCCAGCACCAGTTGGCCCTCCACTCCTCCCACTTGCCGCGGAGTTCCCCAGTCTAGTAAGCCTCTTTCCTATGAAGCCTAAAGATCCAAGAAATCCCGCCGGACAGAGGAGACCCAGACTCGACTCGAGGCGTAAAGTAATGGCGGAAAAGAGCTACATTGGGGTAGACTCCGACAAAGTTCTCGCACAGATGTGCGACAACGCCAATGGTCAAGACAGCGTTTGGAGTGAAATCAAGGAGATGAAACCCGTAGGTGTTCATGATATCGCAGAAGAATTCGGAATATGGCGGGTAGAGCCCGTAGTAGAAGAACAGAGCAAAAAAGGCGTATCCTCCCGGTAACATCTCGCAGGCCTCGGCGGGGAGTACCTTGGTGCGCGGGTGCGCTTTTGTCTCCCTCGACCAGAAGAGGTAGAAGGAGTCCTTCAGCTCCTCCGCGCTGAGCCTCGGCGGGAAGACCGCCATCTTCTTCCGCATTGATGCTAGCTTCAGCGCCCTGGCAGTCTTCGTGGCTTTCGCCTTGTCGCCCTTCGGGGCCATGGCGGGGACGGCGAGGGAAGTCGACGGCGCTGGGGAGGCTGGCGGCGGCGGAGGAAGGGCGGAGCGCTGCTCTCTTTCAACCTTCGGGGAGGAGGAGAGCAGCGGGGGTTTCTGGAGGATAAAGGAGAAGCGGGCGAATGGAGGGAACTGCCCCTGTTTCCCCTGCTTTTAAGGGGGGGAGGGGGGCGTTCCGTATTTTTCCCATTAAAGAAACATGCCACGATCTCTCCCACGATGCCGCAATCGACGCGTGCCGTTAGGGAGAGGCGCGGTGGATACGGAGTGGGATGTGGCGCGCCGTGGGCCGCGTGTGCCCGTGCACTGTTCTGGGCCTGGCCCAACAACGCTCGGCACCGTGTGTGGCCCAGGCCCGGGGCTCCTGTCGGTGTACTAAAGTAGGGGTACCTTAGTATCCCAACTTGTGCACGGGCAGTAGTAGCGTCCTGTGGCAGGGTTTGCCACGTGCCCGCCAAGGCCCACTATGGTTCCTTTGGAGCCATTCAAGAACAAAGTGTTCAAGTTAAAGAAACAAGACCCCGGCAAGAGGAGCTTGCCGGGAAGGCCGCTCCAGGCTCAAGACCACCCCTTTGGCACAAGACCCTGGCAAGAGGAGCTTGCCAGGAAGGCCAAAACATGGCGTTTCAGGAGACTTGCGGTGGCGCATCGCGCGCCCCGGCAAGGCCCGGAGAGCGGCAAGCTCCCGGGCGCGACAAGTTAACAACCGCGGCAAGGTGCAAGCCGCGGCAAGCTTCCACTATGTGCCCGCGCTCCAGCTCATCCAGCCACGCGTCGCCCTGGGGCCCTTCCAGGTGCACGTGGCGGAAGGCTGTGCAGCCTGGGGTACACGGTGGCGAGCTGCGATGACGAGGCCACCATCGTGGCGAACGGAGACGCCCTGACGGACGCTTTTTTGCACTGTTTAGGGCGACGGCGACGGGCATTTAATGCCCTTGTCCCCTGCCGTCAGGGTTAGGTATAAAGCACTATGCATACACTGTTCCAACTACCACCATTTTTTTACATTTTTACCCTCGTCTGCGTTGCCACCTGTCGGTTACCCCTTTCGACCTATAAAAGGAGGCCCATGCGCAACGTAGAGGGGGTTCCGATCTTCGATCACCCTCACGCTCGGTGTTGCTAGCGATAAGCACTGTAGCCCTTCTCGCTCCCGAGCCAAGAACGCAATACAAACCAAGGCAGGAGTAGGGTTTTACGCATCCGTGCGGCCCAAACCTGGGTAAACTGCTCGCGTGCACGCTTCGATCCGCTCTTCGTGCATCCTCCGCCCCCTTGCCGTACCGAAAAGGGGCTCCGGTCCCATAGGTGTTCGTGGGCGATCAGTTTCCCCGACAGTTACCCTCAATGGGCTTATTTTAATCCATGGATGCAATATAATTTCTCACATCATGAAAGGGCATTACCAAATCATCATATGTTTGATTAGCTTCACTTTTGTTGCTAATCTAAATGGCCGATATATACTTATCGTCCTAAGCATGTACAAATGGCCGATGAAGTGTTGATATCGTCCTTAGAAAGAGCATCATGCAAGTTATTTTTTGGCACGCAAGCTTTGCCGAAAAACAGGGGGGCATGTGTTGACACCAGATTTTGGCATGGTCAAGAACTTAATTAAGACGGCCTCAAATGGGAAAGTGCTCAACGTGAGAAAGATTCGTATCATAAAAAGGATAAACTTTGATATTTGGGCCATAGCCATCCGGTCTCATCTCTAAGGCTGAAGTTGTGTTCGAAGTACTGAGATTTACTATCAAAAACACTTTTCGGCTGATTACGCCCCCAAGATTGCCGTATAGGAGTCGTGAGATCGGTTGGTCGAAAATTCTTTTCAAGTAGTCTCACTCGGAGTTTATACACGAATTGTCTTAATCTCGTCGAAACGGTCGATTTTGATATAAAATTCCTCTCAATCCAACATCGTATGCAAAAGTTAGAGCCATTCAAATGCAACACTCCCAGGAGGGTACATATGGCGCGCCCCACCAGACATTTGTCTGATGGGTAGCGCGAGTGATAGTCCATTTTGCGCGAGAGACTCGGCCCTGAACAGGGCCTCGAATCGAAAAACTTTGAACATGAAAGTTGTTTGTCTCGTCAAAACGAGTAAATATGTTTTGGGCGCATTTTCATCCAAGATCGTTTACTACAACAAAAAAGACCCGCAAGGTGCAACCAGTTTAAAACGAACAATTTTGGAAAGTCCTGACAAAACCAATCCGAATTTGACTAGGGTTTTTGACATGAATCCAAGCCTTTTCCTTGCACGGGAAGTCCACCCGCCTATTATATACCTAAGGGGTGACGACCGATTCAACAACACACAATCGAACAAACACATCTATCACTTTTACCTTTACTTTTATCTTCTCCCTTTGTTCTTCTTTTTCCTCGTTCTTCATTCATTCTTATGTTGTAGGGCGGCAAACCTCGAGGCCCTATGGGCGATCAGGTCTACCTAGGGCAGCCCATAGCCGCTCGCGCCCTGACGGGGTCCCTCCCGGGCGTGTGGGGTTTTGAGTCCTCAAAAGCGCCTGCCAGATTGCTTGCGTACCGCGCTTCTGGACATGTCTCCTTCGACGTAAGCTGTGGTGCATCACCCCCGGCATCAAAGATACACGGTGACGTGTTCGTGTGCAAATAACTGGTCATGTGTCTCTGAATCCTCCTCTAAGGAGCTATCTATAACAAGCAAGATGTTTACTTCAGCAGGTAGCATTGTCTGCTCTGAAGATGTTGTTTTCATTCCAGATATTTCCATCACCGATTTAAATGGAACCTTAACCTGTCTGCCGTGTCTCCGTATATCCACACATGCCTATCCCTCTCCTGCAGCGGTGAGATGCGGTGGAGAAGGAAATCTGCCCCCACATGCTCAACAGTTAACCCGGCAGCCGCCACACGAGTGATCCTGTTGATTGCTGGGAGCATCCTGTCCTCGGTAAGGCCTTTGACGCTCCATGCCTTGCTGCACTCAACACACTCCTTCCGTGCTTCACAGAACTCAGGGACTTCCTTATCCTGAATCTAGCACTAGTCTCCCCTCCATTGTTCCCACCGCTCGTGCTGAAATCCAGGGATATAATCCCAAACTTCCCTCGCCGAGCGAGGTATCCAGCTAATAATACCAGAGCGGTTGACTTTGCTCTCCACCCATGGGACAAAGTAGTGCCGGAAGAGATCGAAATTGGGCTTGACTCCGACAAAGTTCTCGCACAAATGCGCAAAAATGGCCATGGTTGCCATTGCATTTGGCGTGAAGTCAAGAAGGTGGAACCCGTAGATGTTCATGATCGCCTCAAAATATTAACAGAAAGGAGGATAGAGGCCACATATGAAGTAAGCGCAGAAGAAATGATAAGAGTTTTGCGGATTGTCCCGCCCCGCATAAACTACGGGTGCTCCATGCCCCTTGTTGACGACCCTCCCCCACAGGTATCCATACCTCGCTTGGAGGGCGAAGCCACTCAGATTCGACGGAGTGAAGATGACGCCCTCGCTCCGCTTCTTGTTCGGCTCCGCCGCCCTCTTGCTTCCCTCGGCGGTGGCCTCCATCGCCATGGCCTTCTGCTTCTTCTTCTCCGCGGCTTTCTTCCCCATTCTGGCAGCGGTGATGCGGAAGGGAAGAAAATTCGATGAGGGGAAACGGCGGGAAAAGGGGGGCGGAAGGAGGAGCTGTTGCTTGGCCTGCGTAAGAAGGAGATTGGGGAGCGGCGCAGGTGGCAGATGGGTTGTGTAGTTTGGCTTTTCCTTATCTTAAGGAAGGGAAAAGCGGAGCAGAGGCGCGATGCTTCAAAAAGTTATTGTTTTTACCGTAACTACAGCAGCCCCACAATCCCACGACGGGCAGTAATTGCGCAAAGTGGACATTGGAGCAACAGGTCATCATGACGGAACCGGCGCTCTTAGCTCCCTCCTTCCAAGTGTCCACGCACTGTTTGGGGCCTAAACTAACGTGCCCAGCGACACGTGTGGCTCAGGCCCGGGGGCTTATGTCAGGGAAAATATACAGGGGATGTGTTTTCCCTGACTCGTGCACGAACAATCCAAGGCCAAGCTAAGATGTACCAGAAACCAAGAGATTCAAGGTATCAACTCAGACCAGAAAGACCAAGGACAAGCCAAAGAAGCAAGACATCACCAAGAGAAGGGCCTCCCTTGCCGGGCAGGCGAGCCCTACAAGGGGCGAGGCCATCCCCGAAAGCAGATAGCAGAAATACCCCGGCAGACCTCACCAAGCACCCAAGCACGACCCACGTTGTCAATCAATGCGGTGTCAAGCCACAAGATGATTAAGTGGCAGCCATTAGCCACACGGCAGCCAGTTCCTACAAGAAGAACCCACAGATGACACCCGTCCTGTGACGTGTCAAGGAGACAAGCGCGTAGCTGGCGAAGGAGCCCGGCAGGCCTTGCCGGGTAGCCATTGATGTGACACTAAGCGGTGCATTTAATGCACCCTGTCAGCCCGCAAAGTTAGGTACGATAGCACCGTTTGCTATCATGTTAGTGCAAAATGACTACTTTGCCACTGTGGCCGCCCCTTGACTATAAAAGGAGACCCATGGCAACCGTAGAAGGGGTTGGAGAATAGAGAAACCCACACCACCGTACGCACATAGTCACTACTGCCCAAGGGTAACCCTTGTCGGGCAAGTGTACTACGCTCCACCACCACCATTCCATCGTCAATCCACTAAAGCAAGAGTAGGGTCTTACGCCTTGTAGCGGCCCAAACCTGGGTAAATTGCTTGTGTGCTTCTCGTCGTGCTGCCGTGCGCTGGTCCGCTCTTTGTCCAACACGACGTTCCCCTGCTGAACCAGCAAGGGGCCTCCCGGTCCCATAGGTGGCCGTGGATATACCGCGACAGTTTCCATACTTTCATGATATTCAAAATCCATCCTCTCCAAGACATAGCATCTTGCATGGCATGGGATAAGCTAGTCGAATTGTAAAAGATAAAAATTACACATTGAAGAAGCCGAAGTCAAGCTTAATTACGAAAAAACACTTGTCTTCGTTGCGTACCGTTTCAACATCGAAGGTCTCCCGGAGCTTAATGCTGAAGCCTCGACCTTCTACCAGGTGAGGCCTGTCGCACAGACCCCGGTGGTCGCCACACCAATCGCACTCCGGGAGACTATCGTTGTCGGACGACATTTCCTATGTTCATTATTCAAAGATTGAACTTCAAAAATTAAATATATATACTACAAAAACTAAATTAGATCATTATTATTCATCACAGGTTGACTATCGGTCTGACGAGTAGTTTCTTGAAAACTCTCATCTCACGTAGTGTATATATTTGACAATCGGGATTCTTCATCTCTGACATTTGCGACCATCAGTGATTGTCGTTCTTCTCTTCCTTCCTGTGCATTACCAAAAGGTCTATCACAAGAAGGAAGAGGAAGAATGAACCCCACGAAAACAGTTGGCATTCTTCTTCTCTCATATATGGTGGAGTCCCGACAGACTTAAAGTCAACTCGAAATGTCATTCTCCTTCTGGCGCCTGTAACTCATTCCAATCATTTATGAAATACACAAGTGCTTGGGACTTGATTGCAGTACGAGGCACATATTTTAACCCATGAGGTCCAAGCTCAATGGCCCACTTGGCAACCCGGTCAGTTGCTTGTCTGTTTTGGATTATATCTCCCAAAGAGGCAGAGCTGACCACGGTGATGGGATGACCTTGAAAATATTGCTTAAGCTTTCGTATTGCCATGAATACTCCTTATACCAGTTTCTGCCAATGCGGATACCATTGTTTGGATTCAATAAGCACTTCACTGATATAGTAAACCGACCGTTGAACCGGATATTCCTTCCCAGTCTCCTTGCGCTCCACTACAATGGCCACACTGACGGCTCGGGCATTAGCAGCCACGTACAACAACAGCGGCTCGTTATCGACCGGAGCACCAAGGACAGGTGGCTCTGCCAACTGTTTCTTCAAGTCCTCAAACGCCGCATTAGCAGCATCACTCCAGACAAAATTATCTGCCTTTTTCATCATCTGGTAGAGAGGGATAACTTTTTCTCCCAATCGGCTGATAAACCGGCTCAGCGCTGCAATGCGGCCCGCCAGACGTTGAACGTCATTGATACACGCCGGTTTAGCAAGGGACGTAATAGCTTTGATTTTCTCCGGATTAGCTTCAATGCCCCTGTTTGACACCAGAAACCCCAAGAGCTTGCCTGCGGGTACACCAAAAACACACTTGGCCGGATTAAGCATCATCTTATATACCCGGAGATTATCGAAAGTTTCCTTCAAGTCATCTATTAATGTCTCCTCCTTTCTGGATTTTACGACAATATCATCCACATATGCACGAACCTTACACCCAATTTGTTTAAGAAGACAATTCGGCACACAACGCTGATAAGTCGCCTGGGCACTCTTGAGCCCAAAGGGCATAGACACATAGTAGAAGGCTCCAAAGGGAGTTATAAAAGTTGTCTTCTCCTGGTCCTTAACTGCCATTTTGATCTGATGATAGCCGGAATATGCATCCAAAAAGCTCAAACACTCACAACCCGCCGTAGCATCAATTATTTGATCAATACGAGGGAGAGCAAAGGGATCAGCTGGACAAGCCTTGTTCAAATCTGTGTAGTCCACACACATACGCCAAGTACCGTTCTTCTTAAGTACCAACACCGGATTAGCTAACCATTCAGGATGAAATACCTCAACGATAAACCCAGCCGCCAAGAGCCTGGCTACTTCTTCACCAATGGCCTTGCGTCTTTCTTCATTGAAGTGGCGGAGAAACTGCTTGACCGTTTTAAACTTGGGATCAATATTAAGAGTGTGCTCAGTGAGTCCTCTCGGTACACCTGGCATGTTAGAAGGTTTCCATGCAAAGATGTCCCGGTTCTCACGGATGAACTCGATGAGCGCGCTTTCCTATTTTAGATCCAAGTTAACGATGATGCTAAACTGCTTGGATGAATCGCTATGAACAAGATCAACCAACTTAGTCTCATCAGCCTATTTAATCTTCAAGGCCGGATCATGCTCTGTAGTTGGCTTTTTCAAAGGGGTCAAATCCGCCGGATCAACATTGTCCTTTTAGAACTTCAACTCCTCTGTTGCACAAACCGACTCAGCATAGGCCGCGTCACCTACTTCACATTCCAAAGCGATCTTACGGCTCCCATGTACTGTGATGGTCCCCTTATGACCCGGCATTTTGAGCTGCAGATAAACATAACAAGGCCTCGCCATGACCTTAGCATAAACCGGCCGTCCAAATAGGGCATGATACGGGCTCTTAATTTTTATCACTTCAAAGGTCAAGGTCTCTGATCTTGAGTCATGCTCATCTCCAAAGGTAACCTCTAGATCTATCTTCCCAACTGGATACACTGATTTACCAGGCACTACACCATGGAAAACAGTGTTTGACGGTCTAAGCTTTTTATCTGTTAACCCCATGTGACAGAAGCTTTCATAATAAATAATTTGATGCTGCTCCCTCCGTCCATGAGCACCTTGGTGAACTTATACCCCCCAACCTGAGGTGCTACCACCAATGCCACCTGACCCAGATTATCAACCCGGGGCGGATGATCCTCACGACTCCACACAATGGGCTATTCCGACCAGCGTAAATAACGAGGCACCGCTGGTTCAATGAAGTGCACTGCCCTTTTATAAACCTTCTGATCGCGTTTACATAGGCTAGTGGTGAAGACATGATACTGCCCACTATTGAACTGCTTCGGGTTGCTCTGGTAATCCGACTTTGCTGCTGATGATTGCCCTGATGATTATAACCACCTTGGCTGCCTTGACTGCCCTGATTGCCATGTCTGCTCTGATTGCCATGTCCGCTCTGATTGCCTTGAAATCCTGAGCCAGAACTACCACCGCCATAACCCGGCCCATGAGAACCAGGCCCTGAACCGCCGGACGGTCCATGATCATATTGGAAACGATCCGAATTTTTGAACTCCCGCATAATAAAGCAATCCTTCTAGAGGTGCATTGCTGGTCTTTGCTTTGTCCCGTGCCTAGGGCAAGGATGATTTAACTGGCGCTCAAGATTGATACTTGATCCTCCGCTCCACGGGGTGGCCTACCTTTACGACGCTGACCATCTTTCTGTGTATTGGTGTTAGCCACAAAATCTGAATTGTTATCTGATTTACGCTTACCGCTGTTTCCATGGCTCGCCGGGTTATGCTACGGCACTTTACCGTTCTTCTTTCTCTTTCCCGACTTTTCATCGTCACACTCAGGTTCCTTGGTACTATCGGAATCGGCGTACTTAACTCTAGTTGCCGTGAGCGTTCCCATGTCATCACACTGACGTTTGAGCGGTCCGAACTTCAGCTTCAGAGGCGTGAACCGGCAATTGCCTTCCAACGTTAAAACTGATGTATCGGCGTTGATGCGGTCTGACGAGTGCAAGATCTCTGAAACCCGGCGCACCCAATGGCTTGTTGATTCATTCTCTCCTTGGACACAGGCAGCTAATTCCACAATTGACATGGGCTGCTTGCATGTGTCTTTGAAATTCTGGATAAACCGGGCCCTTAACTCGGCCCATGACCCATGGAGTTAGCTGGCAAACCTTTCAGCCAAGTACGGGTTGTTCCTTCCAACATCATGGTGAAGTATTTAGCACATGCTGCATCGTCCACATCCAGCATCTCCATCGCCATCTCATAGCTCTCAACCCACGATTCGGGGGATAAATCGGCAGTGTAATTGGGCACTTTCCGTGGTCCTTTGAAATCCTTGGGCTGACACACATACGTAAAGCAGGGGTGAGACACGGCACTCCCAAAGAGATGGAAGTAACTCCTAGCTCCATCGAGGTGGTTGGACGAACCAGGGTAAATTGACGGGTCGTGTACTGTGCCACTAACTCGGCTTCCCGACGTTGTCTACCCTGATCCACCACATCCTGAGCATTCGCGCCACCACCTGTCGGGTTATGCCCCTGAGGCGGGTTACGGTTCCGCGCACTGCTTGACACGGCCGTTTCATCTATATGCCTGCTGTAACTCCGGCTTGGGCGGGCGGGGGGGGATGTATCCTCTCATGGCTGTACGAATAAGCCTGCTGCTGAGTCAAAGCTGTCTGAAGGAGCTCCCTAGCCCGTCGCGTCTCCACCGCTACGCGAGACTCACCTTCGATAGGGAGGGCCGCCAATCGTGAAGCGGCTGCGACTATGTTATCCAAGGGGTTGGAGTAATGACCCGGAGGCGTCGGTACATGTTGTAACGGGATGATCTGACGAGGCGGATCCGTTGCGTGTGGCTGGACCGATGCCCCCGTTCCAGGTGCTTCTGCCCGGTTTACCACTGGTTGATTGCTAGTTCCTGCTCCTGGCGTGCTAAAGAGATTCCTTGCCTCCTAAATCGGAGGCAGGTGAGACTGGTACCTTCTCCTCATTACATCATTTGATGCGTTCTGATCCAACATGAGCCGATAAGCCTAAGCATCCAACTCGGCCTGCTTCGCAGCCATCCTGGTGTTTTCAGCTGCCAGATCTATCTTAGCTTGAGCTATCTATTCCTTTACTTTAGCAACTTCTGCATCATGCCACTCCTGATCCACCGGGCTAACTTCAGCAGTCGAATAAACCGGACAACACCTGGGCTAGTGGCCGCGCAGGGCCTCCTACCCTAGTTGCCGCTGCCGCCGCCAAACTAGATGTCAATGCTGCTGCGGTCGAAGAGTGTTGCATGGACTGTTATCCGGCCATGAAGACTGCAACTCGGCTCGGCGGATTGAGGGGGTCCGTAATACTGTCGCCATCGGAACAGCCCCCAAACCGGCCATCTTGTAGTAGGTACAAATACTCGGTCTCTACGGTAGATGACTCGTCACCAGAATAAACAACAGTCTCACCACCAGATTCCGATCTATCTTCAGTTTCCACTCCGTGGACGACTCCTACAAAGACACGCTTCATGGTCGGCCGAACCCGGGCAGGTCTCGCACGCTGAGCCGTCTCGACGATGTTGGTGCAGATGTCCGGCTCAGGGCCCGGTTCGCCGATCTTGCCAATGAAAACACGGATGCCGCCGAAGGGGACCTGGTACCCGTACTCAATTGAGTCGGCCTCGGGGCCTGAGCCTGCGTCATCGATGTAGATCTTGCCGTGGCGACTCTTGGTCATCCGGCCCACTGCGTATCCCTTGAGCCCTTCGAAGCTGCCCTCTAAGAACTCGAAACCATCGTGCGATTGCCCCACGGCGGGCGCTAACTGTCGTGGTTTTGTCACGGTAGATGTCCTAGCATAAGGACTTAGTCATGGAGCCATCGCTACGGGTTAGCTTAAAGGGGTTAAAGCGAACAAAGGACACAAGGAATTTTATACTAATTCGGCCCCTTGTGGTGAAGGTAAAGGCCTACTCTAGTTGGTGTGGTATTGCTAGGGTTTCGATGACCAGGGAGCGAATCCGCTTTGCCTGTGTCTTGAGCTGTTGTTTTTGTTGTCCCTGAACCGCTGCCGGGTCGTCCCTTTATATACACAGGATGACGCCCGGCTGGTTTACAGAATCCCGAGGCCGTCTCATAAACTTGTCCGGCTCGGTTTCTACCTTTCCTATCTTACAACACAAGTTACACACCATATGGCGGTTTATGTCTAGGGGCCCTAATCCGCCTTTGGGCCCTGGGCCTTTTAGTTCTCTATAGTAACAAGCCATACTCCTTGTCTTCATGGGCTTCAATAGGGGTAATTCAGTACAGGTATAACCCGGCCCCTCCTGGGCGGTTTATACATAATAGTTATATCCCCAACAATTGGCGCAGCTTTCTAGTCTGGTTCCACACGATGGAGACTCATCCAAGCTAAAGCGGCATAAATCAGGGATAGCGTGTCCCAGCATGTCGTTCATCCAGCGGTGCGCACTGAAGACAAAACCATGCCTCATGAATGGCAAGCCTTCAGTGTCGTGCACGGAAGGTGGCATCCGCTTCATAATGGGGTAGCTGTCCCCAATGAAAAGCGGGTACTCTCCAATAGTGTTCCTCAGCACCCACATAGCATCACGGGGGTCGAACTCGGCGTCGTTCATCTGGTACACGCGGCATCTCAGATCTGGACATATGGTGACGTACATGGTCAAGGTCCATGCATAATAATGTTGTGCTCAAATATGGCGGTCAGTAATATTTTGCAACAAATAGTATTACTCTGGTATAGCCGTATAGAGGTAAAATAACCGGCTTATTATATATAGGCACTCTTGGCTACATGGATGAGATAGTACATTTAAATATATAAAAGCATGGGAAACATTTGAATGTGTATTTCCTTGCCTACAATCTTATTTGACAAGATCCAACTTGGTTCTTATGTCTCAAGAATCCAGATTGTTCTAGTCTCTTTCTATAGAGTATCAGATAAGTATGTGGAAAGATGCTTCTAGAAAACATGAGATGGTAGAGTTGGGGGTTCAATAAGAAGGCCACGTGGCAGAATCCTATAAGTTGGAAACTTTATCCAACAGATCATAATGCTCGGATTTGCTATCTCTGGACCGTTGAATGGAGCATATCCAACGACTAATATTTGAATCTATTGGCACACTATGTAGTGGTATAGAAACATGTCCCAGTCAAGAAAAGAAAATAACTAACAAGTTACAACTACTCTAACACACAGCAATGAGAAAATGGAATACCTGGGTAGATGGTGACGGTTCGATCATGGTAGATCGTCTGACCATGTTGCACATCAGTGGTACCATGTGTAATAACTGCTAAGATAGTTGATCCCAATAAGCCAAAGTCAGCTACAAGCTTGCAGGTTCGACCGAACCGTGGATGCAAATGCACATCCAGGATCGACAATCTTATTTTGATCGGGGTATGACTGGTCCTTGCAAAATAATGGATTACCGTTAGGGATGCAAATGATGGTTTCTGCATTCCGGTTGTAATCACCCGTACTGTAGGATGGGGACCAGATGAAACAAGTCCCCTAGCTTGTCACCGCGAAGATGCGGCCTACATGGCACACGTCGTCTTTGAATCTGTAGGGGTACAAATCTGTCGTGGCCAACATGTGTCAGCCTCTGCCATTACTGCCTCTTGTATTGACGGCAATCCTAATATCGAACACCACGATGAGATAGTAATCGTCGTAGCCACCTTGATTTGTCGGCGGGTCCACATGTGCTATCTCCTTAAATCTCATGTAGGCATCATCATACCTATTCAGGCCTAGACTGTCCGAAGGCCAATCCAAATGGTGGAGAACGGGTCTACGGGAACGGCCGCGCTGCTATGGATGTTGTGCAAATTGATGGTGGTATCCGGCCGGAGGTATGCAAGCCAATCTTCGTTGGCACCAACCTAGACCTATATATAAGACGGTGGGCAGCGGATAAATTACATGATGGAATAACTAAGTACAATACTATATTTAGAATATACACTACATGATCATACTCCATGACTGACCTGCTCATTGGACAAAATCCAACTACCTCTCAACGTCGGAAACCCTAGCAGAGTCGACATGCAACCATGGCCAGGGAGCGGTGAACTATTCGATGGATTGTCCCATAGAATAACCTTCTCCTCGAGGACGCATGGAAGACCAACAAGCATGGTGTCAGAGATATTACTATCAGATATAAACCGGCCAGGAGGGTCCGGTTTAAGTCATCAAGATTATATTATCAGAAGCCCCGTGGAGTATGAAGTAAGAGATTGTAGTCCAAGAGGCTTAGAGCCCATATGTTAGGGCCCATAATTTGTAAACCATCATACTATGTAACTTGGGATGTAAGATAGAAAGAGCAGAGACCGGGGCGGACACGATTATGAGCCGGCCTCAGGACTTTGTAAACCGGGCCGGGCGTCACCTCTTATATAAAGGGACGACCCGGCGACGGTTCAGGACAAGAAACAATAGCTCGAGACACACGCAAAGCGGATTCGCTCCCTGGTTATCGAAGCCCAAGCAATACCACACCAAACTAGACGTAGGCTTTTACCTTCATCGAAGGGGCCGAACTAGTATAAAATCCATGTGTCCTTCATCCGCTTTAACCCCTTTGAGCTAACCCGTAGCGATGGCCACACGACTAAGTCCTTTTGCTAGGACATCTGTCGTGCTAAATCCACAACAGTTGGCGCCCACCGTGGGGCCATCGCACGATGTTTTTGAGTTCTTGAACGGCAGCTTCAAAGGGCTCAAGGGATACGCAGTGGGCCGGATGACTAAGAGTCGTCGTGGCCGGATCTACATCGACGATGCAGGCTGGGGCCCCGAGGCTGATTCAATCGAATACGGGTACCGGGTCCCCTTCGGCGGCATCCACGTCTTCATCGGCAAGATCGGTGAACCGGGCCCTGAGCCGGACACCTTCCCCAACATCGTCGAGTCGGCTCAGCGTGCGAGACCTGCCCGGATTCAGCCCGCCGTGAAGCACATCTTCGTTGGAGAAGTGCATGAAGTACAAGCCGAAGACGGATCGGACTCTGGCGGCGAGACCATTGTTTATTCCGGCGATGAATCTTCGTCCGGAGAGACCGAATCTTTGTATCTGCTGCAAGATGGCCGGTCTGAGGGTTGTTCCGATGGTGACAGTATTCCGGACCCCCTAGATGCACCAAACAGGGTTGCTGTTTTCATGGCCGGATCACAATCCATGCAGCAGCCCGCGATGACTGGGGCGTTAACATCAGAGGCAATGGGAGCTAGAGCTAGAGACCTTCCCCCGTCGCCTTCGGACGCTCTATCCACCTTGGTCAACACTTTGACAGTGCTTGTAACAGCAGAGGTAGCCCAGGCCGACAAGGAGCAGCGTGATGCGGAGATCGCTCAAGTCAAGATCCGAATTGAACAAGCGAAATTGGACCTGGCTGCTGAGAAAGCTAGGATGGCTACAAGGCAGGCGGAGCTAGAGGCTCAGGCCTATCGGCTTATGTTAGACCAGACCACCTCGCAAGGAGTAATGATGAGGAGACAACGATCTCGCCTACCGCCGGTTTATGAGGCAAGAAATATTTTCAGCACACCAGGCGCAGGAACCAGTTACCAGCCAGAGGTAAACCGGGGAGGAGCACCAGGAACAGGCGCGTCGGTTCAACCACCGGCCGCAGA
Organism: Secale cereale; assembly: GCA_902687465.1. Taxonomy (NCBI): domain Eukaryota; kingdom Viridiplantae; phylum Streptophyta; class Magnoliopsida; order Poales; family Poaceae; genus Secale; species Secale cereale. The sequence continues at coordinate 483,752,939 of LR738713.1, forward strand.
GCCGAATCGCCAAGTTGTGCCGACCCAGCATGTGCCCACCCCTCTTGGTCATTATTCTAATCCGTTGGACAACATAGTTGCTACCGCTTCACGACTGGCCGCCCTTCCCATTGAAGGTACCTCCCCCATAGCAGTGGAGGCACGACGGGCCAAGGAGTTGCTGGACACGATGTTAACTCAACAACAAGCTTATTCATATAGCCGGGAGAGGATTCATTCAACCCCTCGCCCGAGCCGGAGTTATACGAGGCGTATGGACGAACCGGCCGTATCAAGCAGCGCACGGAGGTGTCATCGGCAGAGGCAGGGTAATCCGACAGGAGAGGAAGCACATGCGCAAGAGGTGGTGGATCAGGCCAGACACACCGCCCAGTACGATGCCCGTCAGGCGACACCGGTTCATCCCACCGCCACAGTTGAACCGGGGGTCATGTTCAGTTCCCTGGGCGTACAGTGTCTCATCCCCGCTTTACGGAACGTAAAACTACCCAAAGATTTTAAAGGTGCCCAATTACACGGCGGATCTTGCCCCGGAGGCATGGGTTGAGAGTTACGAGATGGCGATGGAGATGCTCGATGTGGTCGAGGCAGCATGCGCTAAGTATTTCACAATGATGCTCGAGGGTACGGCCCGAACATGGCTGAAGGGTTTACCACCTAATTCCATCGGATCATGGGGCGAATTGCGGCGCCGGTTTATCAATAATTTGAAGGACACGTGCAAGCAGCCAATGTCTGTTGTCGACTTAGCTGCCTGTGTTCAAGGGGAGCAAGAGTCTACAAGCAGTTGGGTGCGTCGAGTGTCCGAAATCTTGCACTCCTCCAACAGCATCAACCCAAGTACTGCGATAGTAACCTTGGAAGGCAATTGCCGGTTTGAGCCTTTGAGGCAGAAGTTGGGACGGCTCGAACGTGATTGCAACGACATGGGAACACTCATGGGCGCTTTGGTGAATTACGGAGATTCTGGTAACACCAAATATCCAGACACAGATGGAGACAACTCAGGGAAGGCAAGCAAGAACGGTAAACCACCGCAGGCCAATCCGGCGAGTCAAGGATACAATGGCAAGCGTAAAGCGGAAGGCAGCTCAAACTTTGTGGCCAATACCAACGTCAGGACAATGGGCAGCGCCGCAAGGGTGGACCGCCCCCACGCAACGGGAGGCCACCTATTAATCTAGAGCGCCAGTTGAACGTGCCTTGCCCAAAGCACAGTACAGCGGAAAACCCGGCTACGCATCTTTGGAAAGACTGTTTCATTATGCAAGAATTTATGAAACAGACTAAGTATGATCGCGGGCCCCCCGGCGGATCAGGCCCCGGTTTCCAAGGTACGGGTTATCAGGGTGGCGGATCCCGTTCAGGATACCACGGCGGTAACGGTAACCACAATGGCAACAATCAGCATCAGCATAACCAGCAGCATGATCAGGGCGGATACAACAACCAAGGGAGTCAACAGCGTCAGCAGCAGCAACAATCCGGATATCAGAATAATCTGAAGGAGCTGAGTAGTGAACAGTATCACGTCTTCACCACGAGTTTATGCAAACGGGATTAGAAGGTTCTGAAGAGGGCAGTGCATTCTATTGAACCGGCGATACCACATTTTTTGCATTGGTCTGAGCAACCCATTGTGTGGAGCAGAGAGGATCACCCACCCCGGGTTGATAATTCGGGTCAGTTGGCTCTGGTAGTGGCACCACGGGTGGGTGGTTACAAGTTCACCAAAGTGCTTATGGATGGAGGCAGCAGCCTCAACATCCTATATTATGAGACTTTTCGGCGCATGGGGCTGACAGATAAAAAGCTTCGACAGTCCAACACAGTGTTCCATGGGGTAGTACCCGATAAATCGGCCTATCCAGTTAGCAAAATTGATTTGGAGGTCACCTTTGGAGATGAGCATGACTCTAGATCAGAGACTGTGACCTTTGAGGTTGTAAAAGTCAGAAGCCCATACCACGCCTTGTTTGGGTGGCCGGTTTACGCCAAGTTCATGGCTGGGCCATGTTATGTTTATTTACAGCTCAAAATGTCGGGCCACAAGGGAACCATTACGGTTCATGGGAGCCGCAAAATTGCATTAGAGTGCGAGGAAGGAGATGCAGCTTATGCTGAAGCGGTTTGTGCTACGGAGGAGCTAAAGTTCTATAAGGACAATGTTGATCCGACGGATATGTACCCGCTGAAGAAGCCAACTATAGAGCATGATCCAGTATTGAAATTCAAATCGGCTGAGGAGACTAAGCAGGTGGACTTTGTTCCGGGCGATTCATCCAAGCAGTTCACTATCAGCGCTAACCTAGACCCCAAATAGGATGGCGCGCTCCTCGAGTTCATCCGTGAGAACCAGGGTATCTTTGCGTGGAAACCTTCTGACATGCCAGGTATACCGAGGGAACTCGCTGAGCACAATCTTAATATCAATCCTAAGTTTAAACCGGCCAAGCAGTATCTGCGCCGCTTTAATGAGGAGAGGCATAAGGCAATAGGAGAAGAAGTGGCTAGGCTCTTGGCTGCAGGCTTCATAGTTGAGGTGTTTCATCCAGAGTGGTTGGCTAATCCGGTGCTGGTACTTAAGAAAAATGGAACTTGGAGAATGTGTGTTGATTACACAGATCTGAACAAAGCTTGCCCAATTGATCCTTTTGCTCTCCCCTATATTGATCAAATCATTGATGCTACGGCAGGATGTGAGCGGCTATGTTTTTTGGATGCCTACTCAGGTTATCATTAGATCAAGATGGCAATTAAAGACCAAGAGAAGACAGCCTTTATAACTTCCTTTGGAGCCTTCTGTTACGTATCTATGCCATTTGGGCTTAAGAGTGCCCAAGCAACCTACCAGCGTTGTGTGCAGAACTGCCTACAAGGGCAGATTGGGCGGAATGTCCATGCATATCTTGATGACATTGTGGTAAAATCTAGAAAGGAGGAGACACTGATAGAGGATCTGAAGGAAACTTTTGATAATCTCCGTGCCTATAAAATGATGCTTAATCCGGAGAAGTGTGTTTTTGATGTTCCGGCAGGCAAGCTCCTGGGGTTCTTAGTGTCAAACAGAGGGATTGAAGCTAATCCGGAGAAGATCAAGGCGATCACATCACTAGCTAAACCGGCGTGCATCAACGATGTCCAATGCGTGGCAGGCCGTATTGCAGCACTCAGCCGGTTTATCAGCCGTTTGGGGGAGAAGGCAATCCCGCTTTATTAGATGATGAAGAAGACATACCGGTTCGTCTGGAGTGATGCTGCTAATGCTGCGTTCGAGGATTTGAAGAGGCAATTGGCAGAGCCACCGGTCCTTGCTGCACCATTTGACAATGAGCCGCTGCTGTTATATGTGGATGCCAATGCTCGTGCGGTAAGCGTTGCCATTGTGGTAGAGCGCAAGGAGGCAGGCAAGAATATCCGGTTCAACGGCCGGTTTACTACATCAGTGAAGTGCTTATTGAGTCGAAACAGAGGTATCCACATTGGCAGGAACTGGTATATGGAGTGTTCATGGCAAACCGGAAGCTGAAGCACTATTTTCAGGTTCACCCAATCACCGTTGTCAGTTCAGCTCCGTTAGGGGATATAATCCAGAACAGAGAAGCCACTAGTAGGGTGGCAAAATGGGTCATTGAGCTTAGCCCGCATGGATTAAACTATGTGCCTAGTACTGCTATAAAATCCCAAGCGCTGGTGGATTTCATTAACGATTGGACAGAGTTGCAAGCACCAGAGGAGAAGCCGGATCACACATACCGGACTATTCACTTTGACGGTTCAAGGCAGTTGGAGGGCTCGGGGGCTGGAGTCGTGTTAACTTCCCCACGAGGTGATAAGTTCTGCTATGTCCTCCGTTTAATGTTCCCTTGTACTAACAATGCTGCTGAGTATGAAGCTCTCCTCCATGGTTTGAGGATGGCCAAGGAGATGAACTTGAGCCGGGTTAAATGCTTTGGCGATTCAGATCTGGTAGCACAACAAGTATCCGACAAGTGGGACTCCAAGGATCCGCTTATGGCAGCATATCGACGAGAGGTGGACGCTGTCGCTGGACATTTCAAAGGATATCAGGTGGATCATATAGACCGGCGGAAGAATGAAGCAGCCGATGCGTTAAGCCGGCTGGGTTCCCAGCGTAAACCGGTTCCACCTAATACTTTCTTGGATGAATTGCATAATCCGTCGGTGCAAATACCTTTCAGAGGAGGATTTGGTTGTTCCTGACCCGAAAGCACAATTGGTTGCAGCACTTCATGTTATTCCGGATTGGACACTCCCTTACTTGGCATACATGAGCCGAGGTGAGTTACCAGAGGATGTAGTCGAGACTCGGCAGATAATCCGGCGGTCTAAATCTATGACTATTGTCAATGGAGAACTTCATCATCGCAGCGTTTCTGGAGCGTTTCAGCGGTGTGTATCATCAGAAGAAGGCTGTGATATTCTTCGAGAGATTAATGAAGGGGATTGTGGTCATCACGCCGGTTCAAAATCCTTGGTGGCTAAAGCTTTTCGTCATGGGTTCTACTGGTTGACGGCTCACGCCGACGCAGAGGACTTGGTCAAAAATGTGATGCTTGCCAGAAATTCTCACGACGTGCTCATATACTAGCGCAGGAGCTGAGGATGATCCCAATTACTTGGCCATTTGCGTCTTGGGGGCTTGATATGCTTGGACCCTTCAAGAGATCCCAAGACCAGAAAACCCACCTGTTGGTAGCAGTGGATAAGTTTACAAAATGGGTTGAAGCGGAGCTTGTCAGTAAGTGTGACGCAGCAACAACGGTTCAGTTAATCAAAAAGGTGATTTTCCGGTTTGGCTTTCCACACAGTATTATAACTGATAATGGCACCAATCTGTCCAAAGGAGCTATGGAGGAATTCTGTCAACGTGAGCATATTCGTCTTGATGTTTCATCGGTAGGTCACCCTCAGTCTAATGGCCAAGCTGAAAGAGCCAATCAAGAGATCTTGAGAGGCATCAAACCCCGGCTTATGGTTCTTTTACAGAGAACACCGGGTTGTTGGGTGGAGGAATTGCCTTCTGTCTTATGGAGCATCAACACTACACCTAACAGATCTACAGGGTACACGCCTTTCTTCATGGTATATGGGGCTGAAGCGGTCCTCCCTAGTGATATCCGTCATGATTCGCCGCGGGTGGCGGCTTATGTTGAAGCGGATAATGAACGAACAAGACAAGATGCTCTGGACCGGCTGGACGAGGAACGGGACACGACAGCAGCTCGATCGGCGATTTACCAACAAGACCTGCGCCGATACCACAGTCGCCGGGTTAAAACCAGGACGTTTCAAGAAGGAGATCTGGTGCTTTGGCTCATCCAAGACTAGACAGATATGCACAAGCTATCCCTGCCCTGGGAAGGACCCTTTGTGGTCAGCAAGAACCTGCACAACGGATCATACTACCTCGTCGACGTTCGAGAACATAAGGACTCACGTACGGCGGAGGAGGAGACCAGGCGGCCGTGGAACATCGCTCTTCTTCGACCTTACTATACTTGAGCCATCGGCTCCGCTTTATGTACAATGTATATATCATGATTAATAAAATAAACCGGCGCCCTCGGTAAACTGGGGAATCAGCCATCCTTTTTTCACAAGAGTATCACATGGGGGCTTCTGTGCCACGAAGTTTTCCATGGCCTCTTAAACCGGCGCCCTTGATAAATCAAGGAATCAGCCCTCTTCTCTTGACAAGAAAGAATCACATGAGGGTTTCCGTGGGCAAGGAAGTTTCCCATGGCCTCTTAAACCGGCGCCATATGAAGACCATCATAAGAGCACTGCTCTGGTTGCTTCGGCAATTTCCACATGATGATGAGGGGCAAAAGAGGGTTTTGGATGCTTAGCACAACTCAAACATATGCCCCGACGAGCAATGCTCACACGCTACCTGGGGGCTCCTGATGCAAGTTCATCAATGAGTTGAAAACTCTTGTAGTGAACACGGCTTGGAAGCCCGGTGTATACACCTAAAACCCCGGATTAACCTGTCCGCATCAAGTAAATCGCGACGTCCAGGTAAACCTGGTATGACCCGTCGAACGTATCACAACTCAATCCTTTGGGACCCTGAACTTGGTCACGTTAAATTGACGATCATCAAGTGATTACACAAGCCAAAATCTTTATGAGATTTGAACATTGGTAACATTTGACATTGATGATTTGGTTAAAGATTGTGGATCATCTTAACAGGCTTTGCTAAAATGGTTAATGACAGTAGCCTGGCAGCTCATAAAAAGCCTCGAATTTGGAGCATGGCAGCTCGTAAAAAGCCTCGACTACATGGTCTTATTTGCCCAAAAACTTTATTTTTCATTTTTTATGTTTTCACAAATCTTTATCTTCAAGGTCATTGGTTTTTCAACCAAGTCCATTGATTCAAGACGGGATAACTACAAAGTTGTCAATACATCTGTATTACAGAGCTATAGTCTGGGTCATGAACACCAGTACTAGTTAAACCGGCGTTCATTATAACCCGGATCGACCTTCATGATAAGCCGACAAAGAGCCAATATAACCCGTCCGGTGGTAAACCGGCAGGACATTTTTTAGCTGTGTTCGTGCAGACACAGGTAATATAAACTGTCAAAACATTGCAAGCAGGAGATAACTTAGGAATTGCCAAACAAAGTAATGCCATGAAGGGTAGAGTGGGACAGAGATAGTACCTCAACTATTCTATTACAAGGCACTGGCAGGCCCAAAAGAATATCAGTTTCTCGCAAAGTATTCAACACATAAGATTAAACCGGACCCGGTTTAGGATTCTTCTTCGGCTCGCTGTGAAGACTAAGGGTCAGCTTGCTCCAGATCTGCGACGACTTCTGGCAGCTGCTGGAAATCAGGGGTGCTCCAGTCAATCTTGGCAAGGGCGCGGAAATATACTTCATCGTTTATAAGTTCTGATGGTTCAATGTCAGGAGCGAAGGTATGCTTACGAACGGGTGGAATCAGATTGTCGATGTCATAAGACGGCCGCTCCACCCGCACATTCTCAAGAGGGCGCATGTCTTTGGTCAAAGCACGAAGATCTTCAGTGGAGAAGGCTGACCCGTCCTCTTTCATACTGGGATAACCATTCATGGCCTCCGCCGGATCAAAATCGGGAACCCATGCCTTGGCCCAGGTTAATGCCATGAGGGAACCAACTCTTGCAGAAGATTTCTTCACTTCAACAATTCGGGTAGGCAAGATGGATAATTTCTCCAGGGTACCTTGGATGGTGGTTGGCGCCGGTTTATTATGTGAAATAGCACTGATGGCCCTCTGAGCACCAGCATAGAGCTGTTCCACCAAGGTGTAAGCAGCCTTCAGCTTCCTCCGAACATCATCCCCAAGATGAGTCACGCGCCTCCCTGTGTACAAGTGATGAGTTAAGCCGGAGCAGTATAAGATAGCAAGGATAAAGCGTATGAAAACAAGTACTTACCGAAGATGGCAGATGTCATATTGTCTATATGCTGCCTTAACCCGGATAACTCCTTCGTCACCGGGTTAAGAGAAGCCTCAGCATCCTTGGCTCTTTTCTCTAAAGCAGCCCTTTGCACCTCCCAAGTGGACCGCTCCGCTTCAAAATCTTTTTTTAGCTTCTCCATACAGGCTAAAGCAAGGGTAAGTTCTTCCTTGACTTTAGTCGAAGCAGTTTCTTGGAAGGCCAGGCTATTCCGGAGTTCAGTTATCTTAGAAGCCCTCCTGTTCAAGTCAGTCTGCAGAGAATAGAAAATATCAGATATTCATGAAGACAGTTCAATTAAAAGTCTCAAGCACATAACAAGTTATGCACTCGAAACTTGGGGGCTAATGTACAACTGAAGTGAAAGAAAGCAACTTTTTCAAACAAGTCTCAAGCACATAACAATTTATGTCCTTGACACTTGGGGGCTAATGTAAGGTCATTCTCAAAACATAGCAGAAGCCCCGATTCACCCGCAGTGGAGTGAACCGGCCCTTGGGGTTACAGGTGCAAATCAAGTTATTCTAGTTAATCTACCAAAGTCCCGATTTACCCTGAAGGCAAAACCGACACTTGGGGGCTACAATGGACTAAAGGTACAGCTACAAGTTACAAGCGAAAATGAAAGGCAAAGGGAAATAAGTTACCTCATATTTTTCCTTCATCAAGTTTACCAAACCGGCCTCGTGGTCGTGGCTGGTGAAAAGCCGGTTTAGATACCCAGAATGAAGCTCCTGGGCGCTAAGTCGAGCATAGCTAGACAGATCAGTGCTCCACTTACCCTTGTCCTTCTGAAGAACCTCCTCCTTAGCAGTGTGCCTGGCCAAGATGACAGGCTCCACGGGAGCGGTAAAGCTTATTCCAGTAATCTCAACATCATCTGGCGAGGCAGCAGTTGGCCTGGGGGGATCAGCAGCAGTAGCGGGATTGGTCTGCGCCGGACTGAGAGGAGCCGGACTAGCTCGATTAGGACTAACCCGGAGAGGGCTGGCCGGTTTAGCAGTATTCTCCGTAGCGTCACCACCCGGAGCAGCAAGATCATCGTGTTCAACAGGGGAAGGATCATCGTGCTGAATTTCAACATTTTCTTCCAAAGGATTGGCAGCTTCAGGATCTTCTACCGGTTCAGCGGTGGTGTTCTCGGTCGCCAGTTTATTCAACTTTGCCTTCTTGCTAGGCTTGGGCATACTGAAAAGATTAAAGGAATAATGAAAATCACAAGTCAAAAAAGAAAAGATAAACCGGATATACTGAAAGATGACTTACCCAGGAAAGGTCTTGAGCACCGGGACTTTGGTGGCAGTTGACTCGCCAGAAGAAGATAGAGCAGTTTCCTGATAGTTTTGATTAGATGGTTTAAGAGGTTTACGAATAAGGCCTGCTTTGGGATGAAGAGGGTTGGAGTAAGCAAAACCTCTGAGCTGCGTCTTCGAGCCGGAGTATGGGTTAATCCGGTTGATTCGACCACGTGACCACTGTGGCGTGTGGTCAGGCGAGCCTCATGTTGCTGCTTCTTCAAAAGAAAATGGGGATCCAGTTGAGCATAAGGGTGAGAAAATGGATATTTCTTGGTTACCCGACGAACTTTGGGTGGTAATGGTTCTGAATCAGAGGAAAGAGAGATTACCTCAACTTCATCCACTTTACTCCCCTCCGCCGGATCCTGGAAAAAGACATTGTTAATATAAATACAGACAAAGGAAGGTTAAAAGGTGTAAGAACCAAGCAGTACCTCAGAAGCCGGATCATCTTCTTCGGGGTTTGAACCGGAAGCAGCGACATGCCTTTTCTTGTGTTTCTTCATGGCCAGACTCTTCTTGCGTGATGGCTTTGCCGGTTTATCTTTCGTTTTCCTCTTCCAGAAGGGGTCATTGGCCTGTATGAAGGAATAAAGTATATTGAAGACAAGTAATATGGACGGATTAAAACGAAGAGAAAGGGACAGAGGAATCTTACCGATGGTGGTTTATTGTTCACGCCGAAGGGTGCAAAACCGGTCCGGCTGCACTCCTCCAGAGGAATATTCAACATCTTCTTAGCAGACTCAGTAACTTCATTGTCTGGAAGCACCATAGCTGTGTGACGTTGAGGGTCCTTCGGATTGCCGGTATACTCGCAGATTAAGCCAGAACGCCGGCTTAACGGGAGAATGCTCCAAGAGAGCCAGCAGCGGACAAAGTCAACCCCGGTTAAACCATTGGCAACAAAAGCCCTGAGTTTGGAAAGTTGGGGGGTATATCGAGCCCGGTATTGGGCACTCAGACGTTGCGGAAAAGGGTGATCTGCTGTCAGACGATAAGGGTGGTAACCCAGCAGTGGATTCTCTCCCTTTGGTGAAGTGTCCTTGCAGTAGACCCAGGTCTGGTTCCACTCTTTGGGATAGCAGTGAAGAGTGGCGTGAGGAAAACTGACATCTTTCCTCTTTTGGATGCTCATACCACCAAGTTCAGTATTGGGCCCGTCATGGAATTCAGTCCGGCGATTCAGATGGAAGAAGTCCCGGAATAATTCTACGAATGGTTCCTCTTGCAGATAGGCTTCTGAGAAGACTTGGAAATTGCAGATGTTTGATATCGAATTGGGGCCTATGTCTTGTGGATGGAGTTGAAAGTCGGCTAAAACGTCGCGGAAAAACTTTAAACCAGGAGGGCTAAAGCCCCGAGCCAGGTGATCAAAAAAGACGATGGTTTCTCCTTCCTTAGGCTGAGGAGGGCACTCTTTCCCGGGGGCCCGCCAGTGCAGAATCTCTTTCGGACCTATACCGCCGATTGAGGCCACCTTTACTAAGTCATCCTCGATAATCCGGGATGGGACCCAGTTGCAAGCGATGAACTGTTTAGCCGCAGAAGTCATCTTTTTCAAAGGGGGAATGCTGAAAAATACAATACAAGATCCGGTTTATGATCCACTAGATATAAACTGGCATGTCCTATGAAAAATTGATCTAATTGACGGTTTAAGCAAGGGACTAATGGTATCTACTGATCCGGAACAAGTATGAACGAGACAGCTACCGGATTATGAAGCTTAGAAATGAAAAGTTAAACCGCCAATTACAGGAAGGTGAGGTGCAGATCTAAAGCTAAACCGTCAGCACGGGCATCTGAGATGCAGATTTAAGGTTGAACCGTCGGCGTGTGTAAACAGGATGTAGATCTAAAGTGTGGAAAACAACTTTAACACGAGCAGCAACAATATATGGATCTACAGCACGCGGAAAACTCAAAGATAATTAAGATTATATCCAGGGGCGGCGAATGTTCTTTACAGATCCAATCTAACTAGTAGTATTGGGGGACCTAAGTTTGTAAAAATGGAGCGGAGTATGCATGCAAAGGACGATCTAAAGAAGTTTTACGTCTACAGCTAAAGAACTGCCTATGGTGATGAACTGGGAAGAACAAGGGTTCGTGGGCGAGCTCCTAAGAAACCCTAGAACTGAGATCTACAGGGAAGAAGGGATGAACATACCTGAGGCAGCAGAAGCAGAAGGACGGCGGCGAAACTCCGGACCCGTTCAGGTTGATGCATCGGCCGGGCTTGGTGAAGACGATGAGCTCGAGAACGGCGGTGGAGCTTGGGCGCTGGAGGTCAGAGTAAGAAGAAAGCGAAGAGGGATAAAGAGATGGCCCTCGGCCCTATTTATAGGCCGAGGAGATAAAACGACAAGCAAGGGAATCGAGGAGACCAAAAATCAGATATGGATGGAGCTGTCGCCTCGATCTTCGGAGCCTTAATAAATAAAGGTAAAAGAACAGGTACAGGCATTAAATGTGCAGATGACGTCACGACGGTTTAAAGCGACTCGAGGGGATGACGTCATGCCGGTTTACCAAGCATATTGAGGCTGCAGAAAGGAAAAGATGTAAAAGACTTTGGAGATTGACATGAACAAATTCAAATCAATCTGGGGCCTAATGTCAGAGATATTACAATCAGATATAAACCGGCCAGGAGGGTCCGGTTTAAGTCATCAAGATTATATTATCAGAAGCTCCATGGAGTATGAAGTAAAGGATTGTAGCCCAAGAGGCTTAGAGCCCATATGTTAGGGCCCGTAATTTGTAAACCGTCATACTATGTAACTTGAGATGTAAGATAGAAAGAGCAGAGACCGGGGCGGACACGTTTATGAGTCGGCCTCGGGACTTTGTAAACTGGTCCGGGCGTCACCTCTTATATAAAGGGACGACCCGGCGACGGTTCAGGACAAGAAACAACAGCTCGAGACACAGGCAAAGCGGAATTGCTCCCTGGTTATCGAAGCCCAAGCAATACCACACCAAACTAGACATAGGCTTTTACCTTCATGGAAGGGGCCGAACTAGTATAAAATCCCTGTGTCCTTCGTCCGCTTTAACCCCTTTGAGATAACCCGTAGCGATGGCCTCACGACTAAGTCCTTTTGCTAGGACATCTGTCGTGCTAAATCCATGACACATGGCCTTTTTCCAAGCATGTTTAAGCACCATCTTTAAATAGTTGGTGCAGGAAGCACCGAGTCCCGCGGCGGTGAGGACGTCAGAGCGGCGTGCGATTTCTCCCAGAGGATCGTCGTCCAAAGTCTCCCCGCCCCGGCAAGGAGGAGAACCGCCTGGCCAATCCATGGGAGCAGTGACGAACTTCCTAGGTCTCTTCGGGGGAAGGGGAACTAGCGAGGAGGAGATAAGAGCGTAAGCGCAGGGCCTCGTCCCTTCGTTAAGGAAGTTATGTGGGCACGCATAGTGGCAGTGCCTAGTGCCCTGTGATGGTGAGGTTATTATTTATTGCGTTGTACTGTAGCAGTAGTACTACTACTTTCTCAACTAGTAGTGCGATGTACTGTACTTCTATAGTGCACCAGTTTTGAACTCTTGAGTCTCAAGGCCAAGGATCTACAGTTGCAAGTGGAGGTTAATACTGTTCTCTAGAACCATCGATGTACTATCAATGCAGGGAAAGTACACCTGCATAGTGTGTACTCTCGGTGCTCTATTCAAGCGTGTAGCTAGCCTACTTAGCCGCTCCTCTCACGCACACACTAGCAGCCTGTTTATAAGCGACAATTACTGCGAGGGCAGAACATTTGAGTTCTTTGATACGCGAGACTAGGGTTTTCACTTCCATTTGTGGAGGTGTAATGGATCTCTTCGAACTTTGTTAGTTCAATCTTTACGAATGAGATGAGCCAAAGATTTTGCCTCCGTTACAAAACAATTCATGTCAATAGGAATTTTTTTATAGACTTTAGAGCCGATAATGGAGCGAAGTCCATGCGTGCAACGCCACAAGCTATAGAGTAGCAGTTTACGTACAAAGCCATACTGCATAATAACCAATGCCGCGCCAGGCTTTTCCGGCTCCTCGGGCTTAATTGGTAGGGGCTAGTTAAAACATGGTAGTTGATGAGGAAGCTACAAGCAAGGTGTGGCTAGGGCGAGCACGCAAGCAAGAAACTTTGCATGGTGTGAAATGATACATAGGAGCACTACTTTAGTAGGCGGGCCACGAGATGGTGGGAGGGAAAACCCGTTCACGTGGCAGGGCTATCCAGTGCACCCAGATTGTGCTGCGACACGTCCGTTCGACTTTAAAAAAGGCTGCCGTGCGTTCGGCCGAGATCGAACCCACAAAATGTGCTATACACTCCCGCGACCACTAGTAGTACTTGTTGGAGTACAACGCAACCTAGAATCGCCTTTTTCGCTATTACATTGTTCCTTACAAGAAACCACTACCAATAAACTACCACTTACCAGTAGCGCTACCAAGAAACCACTAATCTACAAAAATTAGCAAAAACATACCGAAATTTCTTAATCTGTCGAAATAAACTACCAAGTACCGTTATATGCACGTTTCAACTCATGTTGCCCCTTAAGTCAACGCCTTATATTTGACCGGCAAGTTACGCGTTATGACTTGTGGGACCTACATGTCAGTCTGGACAAAAATCCCCGAGTGACCTCCTACCTCCGGCCCGTCCACCTAGTCATCCTCGGCCATGGGACGCAGCTACTGCCGCCTATAGAAGGTGAGGTCAAAAGAGCCAGCGGTGCGGATCCCATCTTGCGGCAGCCCGGATGACAGCTCCGTCCGGTGCTCTCGGCCGCTAGCTAGCCAAGCTAGCACCAACCCTGTAGGATGCATCCGGCTGCTTGTCTGCAAGGTTTGCTAGCTAGGTTGGCACAGCGGTGCGGCGGCTTGCTCGCACGTGCCGCGCTAAGGCCAGCCATCTGGCTTGAGCGAAGTCCAGTGTGGCGGCTTGCTCGTGCGTGAGCCACGCTTGGGCCAACCAGCCAACCCGTGCGGAGGCCAGCGCGGTGTCTGACCCATCCGGGGGAGCGGCGGCTAGCTCGCTCATCACCGGCGCCACCGACGAACACGCATAAGAACTGTTTCAAGTAATGTTTTGGGAAAAAATAATGATTGGAGGAGGAAGAACAGGATAGAAGGTCATATGTGGGTCCGTTATGTCAATGGTCAAGCAAAATGTGTTGGTTTAAGATGCCTCGGCAGAACGGACGTGTGGGCCAACCCTATCATAAACAGGTTTAAACGAGCCTAATCGGCACTAGGTAGTACTTTTTTTGCGCGGATTAAGAAATTTTGGGTATGTTTTTGCTATTTTTGTACAATAGTTTCTTCCTAGGGCTGGTTGAGAGTGGTAGTTTTCTGTTAAACACTCTTCATACTGTCAGTAGGGGTGAAAGTTAAGCTGTGGAATGAAGCCGTGTATCCGACCACCATACCATATTGTTCTAGAGGCTTCCTTTTTTAATTGCTCAACAACAAGGATGTAGGAGATAAGGATGAACGAGGGAAGGCCTTGTCTGCAATGTGGAGAGAGGTGTGGGTATCCTTTAGTTTAATTTCTATCCGTCAGATATAGATTACATGGTCTATATTGCAAGATGGTAGGCATACCATCATCACCAACTCGAGAATTTTTATATAAGAATAAGACTGGATATGCAAATGTATTATCGATACTTGTTTCCATAAACTTCGATCTAAGCATGTGGGGCCTTAGCACGATGACTTCTCGACTGTGTAAAACAAAGGTTTTCCTGTCGCCAATAAGGAGGGGGTGGCGACGGCGCGCTTTCGGCTCGCTCTAGTCCTAGTAGTCATACTAGGTGGTCTACGGACGTGTAGATTTATTCTTTTTCATGTCTCGTGTTCGTCGTACTGCCATGACTATTGATGAATAGACGATAAGTTATTCACGAGAAAACCTTTTGGTTGAGCGTGTGTGTGTGAGAGAGGCAGCGCGTGTGTGTGTGATATGTGCAGAGACTGATCGTTGTGTCTTTGTATGTGGAGGATATAGAGAAACATGTGCATGGGGCTTTGTGTTGTGTAACGTGGAGACACATAGACATAATGAGAGAGCGACCGTGTGAGATACACATGCTGACATGGGAGAGATGTGTGATTTAGAGAGATGGAGATTTTTGGTGTGCATGTGAGTTAGAGAGAGAGGGGGATATATACATATATACCTAGAGCTGGAGAGAATATGCAAGGGTGTGTGTCTTAAAAGAAGGATCCAGATAGATGGGTGTTTGTGTGTGTTTGTGTGTGTTTGTGCGTGCGTGTATGTGTGAGAGGGAGTGTGTGTATGTGGATAAGAGAGACCACTAATACTGTAAACCTAGTAGGGAAGGGGAATGGTGCGACATGTGTGTCAAAGAGAGAGAAAGCCATGTGTAGTAGCGGGATAGCATGGGTGCGGGCGGGGAGCAGACTATTTGGAAGAGACATCGAGTGTGCGTGGGAGAGGGGTGTGAGAGCGAGAGGGAGATGGAGAGCTAGCGAGGGAGAGAGAGATAGAGGAAGAGAGGGGGAGAGAGAGGGGTCGTTTGTGTGCGGAACTGGCGTATATATAGGGAGACAAGGTTGATGTTGTTTGAAAGTGGCCTATGTACGAAGACGCAAGGGAAGCGAGTCATCATGTGTGTGACAGAGACTTCATGAGAGATCTAGAATAGATGGTGTAGAGAACAACGTGCAAGATTGAGAACGATGATACGTTAGGGAGCTATGGAAAAAGTCACGATATATACATATATAGGTAAGGAGCTAGGAAGGGTCGGCATGTGGGAGAGATAGAAAAAGGAGAGTGGTGCACAAGGAGACAAAGGGTGCTTGTTTGAAGTGGCGGTGGTGAGTGAGGTGAGTGCGTGAGAACCACATAACTAGGGACATGACGTTTTGTGTCTATGGGAAAGATACATTCTATATAGTGCGTGTGCTTGGGAAAGAGAGATGCCGGGAGACCTAGAGAGTGTGGGAAGAGATGTGTGCGTGTCCGAGAGACAAAGTGATAGAGACCTATATTGGGGTCCGATTTAGAAGAGAGAGGGGGATGAATGTGTTCATGTGTTCGTGTCCAGGGAGAGAACGGCTTGTGTGTGTGGGGGGGGGGGTGGCTTCAGATAAAGAGTGAGTTTTCTATATTTGAGAGAGTTTAGCATAATTGAGATATATACATGGTCAATAGTGTGTGCACTCATGGTTCATCAATTTGTTTCACAGTTTGGCCCATGAGATAACAATACTTTTGAACATGCGTGATATACTTTGAAGTACACGAATTACAAACCTAAGGTTGGAATTTTGGAATTCGACTCCATCATTAGCTTTTGTAATTCATTTAAACGGAGGTACATTTTTTAAGCCGGGATTTTGTGATTTCAAATTCATATATCAAACGTAGAGATATACACATACGACCATATTCAAACCTTATAATCATCCACTTTATTCATACACATACACTTTTTTGTCTTTTTCATCATCACTACTGGAATTAGTTAATTTGCCGTCTGCCAATTCTTTGTCGTCTGCTGGCTGAAGACAAAGAAGGTCTTTGCCGTCCGCTTATAGAAAATGGATGGCGAAGAACTGGTTCATGGCAAAGAAGGTCCTTGCCATCAGCCAGTTCTTTGCCGTCTGCTAGCGGACGGTAAAGAATATTTGCCGTCAGCTGGCAGACGGCGAAGAGAGAGGTGGGCCCCACTAACGAGCTGCTTAGAGAAAAACCTAAGGTCCCCCCTCTTTGCCGTCTACTAGCAGATGGCAAAGAGCAAAAAAGCAGACGACAAAGAAGGGCTGACGGCAAAGAATTGACCTAACTAAGGGAGCCCCACCCCGCCCCTCTCTCTGTCTCTGTTTCTGTCTCCTCTCTCCCCGACGACCACCGCCACCCGCCGCCGCCCCCGCCCCCACCACCCGCCGCCTCCCCCTTGACCCACAATCCCACCACCCGCCGCTGCCCCTTACCCCATAGGCCCTC
>LR738713.1:483770226-483794753 GCA_902687465.1 Secale cereale
GACACCACACCCCGACCCCGACCCCGACACCCCAATTGACCCCGACATCCTGACACCACACCACACCCCGACCCCGACCCCGACGGGGTCATATATTTGCGAATTATGAGTTAGGTTGTATATTTTTCGATTTTGTTATGCAAAACATCATATTATGAGGTAGGAAGGCTGCTAAGCCTTCCTCGCCGCGACCCCCAGTTGATTCACCCGACCACAGGACTGCTCCATCTGACATGGACCCCTTAGACTTGGGTCGCTGATCCTTCGCCTGACGTGGACCTGTCAGACTCGGGTCCTTCGGCCCACCAGACTCGGGTCGCCGATCCTTCGGCCCACATGAGTACGATCCCACAGTCTTCGTCCCAGAAGACTCCGGTCCCAGAGTCTACTCTGGTCCCGGAGTCTTCTTCTCATGAAACTTCGGAGGCTAGTCGCCCTACTAATGGTAGCGATGACACCTTTTCTGATGATAGCTACAGCAACGACGAGCTGGTTGAGAAGGGCAAGAACGTCTACCAGCGTGGCGGTACAAAGCTCCCGCCCGTGCCGACAACTCCCGAGTAGAGGGTATTGATTTTGCCTAATGGGTTGAAGTAAGTGCATTTACTCTTTTTTAACCTTTTGCCTTGACATTTCTTCAAATTAATATCTAATGCGTCGGCCTTGTCATACTGCAGGGGCTGGGTACACCCCCGTGGTTCCGCAGGCCCAACCAGGTCCTTGGTGTGCTTTGCCAGCAGCACTTACCTGGGTGGTTCGCGTTGCCCAGTGAGGATCAGGTTCCACAACTAGCACTGACCTAGGAACTGTACTCGGTTGCCCCGGCCACGCCGGAGTATTTGGTCGCCGGTGTCGTGTGCGAGACGGTGGCCCAGATTGTGTTCCGTTTGGTTTTGGGTAATTTCTCCTTTACAGAATTAAAAATCATCACTACCTAGTGATTGTACTAATCAGTGTTCTCTTGTTTGATTGCAGACCTTCTACAGGGTTTCATATGGAGAGCAGGTGGTTGCGTGTAAGGTTGTCGATGCCGAGTGCAAGCGCCTACTTCAGAACTTATGGCACGAGGCTCGGGTGCAGGCTGTTTGAGACTACTATGCCACGAAGGGTATTAGGAGGGCCAAGAAGAAGTGTCGCGGCAAGTTTCTGAGTGAGGACAAGTACATGCTGGTAATTACCTATTCTTAAGGCCTTGAACTTAGTTTTCTTGATTTGATTCATAGGCGTAACATTGAAATTTCTCGTGACTAACTTAGGTGACCCGAGATGGTGTGCGGATAAGATGGACTGTTAGGAGGCATTGGTGGATGCGTGGTGTTCTCCCCAATGGCTAGTCGAACACCATAGGGCCAAGGATAAGCGTGACCAAATGGAAGGTGTGCCACGCCATCATGGGAGCTCCAACATGTTTGAGTACGGGGATCACTGGGTATGTGTTAGCTAAATAATGACCTAAACTTATCTTAGCTAGTTCATTTATGACATATTTAGCTCTAAAATGACATAATAACCATACATAGCTTTATAAAATGCCTAAATATGCTTTAGTTAGTTATAAAATGGCATAACTACCTTCGATAGCTCAATAACGACCTAAACTAATCTTAGCTAGTTCATTCATGACATAATTAGCCCTAAAATGACTTAATCACCTTAGATAGCTCTATAAAATGCCTAAATATGCTTTAGTTAGCTAAAAATGGCATGACTACCTTGGATTGCTCAATAATGACATAATTCGCATACTTTGGTCAATAATGGCATAATAGTCATGGTTACCTCCAAAATGACCTATACTTAATTTATTTTCCTCGAAAATGAAATAATAACCGTACTTAGCTCCAAAATGACCTATTTACATAGCAAGATCATTTCTTCATCCTAGCTTGAGCCCTTAACTAATATTTTGTTCCTCTCTCTCAAGCGAACCACCACAAGAAGCCTGTGCCAAATCTGTTCGACCTCTATGGCATGGCCCATAGTGCCCCCTACAAGAAGGCCAAGGCATTCTCAGAGTCTGACCTATATAATCCAGAGAGCTTCACCAACGTCTCCTCCCACAACAAGCTCGTGAGGTACAGAGACGAGGGGACGGCGAGGAAAGGGGGGACTTTAACCTGAGCGAGGATCCTTTTGATACAGAGTCGGTCATGATATCTGGTGGCAGGAGGCCCCATGGCGCCATGGCCATTGGTGATGGACTGATACATTGTCCAAGGACTCTCCCGCAGATAAAGAAGCGTCAGACTAGCTCTGATCCTGATATAATGCCTCGTGCACGGCCCGCGGAGCTCGCCATGGCGGTTTTGATATACGGACTCTCTCACCTTTCCTGCATTACATTGTGTGTGCGTCCGTCGATGATTACAATGCTAACGAGGAGTTGTGTGTTGCACGCATTGGTTGAGAAAGAGAGATTGAACACCCAGGCGCTTTTGGAGAAGGCAAAAAGGGATGCGGCGGAGAGGGAGAAGGAGATGGAGGAGAGGACCGCTAAGCTGTTGGAGGAGGAGAGGGACCGGAACGAGGTGTCTCACCGTGTCCTATACAAGCTCCTTGTGGTATGTTTCACGTGCATATTAGCCAAATCATGCACGTAATGTTCGCATTACTAACTAATATGACTAACTCGTGATAGCCAAATGTGCAGACCATGTGCGAGCAAAACGGCCAGACCCCTCCGCCGATGCCCTAGATTGCTCCTGCAACCACGGTGAGTTTGATTTCAATGGTCGTTAGTTACTAGTATTCACATTTTCGGTTGCATCATGCTAAGGAGACATTATTGGAAATGATCTTTGGTTCAGCATGCCTCCCAACAAGCATCGACCAATCCTTCTGCGTTTGGCAATGGCGGAACCCTGTCTGGTTCTTCACCTCCATCTGCCACTCCCACAGCCCCGATCGGTCCTTCACCTCTGTGACCACGGTATTTTTCTTCTTATTTAACCTATTTAGCCATTTATGACATAATTTAGCCTATTTAGTCCAAAAATGACATAATTAGCTGGGTTAGCTTAAAAATGACCAAGTTTAAATAGTTTAGCTCCAATATGTTCCATTCAACCTACATTAGCTCCTAAATGACATAATTTAGCCTATTTAGTCCACAAATGACATAATAAGATGAAGAAAAGATGGAATAGGAAGAAAAGAAGGAATAGGAAGAAAAGAAGAAGAAGAAGAAGAAGATGTTCTTCTTCTCTTCTTCTTCTTCTTCTTCTTCTTTTCCTCCTCTTACTTGTTTTTATTCGTAAATGGCATAATAACCTTGATAACCTCATAAATGTCATATACTTAGCTTGTTGTCCTCTAAAATGCCTAAATAAGCTTACTTAGGTCAAAAATGGCATAATTAGCTAGGTTAGCTTAAAAATGACCAAGTTTAACTAGGTTAGCTCCAATATGATCAACCTACGTTAGCTCCAAAATGACATAATTTAGCCTATTTAGTCCACAAATGACATAATAAGATGAAAAAAATCAAGGAAGAGGAAGAAAAGAAGGAATAGGAAGTAAAAGAAGAAGAAGAGGTTCTTCTTCTTCTTCTTCTTCTTCTTTTCCTCCACTTACTTGTTTTTATTCGTAAATGGCATAATAACCTTGCTAACCTCATAAATTTCATATACTTAGCTTGTTGTCCACTAAAATGCCTAAATAAGCTTAGTTAGGTAAAAATGGCATAATTAGCTAGGTTAGCTTAAAAATGACCAAGTTTAACTAGGTTAGCTCCAATATGATCCATTTACCCCACGTTAGCTCCTAAATGACCTATTTACCTACCTTAGCTCTAAATTGACCTACACACTTAGCATTTTTACCTACCTTAGCTCTAAATAGTCTTCTTCTTCTTATTATTATTCTAACTTTCATCTTTCCCAATTTGCTGATTTGATTTAGACGAGGAAGCTTGCATTAATGGAGTGTACTATTCTTCTGGTGCTTCCTTGTTGTTTATGAAAACTTGTTTGGATATGTATGTCTATATGGATATGTTGTCGTTGGAAACTTGTTTCTGGATATGTATGTATATATGGATATGTTGAATAGGACTTTGTTGAACTTTGTTGTTGGATATGTTGGAATTGATGAAATATGTTCTTGGACATGCTGTTACATGTTGGATATGTTGGATATGTATGTATATATATCTGTGTATGAAATCCTGTCCAATTAAATGGATTCAAATAAAAACAGGGGATATATAGCCTCTTTGCCGTCTGCTAGCAGACGACAAAGAGGCCACATGGCAGCCACCTGTGTTAACTGGGAACACTGGGCTACCTATTTCGGCACTTTGCCGTCTGCCAGCAGACGGCAAAGAGTTTGAATCTTTGCCGTCTACTGACGGACAACATAGCTGGACACGTGGCAGCTTCCTGCTGCTATCGGAGCTGAGTTGTTTGCCGTCTGCCAGCACACGGCAAAGAGTTAAAGATCTTTGACGTCTGCTGGCAGACGGCAAAGCACCCCGTTAACCCCTAACGGCGCTCACTCCACCCCACTGCCGTCCACGATCTTTGCCGTCTGCTGGCCACAGACGGCTGACGGCAAAGCCCTTTGCCGTCCGCTTCTATGAAGCAGACGACAAAGAAGGCCTTTGCTGGCACTCGTTCAGCCGGACCTGTTGCCGTCTGCTGGCGGATGGCAAAGGCCTTTGCCGTCCGCCAGGTATGCCTTTGTCGTCCGCCATGGCGGACGGCAAAGTGCCTGATTCCTGTAGTGCATATTTAGGATAAACACATTTCGAATTTCATTTGAACACCATATAATGATATTTCCTTCCACTAGCTCAATGATCCATATTTGAATTGAATGGACAATCTAAGCTTAGAGTTGGAGACAATGATTTTCGAAACTTGCACTTTTTTTGCGCGCAAAACAACTAAATTCTCGGCCATGATATCATAGTCAGTCGTACAAGAGCAGAACACTTAATTTTATCCGCCAAAAGTTTTCAAACTTCCCGCTCACATCAAAATATCTCGCGTCCGAAAGTTTAGCCCTGCGATATTCCTGTTTTACCCCTGCCATATGAACGGAAAAGGGCTGCTTTGGTAACTCCATTGTTTTCCCCTCTTTCCCCCGAACATTCTTCCCCAGAGCCCCTCCCCTTCCCCTCCGCGCCTCCTCCCCCCAACTACGCCAAGTCGCCGATTCTAGTCCTCCGCCGCAATGGTGGACCTAACACCCCGCCGGATCTACCTTCCGCACCTTGGAACCCCCAACTCCTAAGTCACCACTTCACCGGAGCCGCTTCAGCGACTGGCTTGTCCACCGCTCCAGATCTCCTTGACCGCCATCATGGTCCACCGCACCGGATCTGCTTCACTGATGCCCTCGACCACCATAGTGTAGGCCCTCACTAACTCCCTCGTCCGCCCCATCGCTAGCCCTTCATACAAGCCCACGTCCGCCGTAACAGACCCGCCTCACCGAAAGCGATGTACACCGCGCAGGATGTGCTTTGCCGATGCCTTCGTCCACTGCACCGGACCTGCTCCACGGACGCCATATTCAACTCCATAGTCCCTGCTTTACTGATTTCGCGGCCTCATCAGATTATTTCGATTTGTAGTCCTTCAATTTTTCTCTTCTTTATCATGGAAATATTCACGTACCACACATGAGCTTTCTTGTATGTCGACAGTCGCCACAACCGAAGCACCGGAGCCGCTTCAGCAACGGCGACAGCCGGCCCAAACTTAACCACAACACGAGCACCATCGACAATCCGTAGCTATCCAGTTTGACAACAATACCCATACGCCGCAGAGAATCAGGTACTATTATCCAATGGCCGGCGCCTACATTCACTTTCTTAGCATAAGCACCGCACCTTCGAATTTCTTTAGGGCATCATTCAATTTTTCATGAGACGCGTTATTCTGCTTACACCTGTAGGGCCGTAGTTCTGGCAGTGAACATGTTACATGTGCTAAATTACAAACTGGTGCACATATAGTTACGATGCTTTTGTTTTGTCCTAAGCATTACTAGCAAGATCTATATTATACTAGCAAGAGGCCCATGCGTTGCACGGAACATCAAGATGCGTTTATACAAGTTGTTTATCTTGTGGGATACAAAGATGAACGAGGGAAGGCCTTATCTGTAAATTTGGAGGGTGCGTGTATCATTCTGCTTAAGTTCAACCATGGAGTCTTCTAGATGGTACATGTGGCAAAATCTGGTGGAATGTAGATGATATCCAACGGCCAGTAGTGCTCAGATTTGCCATCTCTGCACCGTCAGGTTGGTTTCATCCAACGACCATCTTTCAAAGTTATTCGCACACTATATAGGGGTGTAGATATAGATATAGATGATAATGGTGTTGTTCTGATGCCACCTGTTGGTAACATCAGACTGCTCCATGTTCTATATGTTTAATTACACATCAGCAAACTAGCTTGTGGTTCCGCTGCTTTTTGTTCGTTTTACCCTAGATTTTCCGTTGCTAGCTATTACATCACTGCTCCGAACCTCTTATCATTACTTTTTTGTGCGTTCTTGATCTTCCCAAGTTGCATGACTAATTCGATGCTTCTATTAATTATGGAGCTGCCAACCCCATCAAGCAAAATATTTGTTCTTTTGGGGCTGGCACTTCGAACAAGCATAAAAATAGAGTGAAGCACATATATTGTCTTGTAAGCACACCCTTCTTTCATTAGTTTAGATTAACCATTGATGATCAATTCGAACAAGTGCATGCGATTAAAATTAATTTTACCTAAATAGAGGGTGCAAAATTGTAGGATCAAAAGTATGTCTAGAGGGGGGTGATTAGACTACTTGACCAAATAAAATTTAGCCTTTTCCAATTTTAACTCTTGGCAAATTTTAGCAACTTAGCACAAGTCAAGCAATCAACCTACACATGCAATTCTAAGAGTATAGCAGCGGAAAGTAAAACAATTGCATATGAAGGTAAAGGGAGGAGTTTGGAGGGAGCAAACGCTAGTGTAGACATGGATGTTTTTGTCTTGGTTCGGATAGGTGGTTCTATCGTATATCCGAGTTGATGGAGACTTCAACCCATGAAGGGTAATGGCTGCGCGAGTCCACGGAGGGCTCCACCCACGAAGGGTCCACGAAGAAGCAACCTTGTCTATCCCACCATGGCCATCGCCCACGAAGGACTTGCCTCACTAGGGTAGATCTTCACGAAGTAGGCGATCTCCTTGCCCTTACAAACTCCTTAGTTCAACTCCACAATCTTGTCGGAGGCTCCCAAGTGACACCTAACCAATCTAGGAGACACCACTCTCCAAAAGGTAATAGACGGTGTGTTGATGATGAACTCCTTGCTCTAATGCTTCAAATGATAGTCTCCCCAACACTCAAATAAAGCAAACACACAAAAAGGTTCAACCAAAAGCAAGAGAGACCAAAGAGGCAAAACAGTCTCTCTCGAAGCCTATGATCAATACATATTTCTCCCCCTTTGGCAACATGTTACCAAAAAGTTCGAAAATGCATAGTGCTATGCGTCTCTCAGGCTTGGTCTTTGAGAGGTGGTGTAGAGAGAACTCCAAGGACGAAGGCTTCACATGATGTAGTTGGAGCTGGTGGAGTGGCTGCTAGAGGTGGCACTGAAGATGTTGCTGCTGGTGCTGTTGTTGTAGCTCTAGTGTCTGGAAATGGCATTGTAGCAGATCTCTGACCTCGAAGCACTTACCGAAATGCATCTGTGGTAGCCTGTCCTCCCTTCTCCTCTGCTTCCTCCTGAAGCTTTTCAACTGCAGACTGGATCTCTGTCACTTTCAGATCAAGATCATAGAACTTAGTCTCAATGATCCTCTCCAAGCTCTCCTGATTCCGAGTCAGGGTGGACAAGCCCTTCTCAATCCTATAGAATTACAAATAGTCAGTTGTCTACTTTGCTGTATTGCTTGATTCGAATGCTTGTTTGTTACTTGTTAGGCTATACCTGAGTTGGCCAATATGTCAGCAGTGCCTGCTGTATAATCGTAAAGAAATGCATGCCTAGTTCATTTGAGTCCTTAACTTTTCCTATGAACTTCATCACAAGAATATCTTCGTAGTTTATATAAGGCCACACTGTTAAGTGCTTTCTCAGTTTATTTCAACTGCTTAGATGTCTGGGAAACTTAAATATAGTGGTGGTACACTGCCTTTCATCTAGGGATGTCAAAATGGGTCCCGTTTAATTCCGATTAAAGTCCACTCGTGGTATGATAGTACAAAAGAGTTTTTGTTTTGTAAGGAAAATGAATTAGCGAGCTAGCAAAAACTAACTAGATGGGACTAGATGGTGCCATTTATTTGCCACTTAAATCTCTATTCAGCTTACCATTTTAATTTGTTATCGGCTCATGCTGCTTTGAACCATTTAAATATAGCTTGCCATACTCGGCAATAATTCATATGTCGTTTACCATGTAAGCTTACTGCCTGGATCACGCGGTAACTATCTCTTACTTATGTCCAGCAGAAACCTTTCAGGATGCCGTTCACACTAGGACGCAATGTACAACCCCAGAATCTATTTGTGGAAGCGGTGCGCCAACCATGCTACCAGATGGTAGCAGTTTAGAGGCAACACCGTTGGAGAGCTGTCTGAGCACATATATTATAGTTCTTGAGGCTCTACTAGAGGCATAAAGAGATGGTGTTGCAGCCATGAATGAGGTAATCTTGATCTTGAGGTTGGAAATAATGCAATTAGCTGCACGCATTATGCAAGCAACCCAAGAATTGGAGGAAGGAAGAATGTTGCATCTGAAGATGGAGGAGATCTTGGTGCTTCTGCTATCTGAAGCACAGGGTAATCCCAGTTCTTCCTTAGATATCAGTTGAAATTATCATTAGATTAGTATACTTGCATGTTGTGTCATCTATCTGAATGGATTATGTTGCAAGACCCCCTGTGGGTTCCATGTGTTGTAATGATCTGAATTTTTTAGGTGAGATAATCCTCAGTACTTGTATGATTGACATAAGGTGGACTGTTTTTTCTGTGAGCATATTGTATTGGATGAAAGAACTGTTTGACTCAACGTTTATCTAACCTACTGAATTCAAAGATCACGGCATTTCTAAATCACATTCATATAATAAGGTGGAATAAATATTTGTCGTGGTTTTAAAGAAATAAATAACAAAACGTAGATTGATGTATGGATATTCGTAATCGAATACAATTTCGATTTGAATTTAGTTGCCAGGGCCCTGGGTAAACGTGAATGCTAATTCTTCCAAATTTTGAACGAAGTGGCAAAACAACCATTATCGTTTGTCGGCTGCCCGAAGGAAGTGTTTGCGAGATGGAAATTACTATCTACCCCTGACACTTCACATTCTAATCAACCCGATTTCCACTGCTGTCGCTAGGGGTAGACTAGTAACTTCAATCAGACGTGACACGACCGCCTCTGAGTCCATTCAGACATGGTGGGCGCCAAACGTGGGCGGCAAAGCACATTTGATTCAAGCTCGTCCGAAAGACCGGTCTCTCTCCCTCGATTTCCCCATTCATACATGGTGGACGGCAAAACAAACTCTCCTTGTCCGAAATCGATGTCGGCAAATATTTTAAAGAGGGGTAGATGTGTAACTTCCCTCCGACGTGACACAACCGCCCTACCTGTTAGCCCCGTTCATACACCATGGGCGCCAACCATGGGCGGCAAAACTCCTTCCCCTCGCCTGAAATCGCTATTGATAATTATTGGGGAGATGGGAGTTAACCGTCCTATCCCCATCCGACGAGATGTCTGAAATTTGAAACAGCAGGTAAGTTCGTAACTTTCCCACATTTCAGATAAGCGCGTCCCAAAGACTGAGACCCCCCCCACTCCCCCTCCATTTCCCCATTCGTACACCATCGGCGCCACAACATCCTACCCACTCCGGCCAGCCTCCTCCGTCCGCCACCCCATCCGCCACCTTGTCGGAGCCGCTACCCCTACCCCACCGTCCACTACAAGAGATGGACGTCTCTCATCTACGGCGCCGGACGAGGATCCTTTCATCCCGTCCTCTCGCTTCATCGGCACCGTCGTCCACCTTGCCTTTCTGCTCCTACGACCGTCTCGTCCACGACAAACGGACTTATCCCCCGACCCGGCCTTCTGCCGTCTAAAGTCTTCTTCCATGCCGCCGACAGCCAACGCACCTGCAACACCCTCAACGTATCAGCAGGGGCCTACACGGCATCGCAAGAGAGGTGGTACTCTTTAATATCTGTGCTTATAAAGAAGTTTGTCCTTCTCAAGCCTTCAAACTTAGTTCTAGTATAGATTTGGATAGGCATCTTTGGGGAATTTATTGAATTATCCTTCCATCGGCATGGAGAAGTGCTTTGTCCACCCTGTGTTAACATGTAATGTAAGTTTGTCCTTTTCAAGCCGTCAAACTTTGTTCTAGTATAGATTTGGATAGGCATCATTTCCTCCACTGCTATTTACTTTCGTGTTTACATCTTATTGGATGTTTGCAACAACTACCAGTTTTAAATTGTTGTTGTAAAAACATGTTCCTTATGTAGAACAGATCCATTTATTTCCTTATATAATTGTGAAACATGTTACGTGTCTCCTTGTTTCTCTTTTAGAGTCGTATCTCTCATGCAAGTAAGAACTTTAGGGAAGATAGTGAGCCAAACCATCCTGAAGAGAGCCAAACGTCTGTGCAGTTGCTGCCTCAATCAGTTCGACTTCTTCAGTCTCAACTTAAAGTGGAAAGGCTTGCTTTAGCTCAGCCTCAACTTGATGTCAATGATGTGAAGAAGGCAGCAAAGGACACCCATGCATGCTTTCTTGCTACGCTGTTACAGTTAGAGCATCTATCGGTGACACAACTGAGGTCTGAACGGGTTGTTCAACTACTTTGGGTGCAGCGCTCGGGCAGGCCTAATTCCTTCTAAAGTGCTCGCAGTTCCGTATATTCTTTTGTCGTCCCGTTTCATGCACTGGTCGCGACCTTTGATGCCCAGTGTACGTAATTTGCGGCCACGTTGCGCTTTATTATCACCGGTGGCGAACTTTGATGCCTAGTGGATGTAATATGCCATAATTTCTTTATTGTATAGTCTAGGTTTATTCTTGGTCGGTATGCTGTAATTTAGGCCAAAGCTTCAATGGATCTCAATGTTGTCGGTCTTCAAGCTGGCCCGTAACTCGCTATATATGTGCCAAAACATGGGCCTATAATCATCTTGGGACATTAGCAAGCTAAATGTATAGTAGTTTTCCGCCTTCAATCGGCCGAGTAAAGTTCTAGGCCAGCTGGGCCAGAGAATACCATGGGATTTTAACAAGCTAAAAACTAGATTGGGCTAGCGTTCAGCGAACAAATTCATGGGCCAATGCAGGCCGAAAGTGCCTTAGGCCCATGTTTGGCCCAAATAGAATGAGGAGTTAACATGCCAAAATATATCTCGAGCCCTATTTGGCCTAATAAATTTATGGGCTTTAAGCAGGCCGGTGTCAACGCGGGCCGTAGGCCCAACAGTGTCACCGGCCATTAACAGATGGACTTTAAGCAGGCTGGATTCAACGCGGGCTGTAATTAGGCCCAACTGTTAGATGGGCCATTAACAGGCCGATAGGCCTGTTGGGCTGAAATTTATCCACGAAGACTACGGGCCGTTAAGAGGCCTAAAGTTACTTTGGATAAGAAATAGCTTAGTTTCTCGACGGGTTGTTAAATGGCCTAAATTGAAACCGGGTCGACAACGGCCCAGGTGTACCACGGGCCGCTAACAGGCCGAAACTATTACCGCACCGAGCTGGTAAACGGGCATTTAACATGTTGAAATACAAACCCAGCTTAGATTGGGACCAAAAGAAGAGTGGCCTGTTAATGGGCTTGATCTGATATGGGCCGTCATTTGGCCCAAAACACGATAGGTTGTGATTGGGCCTTATCTGATATGGGCTTCAATTTGATACAAAACATGACAGGCTGTTAACGGGCCAACCCACTAGTGTCTGAATATATATGGCGGGCCTTTAGCTAGGCCGACCTTTTTACCTTCAATGGCCCACTGCTGGGCTATGCTACGTGTCGACATGCCTATTTCCCGTCCATTGTAGGGATGACATCTGTCCCAACAATGAGCTGACACGTGGAAAATCGCCATTGGTCATGGCTGTTAGATGGTTATCGAATCCAAAACCAGACCCGATAGCTTAACAACGACCCATTACGGTGGATGCCACGTGTCGGTTACCCTTGACGAAAGCACTTCCATGACGCGACATTTATCGTCATGGAAGTGCACACTTCTGTGATGATAATTTTGGTATTGTCATGGAACAATTCTACGACAACACAAGTATGACTATCTTGATTCTGTCATAAAATCGTCATGGGTGTACATGCATGACAGAAAATGTGACCTACAATGACAAACATGTATTATCACGGAAGTAGTTTTTTTGTAGTGCAGGCATCGTGATGCGGTGTACCAGCCACAGGCAACCCATGCTCGGGAGTTTGTGCGAGGCAGGACGAGACACCTCATGATGTTTCCTAACTCTGCAGCTACACAACGTCTCCTGAGGCTCAATGGTTCTTGAGTCGTCGAGAAGGAAGCCTCTGGAAGATGCCTCCGGGAAGGTGTGCCCTCACGACATGGGAGTCTACCACAAGCACATCAAGCTAAGCTACCCTAACCGCACCTAGTAGAAACACGGGTACCATGGCATGATATGAGAATAACAAGCATAGCATAATGGCGCAAGCGCCGTGGTTCATTACACACCCTAACGGGGCCCTCTACCTTTTTTTCAAATACAGGAAAAATGAAAAGTGGACCAAGCAGCTGCAGCATCTCCCGAGGCTTGGCTCCGGCACCACCCGAGCTTAATCCCTCTTCCTCCCGTTTCACCCGGGCACGGCGGGAGGTGGCTCGTCGCCCTCCGTGATCCGAGCCTGGTGGCATGGTGGTTTGTCATAGCTGCCCTCGCTGGTGCTCTCCCTAGAGGAGGAGCCATCGCTGCTGGAGGAGACACGACCGTCGCCAAGCGCAAGCTCACCTTCGCCGTCGTTGCGGCCGTCGCCAAGGGCAAGCTCATCGTCACCACTGCCGCCCTCCGGGCAGCACCTCGCACTCCAGCCGTCTTCCCAAAGCACCCTCACATAGAGGATCGCGAGGCCGTTGTACTTGAAATGAAGGGTACACCTCCCGCTCAGGCCCCGCGAGCCCGCAAACAGCTGCCAACCACGGGTCAAGGACAAGATGCTCGTGGCGGTGACCTCGACCCCCACCCATGAGGCCCGACTGTAGCAGTCGTCGGCCTGCAGCTAGAGGCCATCAAGCCCCGCGGTCGGCAGCGCACCCGCGAAGAAGCGTAGGAGCGGAAGCTAGGTTCTGGCGGGCCTCTCCGACCACAGGACGAACTCCAGGAATGCATCCGCTGAGCGGGAGCGCGGTCATGAATGCCGAGAGACCACAGCACGCCTCTCCCCATCGCAGGAGCGGCCCCGCCCTCGGCGGTTCCCACCGTGCGAAGAAGTGCCGTCACGGCTCCCTGAGGCAACGTCTGCCCTTGAAGAGGTTTGCCCGTGCCCCCGAGGAGCCACCGCCGGGGTCGCGGTGTGCTTGCGGGGGTGACCGCGGGCTCACTTGGGCGGAGGTGAGCCCGGCCGCTCCTTGGGGGCCTTCCATTTTTCTGTGGCGGAGGACCTCCTCATCGGCGCCATGGACGCTTCGGCAAGACGGCCAGACAAGAAGGAGGAATAAGGAGCAAGCAGCGAGAAGATGGAGATGGGCAGGGGGCTCCGCCCCTCCCCTCATTTATAGCAAGAGGGAGGCCAACCGCCGGCATCCAGATCTCCGGTAATAATGATATTTTTACATGCAACAGGCTCTTGTCAAGTAGGATAGTTGTCGAGGCAGCGTGGGGAAGCGAAGACGCCCACGTCCCATCAGGCGCAATGCGTCGACCGGGTCCGTAGGAAGTTGGGGCCCGCAGCGCTTCGCCCTTGCCTCTTGGCTTCGCCTCGAAGCCAAGTCCAAGCGCGCCTTGGGCCCGAGGGCTACTATCGGCGTTCTGGGAACCAGGGCACCCACACTTGCCTGCCTGCGGCCCACGACGTGGCTCCATCAATGGCCTGGTACGGTCCATCTTCAGCATCAACACGCAAGACCCTCGTGAGGGGCCAAACCTCACGAGGCAAACAACGCCAAGGCCTCCAAAGGGAGCAACCTCTCTATGTTGGCTCATGAGGAGCGGAGAGTTATATGCAAGTCCCCACCTCGCAAGGTTCAGATGACGCAAGCCATGGCGACCAAGGCCAGGCGGGCGCCAGCGGGCGCAGTACAGTAGGTTTCCTCTTTGGTGCTAAAGAGGCAAGCGCAGGCGCGGAGTCCTGAGGAATCAGCCAAAGGTTTCCATTCCCATGCAACAAGACCAGGATCGCCAGGACGACAACACAAAGGTCATCACCAAGCCCACCATGGCGTCACAGCTAGAAGCTTTGTAGGAGAAGACCACCTTTCCTCAGGATAAGATGTACTAGATGTCCTCCTTCGAATTTGGCCGTTATGGGATCCCTTCCTGCCTTCATTTTGGGGGAAGAGGACCAAGGCCACTATAAATATACCCTAGCCATCACCATAGAGGTTGGCGGATCATTCAGACCACCCTCACCCTCACACGAGCAAGAACGCACCTCCTGATGTTATTCCTCCACTGTACTAGTTCATATTCATCCCACCTCAAGGCTAATCCACCACAAAACAGAAGTAGGGTATTACACCGCAAGGTGGCCCAAACCTGGGTAATCTGCCTTGTTCCTTTTCCTTACAGTTCATTGAGCTAGGCCGTGAGATCGCCGTGTAGGCAGACAGGGGAGGTTGAGTTCTTCGCACTCACCCCGGAATTTGAATCTATCTAGGGTCTACGGAGCCCCGAATCCGACAGTGTACAACCTCTTTAGCGAAGCCATGTTGATTTCAGCATAATTGGTTTGGTCGCTGAGGATGATGAGGCTGATGTGGCTGTCGGAGGAGGGGAAGAAGATCTTAGGCATCTGGAGATGGAGCCGAGGGTACTGATACGTCCAAAATGTATCTATAATTTCTGCTTGCTCCATGCCACTTTTGGGTGATATTGCTATGATATTCATACACTTCCATACACTTTTGATCATATTTGGACTAACTTACTAATCCAGTGCACCCTAGTGCCAGTTTCTGTTTTCGGCTGTTTTTGTATTTCAGGTTTTCACGTTTCGAGAACTGCCCAGAAAAATCCAGAAAAATTATATAAAAAATCAGCGATCCGGAAACAACACTGCGTCCGAAGGGCAGCCTGGGGGGGGCACCAGGGCTCCAGGCGCCCTGGCGGCGCCCCCCCCTGGGCCGCGCCGGGGGCCGCCTGGGCCCCCCGAAACTCCCCCGATGCCCTACTTTGGCATATATTTAAAGGGTCCTCCGTAACCCTCAGAACAGGAACTCTTTTCGCGATCCCATCTCTGTTCCGCCGCCGCCGCCGCTTCCAAGATCGGGAGCACCAGGAGAACTCTTCCCGGCACCCTGCCGGAGGGGAGGATCACCACCGGGAGCTTCTCCACCACCATGGACGCCTCCCGGATGACTCGTGAGTAGTCTCCCTTGGACCATGAGTCCATGACCAGTAGCTATGTGATGTTCTCCTCCCGTTCTTGTGCTTCACTAATTAGTCCTCGTGAGCTGCCCTACATGATCGAGGCACCTATGTAATCCTTATGCTGTTGCTATGTTGAGTTTGCTGGGATCCGATGGATTATGAGATTATGTTCAGATTGATCTTGAGTAATATATTTGATTCACCTCTTTTATATTTTAGTTCATAAGTAATTCTTGCATGTTCTCCGTTGTTATTTATTGCTTTGGCCGAGTAATAGGTAGTGACTCCAAGAGGGAACGTTATGCTCGATTGTGGGTTCATGCCCCTCGATGACTAGCTTGAGTGACAGAAACATGAGTCTAGGGGATGTGATGTTGCCACAAGGGGGAAAACAACGGTGCTTGTGCCCGCGGGTGCAAGGATTGTTTACTTTACGCAAAGTTCTTTTAATGCAGTTGTCTATTGCATTGAGTTTACACTATGGGTGGGACTCGCAACTTAATACCAGCGAGATGTTCTGGATAGATATCTCAAGGTGGATGATTAGTAGTAGATATTGATGGATTTCGGTCTACTTACTTTGGCGTACCGCCCATGCTTTGAACCTCAACCTATCTTGCAATGTAGTCAGCATTGGTTTGCGTTCGTGGTCCTGTCAATTGCCCAGCTATAATTTGTTTACCTCACATAGCTGTTTTATCGTCTTTTGGGAGAGAGACATCACTAGTGAACATCATGAGACTCCGGTCCATATTACCATCATTGATCACATCCACTATTTACTTTTCGCTATTTACTTACTATTGCAAAACACTATCTATCACTACTATCATTGCTTTTAACCCTTTGTGAACTACAAGGCCGGAGAGATTGACAACCTCTCTGTACTCGTTGGGATCAAAGTTATTTGTATCTGTGTGCAGGTCCACGTTGATTGCTACTAATCTGGCGCCGTAGCAATTGACACCTACTTGTTGAACCTAGGAGTCTCTGGGGATTCGATCATTGGCATCTTTGCTAAGGGAAAACACTTCTACTTACTGCATCTTACACCTTCCACTTGGGGTAACCAACGAGGGGTTTGAGGCCCATCAAGGAGTATTTTCTGGCGCCGTTGCCGGGGACTCCACTCTTCAGGATAGGGGAGTTGCATGCTATCTTTTACCTTTGCTTTTTAGTCTTGTTAGTTTACCTTCATTTTTGCTTTAGTTCCTTTTATCAAAAATCACAAAAAAATCGCCTTTTTATTAGTAGTCCTTTCTGTTTAGCCAAACATGTTAGGGTTTGGTGCCTTGAGGGAATCAGAAGTCCTAGATTTCCATCAAAGGGATGGAGAAAATATGAAGAAGGCATGGGACAGAATTTCTGATGCACATAGAAGAATTATGCCTTGGATACCTATAAAAATTGTGCTTAGAAATTTTTACCATGGTCTTTTTAAATGGTGTAAACACTCCCTTGACATTATAGCCGAGAGAGATTTCCTAGAATGTGATGAAGCTAGAGCTCTTGAAATTATACATGGTATATCTAGTTACTTTGTTTATGATCATAATTTTGATACTGTCATAGATAGACTTGCTACTATTGAAAAGAGAATGGATGCTCTAGACTTAATGAAGGTAGAGAAACCTAAACCCAATAAGAGAGACATTTTTGAAATAGACGATGATTGGGAACCTTTTGTTAGGATTAGCATCTCTAATCAAGATTTCCTTGCTTATTGTGATAATGGACCTATGGTTTCTACTATGCCAAAAATTGTTCATGATTCTTTAAAATTTAACATGGATAGATTACCATCTTATCATGATCACACTAATGGAGATATTTCTAAAATCCAGGGAAAAATAAAAGACGTATCAGTTAAATTCCTTAAAGGGATTGCAATGATTGATTTCTTCATCGTGGAGCCAAACCAAGGAAATATAGTGCTTGGAAGGGACTTCCTCCGAGCAGTTAAAGGCTTCATTGATATAGGTAAGGGACAAATCCGCTTACGCGGGAAGGCAAAAGGTGTGTAGTCCTTTCCTAGAAGGAACAAGAATGAACTTGTTGAGGAACCATTTGAAACAATTTATAACTCCGATTATTATGATGGTTATCGATTCCTCTATGCATTATGCCTAGCTTAAAGGCATAAAAGAAAGCGCTTTTGGGAGGCAGCCCACATGAATAATTTTTTTGCTTTTGTTGTGTCTTGATGTTGTTTACTGCTGTAGCATCATCATTGTATCTTTACTTTTCATATTTGTGCCAAGTATAGCCTCAGATTGCTAGAAAGTTCAAAAGTTGTGAGGTGCTGTCCAGGAAACAGATTCTGTCCTTGGATAGAAAAATTCGTATAAAATCACCAGATCATCTTTTTGGTCTGAATTTTTTCAACAGCGTTCTCTATATAATTTTCTTTCGTGCGTCAGTTTTGAGTTTTTTTATTTGAGTTGCAGAAGTATCCCGAACAGATCAATTACTTCCTGCTGTTCTGTTTTTCACAGATTCTGTCCTGTTTTGCCTTACCTTCACTTTGCAAATCAAGAGCTTGCTTTTTCTTTGCAAAAACCTTTTGGCAATCTTTAGAAACAGTAGAACTTCAAGAATATCCTTATTTCCAGCAAGGTATAATTATTTTATTAAGGGTACTAACCTCGCTAATCAGATTATGATGAGTTATGTATGAAGGGAGTTTTCAAGTGTGCGAGGGAAGATGGTAAAAAGATTCAGGAGTGTCAAGCGCTCAAGCTTGGGGATGCCCCCGTGCACCCCCAAGAAATATTCAAGGAGACTCAAGCGTCTAAGCTTGGGGATGCCCCCGTGCATCCCCTTCTCCATCAACATTATCAGTTCGTCTTTCGTTTCGCTATATTTTTATCACTTCATGTGTTATGTGCTATGCTTGGAGCGTCTTGCTTTTAGTTTTCTTTTTAGTTTTTCATAACGAGTCGGAACTCAGCATTCCTTTATGTGGGAGAGAAACACGCTCCACTTCTACCTAGAACATAACATAGAATTTTCATGTCTATCTATGATGTGTGTGTTCTTTGTCTTTTAATAGCTACTATCGTGCTCAGCTCTTAGTATTCATGCTTATCTTTTCAAGAGCTTTTATTTAGTTGGTTGCTTGAACTCTCTTTAATCACCATGCTCACCTTATTAACAGAGTTCGCTTCCGTTGCATTGGTTAATGTGTCTATGATAAAGATGCTACTTGCATGATGGTGCTTAGTAGTTCAGGTTTTCTTATGGTTAATCTCAAATAGCTGGGGGGTTCCCAATGTGTTATTGGAGTACCAACTTGGTTTGTTTGCCTATGATGTGGTATGGTTTAGTAATATCTTCCTTCGAGAATTTATTTTGATTGACTTGGCGTATGCTCACGCATATTCAAGACTGTAAAGAAAGTCTGTCAAGCCTTGATGATCTTTTATTTCTGAGTAGCGATATAACTACCATGCCTCATTCAATATTGCTTTGTCGCTCTGCATGATTATGACGGTCATTGCTCTCTTAGTTGGTCGCTCCCAGTCTTTTTGCTAACCTCCACCTGTACTAAGCAAACTAACCATGCAATACATAGCTCATGGGAAAGTAGCCTAAAAACTATTGTGGTAAAGAATATGTTGCTTATGTATCTTATTTCTTATAAGTTGCTTGCTGAGCGGTAACCATGTTTCTGGGGACGCCATCAACTGTCACACTTTCGTTGAATATCATGTGAGTTGCTATGCATGTTCGTCTTGTCTGAAGTAAGGGTGATTTGCCGTGGGTTGAATTAATATGCATATTGTTAGAGAAGAACATTGGGCCGCCAACCAAAGCCATGCATCATGGTGGAAGTTTTAGCTTGGACCTTAATCCTCAATCTCTCATGAGAATATGCTTATGCATTAAAGAGGAGTCCATCATCTATTTTCTATGTTGTCCCGGTATGGATGTCCTCAAGTTGAGATCTATCAAAAACGAGAAATCAAATGCGATTTATCTCCTTGGACCTTTGTACAGGTGGCATAGAGGTACCCCTTTGTGACACTTGGTTGAAACATATGCAATGCAATGATAACCCATGGGAATCCAAGCTAATTAGGACAAGGAGCGAACACTATTGATATTCGATGCATGAGGCTTGCAACTTATAGGATGTTTTATGCATGACACATATGAAGTACTACTACCGTTGACACAATTGCTTCCATGTTTTCAAAATAAAAAGCTCTAGCACTTAACCATTCTTTTACCTTTATGTTGAAGCACCAACTACTGAGAGCATGATTGTCATTCTGAGTGTAATGTGCATTGTCCCAAAGTAGCATTGTCTTTTGCATGATTGTGATATCGTTTATTCTGAAATGATTGTATCTAGTCATCACTTAAACCTTGAAGGTGCCCCTGCATTTATGTTTTGCATCACTAAAGGGGGCAAGCTAGATATCACTTTATCATATTTGCACATCATATTCATTGCAAATCTTTTTGATGTTTCAGTTTCATATTGTAAAACTTTCAGTCATTTGTGATTTTCTCTTGAGGCAACTTAATTACTTTAGAATCATTGTCTCAGTAAGCTTTTTTCATATGACTATGAAAAAGTCCTTTATGGTTAATAGCATGTCACCATAGAAATTATTCTTGTTATCATTTACCTACTCGAGGACGAGCAGGAATTAAGCTTGGGGATGTTGATACGTCCAAAACGTATCTATAATTTCTGCTTGCTCCATGCCACTTTTGGGTGATATTGCTATGATATTCATACACTTCCATACACTTTTGATCATATTTGGACTAACTTACTAATCCAGTGCACCCCAGTGCCAGTTTCTGTTTTCGGCTGTTTTTGTATTTCAGGTTTTCACGTTTCGAGAACTGCCCAGAAAAATACAAAAAAATATATAAAAAATCAGCGATCCGAAAACAACACAGCGTCCGAAGGGCAGCCTGGGGGGGAGCCACCAGGGCTCCAGGCGCCCTGGCGGCGCCCCCCCCCCCCTGGGCCGCGCCGGGGGGGGCGCCTGGGCCCCCCGAAACTCCCCCGATGCCCTACTTTGGCATATATTTAAAGGGTCCTCCGTAACCCTCAGAACAGGAACTCTTTTCGCGATCCCATCTCTGTTCCGCCGCCGCCGCCGCTTCCAAGATCGGGAGCACCAGGAGAACTCTTCCCGGCACCCTGCCGGAGGGGAGGATCACCACCGGGAGCTTCTCCACCACCATGGACGCCTCCCGGATGACTCGTGAGTAGTCTCCCTTGGACCATGAGTCCATGACCAGTAGCTATGTGATGTTCTCCTCCCGTTCTTGTGCTTCACTAATTAGTCCTCGTGAGCTGCCCAACATGATCGAGGCACCTATGTAATCCTTATGTTGTTGCTATGTTGAGTTTGCTGGGATCCGATGGATTATGAGATTATGTTCAGATTGATCTTGAGTAATATATTTGATTCACCTCTTTTATATTTTAGTTCATAAGTAATTCTTGCATGTTCTCCGTTGTTATTTATTGCTTTGGCCGAGTAATAGGTAGTGACTCCAAGAGGGAACGTTATGCTCGATTGTGGGTTCATGCCCCTCGATGACTAGCTTGAGTGACAGAAACATGAGTCTAGGGGATGTGCTGTTTCCACAATGGGGAAAACAACGGTGCTTGTGCCCGCGGGTGCAAGGATTGTTTACTTTACGCAAAGTTCTTTTAATGCAGTTGTCTGTTGCATTGAGTTTACACTATGGGTGGGACTCGCAACTTAATACCAGTGAGATGTTCTGGATAGATATCTCAAGGTGGATGATTAGTAGTAGATATTGATGGATTTCGGTCTACTTACTTTGGCGTACCGCCCATGCTTTGAACCTCAACCTTTCTTGCAATGTAGTCAGCATTGGTTTGCGTTCGTGGTCCTGTCAATTGCCCAGCTGTAATTTGTTTACCTCACATAGCTGTTT
Organism: Secale cereale; assembly: GCA_902687465.1. Lineage (NCBI taxonomy): Eukaryota > Viridiplantae > Streptophyta > Magnoliopsida > Poales > Poaceae > Secale > Secale cereale. Next base: position 483,791,748 of record LR738713.1, read on the forward strand.
TATCGTCTTTTGGGAGAGAGACATCACTATTGAACATCATGAGACTCCGGTCCATATTACCATCATTGATCACATCCACTATTTACTTTTCGCTATTTACTTACTATTGCAAAACACTATCTATCACTACTATCATTGCTTTTAACCCTTTGTGAACTACAAGGCCGGAGAGATTGACAACCTCTCTGTACTCGTTGGGAGCAAAGTTATTTGTATTTGTGTGCAGGTCCACGTTGATTGCTACTAATCTGGCGCCGTAGCAATTGACACCTACTTGTTGAACCTAGGAGTCTCTGGGGATTCGATCCTTGGCATCTTTGCTAAGGGAAAACACTTCTACTTACTGCATCTTACACCTTCCACTTGGGGTAACCAACGAGGGGTTCGAGGCCCATTAGGTACTACTCCGCTGTGATGGAGGGTTTGGTCGTTGGAGCATTTTCGGTGAGTTGTACGACGGCGAGGCTGAAGCCGGACAAGAGAGACAACGTTAACCTTAAGTGGAATTCTAATAGCATCTCCAATAGATGATGTGTAATACATCACCAAAAAGTGCTAGATGTAAAATACAGCGGCCGCTCATCTCTGAATTTAACTGTTGAAACTGAATTTTACTATCGAAACTGAATTTTGCTGTCGAAACTGAACATGCTAGTAGCAGAAAAGGAGTGCACTAATAGTTTTAGCCGCTCGAGCACTAATGGAAGAGTGGTAGTGATCTAAATCTGTAGCCTCTCCAGCAGGGAACATACTACGAGAGAGAAGCCGGGGCAGCTGGTCGTGCAGGAGTAACACTCGGAGCAGTAGTGCATGCGAGAGCCGGGGAGCTGGTCGTGTAGCAGCATCTCGGGTAGCAGCAACAGGAGCTCGAACGAGGCCGCAGTTGCTGCTCGTGCAGCAGCAGCACGAGAAAGAATAGAGTTGCAACGCGATAAAGAGCCATAGCAGACTAGGCAAGGGACCGAGAGCAAGATCAGAGCGGCATCGCGAGTGAGAGCCGAAGTAGAAGCAGGGCCAACGACAGCCTCAGCAGCAGCAGCAACTCCTACTGATGTGGATGTCGCCGTCGAGGGAGCGATGTCATGGAGGAAGTGGTTGGCGACTCCACCGACGATAGAGTCGCGCCGTGGCGGGTCAGGATCGAGCATCGGTAGCACCGTGAGTTGGAATCAAGAAGAAAATGTAGACATTAGTGTAGAACCTCTTGGTGGTGCCGACTAGGCTTCAGCTTCGTCCGAGAAAATGGTGATTATGCTATGGTTCCGACGGTGCAGATGATGACGGTGCTGTGGGAATGGAGGTGGCATGATAGATGGGGCGAATGTAGGGGCAGCTCCTTGGAGGTGGAGGATGGGGCGGCTGAACCGACGGGACGACGAGATCGATGTTGGATCCTCATCTGGTGCGCTGGATGAGGGACGTCGAGCTGTTGTGATGGATGAGGTCATCAGGGAAGAGGCTTCGGCAGGGTAGCAGTAGGTGTCGGTGTCAAAACCGGGAGATTTCGGGTAGGGGTGCCCAAGCTGTACGTCTAAGGATTGACGGTAACAGGAGACAGGGGACACAATGTTTACCCAGGTTCAGGCCCTTTGGATCGAGGTAATACCCTACTTCCTACTTGATTGATCTTGAAGGATATGGGGTTACAAGAGTTGATCTACCTCTAGATCATAATGGCTAAACCCTAAAAGTCTAGCCTATGTGTTATGATTATGTTGTCTCTACGGACTAAACCCCTCGGCTTATATACACGCTAGAGGGGGCTTAGGGTTACAAAGGTGACTTGTGAAGGAAGGAATTGTTACATCCAGACATCTCTCTTGCCTTTCCACATACATAGGAGTCCTAACCAAATACGGGGCAGGGCCTTCTGCTTCTATATTCATGGCCCATCAATTCGGCCCAACATCAATGGCCCAGACGCTTGAGGACCCCTAAATACATGACTCCCTCAGTAGGGTGGCAGACGGAGGAGGGTGGGTTTTCGCGGGTTTTGGCGGCCTCGGTATATGAATGAGGAGACATAGGGGATGGGAGCGAGGAACCATGGTGTAGGGATGCGCTTGTCCGAAATGTGGGGTAAGTTACGAAAATAGCCCCATCGATTTCAACTAGGCGGCTCTTCCGGCTCAAGGGTGGAACGGGGATTTCACGTGTCGGGTTTTCGCAGGAGGAGGGACTTTTCATGCGCGTTGTAATTTCGGGATAGCAAGGCGCGGGTTGAACAGGAGGGAGCTTTCAGACCACATAGAGACAAAGAGATAGCTTGTAATATTGGGATAATAAGGCGCATGTCTAATTTTTGGGAGAATAGTACGCTACCAAATCAATCGGCACTTCCCTCGAACAAAAAACAAAAAACACAAATCAATTCACAACACACAAGAGAGTGTCTTGTCCCGTTTTGCTGTATGAATTACTACAAATGTTATTCAATACTTTGAATCCATGTTATGTTAAGTTAAAATATGTGGCTGCGTGCATAATGCATGTAACCTACTGAAATGAACATTTTAGTGCATTGCAAATGTATACTACCGGTTGCAATTTTAACTAAATTTTAATTCGTTTCTCTATTTGAATAATAACCTACAAGTACGATTGTTTTCAAGTTAAAGAATCATTTATATATTATATTAGCAACACACCACATGGTTATTATCATGCTAGATATCAACTACTTGTACCATATAAACTCGAATTCAATATTTTGATTCCACTTTATAATGATTTCAAAAAATAGTAAATTTCAAGCTCTAGCTAGATCTTCATAATCTAAATAGTGTTTCATATGTATAGTGTGATTATAACACAATGTATGCATGGTGCCCTGCCCGCCACAACTACAAATATTTAGATGTGAGCTGCAAAAGCCACGCATTATGACAAATTCAAAAGGTGGTGTGCATGGATGCAATGTGGTCACACGATGCATGCGATCGGTATCTCAATTTCAAATGAAATGTGAGTATATATATATATATATATATATATATATATATATAT
>LR738713.1:483794863-483815193 GCA_902687465.1 Secale cereale
ATATATATATATCATGCTCAAAAGCACACCACGCTGATGTCTACTACACAACCTTCTTCTTTAAGACGTTGTTGGGCCTCCAAGTGCCGAGGTTTGTAGGACAGTAGCAAATTTCCCTCAAGTCGATGACCTAAGGTTTATCAATCCGTGGGAGGCGTAGGATGAAGATGGTCTCTCTCAAACAACCCTGCAGCCAAATAACAAAGAGTCTCTTGTGTCCCCAACACACCCAATACAATGGTAAATTGTATAGGTGCACTAGTTCGGCAAAGAGATGGTGATACAAGTGCAATATGAATGGTAGATATAGGTTTTTGTAAACTGAAAAATATAAAAACAGCAAGGTAGCAAGTGGTAAACATGAGTGTAAACGGTGTTGCAATGATAGGAAACAAGGCCTAGGGTTCATACTTTTACTAGTGCAAGTTCTCTCAACAATAATAACATAACTGGATCATATAACTATCCCTCAACATGCAACAAAGAGTCACTCCAAAGTCACTAATAGCGGAGAACAAACGAAGAGATTATGGTAGGGTACGAAACCACCTCAAAGTTATTCTTTCTGATCTATCTATTCAAGAGTCCGTAGTAAAATAGCACGAAGCTATTCTTTCCGTTCGATCTATCATAGAGTTCGTACTAGAATAACACCTTAAGACACAAATCAACCAAAACCCTAATGTCACCTAGTTACTCCATTGTCACCTCAAGTATTTGTGGGCATGATTATACGATATGCATCACACAATCTCAGATTCATCTATTCAACCAACACAAAATACTTCAAAGAGTGCCCAAAAGTTTCTACCGGAGAGTCAAGATGAAAACATGTGCCAACCCCTATGCATAGATTCCCAAGGTCACGGAACCTGCAAGTTGATCACCAAAACATACATCAAGTGAATCAATAGAATACCCCATTGTCACCACGGGTATCCCACGCAAGACATACATCAAGTTTTCTCAAATCCTTAAAGACACAATCCGATAAGATAACTTTAAAGGGAAAACTCAATTCATCACAAGAGAGTAGAGGGGGAGAAGCATCATAAGATCCAACTATAATAGCAAAGCTCGCGATACATCAAGATCGTGCCATCTCAAGAACACGAGAGAGAGAGAGAGAGAGAGAGAGAGAGAGAGAGATCAAACACATAGCTACTGGTACATACCCTCAACCCCGAGGGTGGACTACTCCCTCCTCATCATGGAGAGCGCCGGGATGATGAATATAGCCACCAGAGAGGGATTCCCCCCTCCGGCAGGGTGCCAGAATAGGTCTAGATTGGTTTTCGGTGGCAACAGAGGCTTGCGGCGGCGGAACTCCTGATCTAGGTTATTTTCCGGAGGTTTCAGTATATATAGGAGGTGTTGGAGTCAGGGGCAACTAAAGGGGGTCTCCGGGCTGTCCACGAGGCAGGGGGCACGCCCCCTACCCTCGTGGGCAGCCCGTGGACCTTCTGGCCCCGCTCCGGCACTTTCTGTGCTTCTTCTGTTCCAAAAACGTCCTCGGTTGAGTTTCAGGTCAATTGGGCTCCATTTGGTATTCCTTTTCTGCGATACTCTAAAACAGGAGAAAAATAGAAACTGGCACTGGGCTCTAGGTTAATAGGTTAGTCCCAAAAATAATATAAAAGTGTATATTAAACCCCATAAAACATCCTAGAAGGATAATATAATATCAAGGAATAATAAAAAATTATAGATACGTTGGAGACGTATCACACGCATATCACTATTATATTCATGTGTCCATGGGTTTAAAACATCATGGTCTATTATTCAAATATCTGAATCCACTGTTATAAAGAAGTATGATCTCTTTTAGTCTTGTACACCCACACACTCGTTTTCTATATATAGTCATCACTTACTTTCTCGTGCATGCACACAACCCTCCTCGCCCCCCCTCCCTCAACATTCCCTATATTGCGCACATTCATTATTCTTTAGGTCGTTCTACCACGGTCTTTATAGGTCTCCCTAGGCCCTTATTTCAGACACACATTGATCGATATACCTCTCTAGCCAGGCTTGCCTACCACATACACACTTACCCTCTTCTCCTCTCACCCTCCTTGCCCCCTAGGTACCTCTCATACGCTCGGTCGCAAATGCATACTCTCGGCCCTCTTTTCATCGATCACGCACTCGCACACTCCTCCCCTCTCTCTATCTAGTAGGCATCTAGCACCACCTCCTAGTTGGATCCCGTTATCTCTATATGTCTCTTCGGCCTTATTTGCCTCTAACGCATGCATGCGCACACCGATCCATCTCCCTCTAAACATATAGCAAGGTTGATTATCCCTCATTTTCCCCACACATCGATTGATCTACTTTCATAGTTATGTCTCAATCTCCCTTTCTATGACACACGCCATTTTATCTATCTATCTAGTTAGGCCTGCCTCCGACACACATATATCGCCTCCCTCGTCATCCATGCATGCCTCCTGCCCTGTCTCTCACTTGCAAGCATTCGCACACGCGCGCGCACACATACACACGCCCCTCTCTTATTCATTGCATTCGTACCATTCATTTATATATTGGGACTATCCCACCATCGTCTCTGATAAGAAACTCCACCAAACCCCTCCATCACCCTAGCTCGGTTTATCTCCCAACCATATTCCTCAACAACACATATATGGATGCCAATCGATCTCCCTCGAGCTAGGTCTCTTCTTCTCTACACATGTACCAGTCAATCTACCTCTCTAGTTAGGTCTCCCCCCCCCCCGACACACCCTCTGATATATCGAACGTTATAGTCAGCCCTCCTTTCCGCACACAAAATGCCCTTTCCCCTCTCACATTCTAGTAGACCAGTCGTCCTATATCTTTGATGTGCGTGCACGCAATTCTGCAGCCTCTCCTTATCGATCTACACACCCATACACTTCATCCCTCTCTTCGTTCTATTGATACCTCATGCCGATGATCTCTCCCCTCTCTTCTCGTGGATCGCCCCCTCTATATGATATATCTAGCTAGGTCTCAGTTTCACACACATTGCATATGTTCCATTTTTGGTTTGAGATATCATCGACACATATTCCCTATCTATCTCGCCCGCACACAAATACACTCATGAAATCTATGCGCACACACCATCTCTCTCTAGGTTTTTATCTCTTTCACAAATGCACACATAGGTGGGGAACGTGCAGGAAGAGAAGAGATGCACACAGCAATGCACGTTCCCCCGTCTCTTTCTCGACCACACCGGCGCGGGTACACCGTGGAGCTCATTTCTGTATGAAAGGCAGCCCACGTGATAATTTGACGCCGGTAGTGGTCGTCCACTTGATGAAGGGTTGTGTACCACGTGTAAACGAAACAAAGTGTGACACATTTATATTTAAATAAAGTTTTATTCCTCAATGGCACGTACTTGTAGCACAAAATATGAAACTATTGTTATCCACACAAAATAGAAAACCACTGCACTATAGTATATAATATAGGAAGGATCCCATGCTTTGCTTGTCGAGGTTGGCCTATTCACTGTTCACACTCTCTCATACAAGATGGCGGTGGCCACACTCTCTCTCACCGCAGGTCATTGATCCGTTTGGATCCTGTCCGCCGGCGGAAAGGGAGGATGTGCAGCATTGCTCTGGTCGCTGGCATCAAGGCAGGAAACCCACTGCCGGCACGTCCCGATCTGCGATACACACCATTCTCTCGGACGAAGCTCTGGGGTGGTATGGCCTTTGCCCCTTGCTCGCTGCCATATCATATACCACCCGGCGCCGCCCTCCGCGTTACACCCCGACGACCCTCAGGTATAGCTTCCTTTGAAACCGTACTTGCTCCACTGCCCAACTTCCCACGTCGCTGCATGTGGATCTTCCCTAGTTCTTTGCCAAAAATGTAGCTCTTCCAGCGTACTTTCCATGTTGCAGTCTCATCCTCACACTGTTTTAGATAAACAATCATGCTGCTATCTTCCTTTAGGCCAAGGAATATTCTTCTTTTTGTCGTCGTATGTGTCATCAACTATCATTGGCCAGTAATTGTTTCTGTTCAACCTCTTTTCTGCAAACAGGGCTATCCATTTGACCTCATTGCTATTGTGACCTTTTGGTGAACTGCACAAATCACTTTTTTCTATAAGAGTGTCTTGTGCAGTTCTACTAAAATTTTACACGGGCAACGTCTCTACATTTTAGTGCGACTGCACAAAGGGAGATTGGTTTTTGCTATCCTCCTCATCCAACTTCGAGCCTAATCTTCTCCAAAAAGTGGTTAGTTTTATGAGAGATTGCAAAGGTGACCGACTTCTACTTGTGTGTGTATGTCTCATCAACTACTACTGCTGCCACTATTAATGTAATCACACTTGTTATATAACTTTGCAAACATGGATGCTCAGCTTGATTTTAGTGGAACTGCACAAAATGATCGGGTGGTCCATGTCCTCCATAGAATCCTTTCTTGGCTAACAAGCATTGTTCAGTTCCACAGAGCTGCGTGAAACTTGCTGCCAACCAATGAACGCCGGGAAATGGAACCATGCCTACGGGCATCATCCTTCAATATTTATTTGTACACATTCTCAGAACTTTGTATTCAGCTGTGATGTAAATATTGACCCCGATTACGAATCATTGAGATGCATTAGCATGCATGCTAGTTTCCTTTTTATTTGATGGAATGTTGTAACGAGACAACTTTGAAGGCAAGAGGACACATGAAACCATAGTTGAAAGCTTCATAGCATTACATCAAAATTTCATTATGGTGGACAATTATGTGTACATATAAATGTACCCCAGAAGCCTGATAGCAATGCCACAAATCATTCAAACTTCCTTTAGCCCACATGTGGGACATCTAGAATCTGGGTCCACGTGCCACATCCAGATTCTGGCGTACCGCAAAACGGAGGAAACGGACTTGTGTTCGACCTCCTATGGTCGAAACGGGGTCCTGTTGATCTGGAGGGGTGTGGCATACCGCAAAACGGAGGAAACAGACTTCTCTTCGACCTCCACGTGCCATGTACAGGACCCCCATTTCGACCGTAGGAGGTCAAAGAGAAGTCTGTTTCCTCTGTTTTGCGGTATGCCACACCCCTCCAGATCAACAGGACCCCGTTTCGACCATAGGAGGTCGAACACAAGTCCGTTTCCTCCGTTTTGCGGTACACCAGACCCTTCCCGATGAACAGGACCCCGTTTTGACCATACACGGAAGAACAGAAGACAGTTTCCTTCGTTCTACGGTACGCCAAATGCTTCCCGATGAACATGACATCGTTTCGACCATACGCGATCGAACAGAAGGATTGTTTCCTCTGTTCTGCGGTACACTAGACCTTGTTTCGGGTGTTCCGGCCAAGCCGGTTGGCTCTCGATGAACACGGCGTATTCTGTTGCCTCCTGATGAACACGACGCATTCCGTTGCCTCCCCTTAACACGGCGTAGTTTCTCCGTTCTGACCCAGTCGGTTGGCTTCCGATGAACAGGACGCCGTTGTTGTTGTCTGTGGTCACCCCATGTACACGAGCCCAGGTCATACGTATGCGCGAGTACGCGTTCCAGACCCCACCCGTATGTACATACATGGCCGTATTTTTTGGCATCTGGCTGTACGTACGTGTAGACGGTTTTAACTTTACTGCCTGAACTGCTACCACTCCTTACTCGACTACGGTTCATTGTGGCAGACAGACCGATCGACCGGTATGTACACAGTCAACGCTACGTACACTTCGACTGGGTGGGTCCTAGTTGTCAGGGAGGAAAAGAACACACTTATTTGCGTGCGAAGATATAATTGGTGGGTCCCAGCAGTCAGGGGGAAGAATAATTTTTCCCATAATAAGGACGCACTTCCTTGCATGCGAAGATCTAGCTGGTGGGTCCCTGCTGTCAGGGGAGAAAACATTATTTTTAGGGTAAAAAGGATGCAGTTGCATGCATGCGTCCATGGGCATGGTGTGTCCCCACTGTCAGCCTCTCCACGTACAGTCATATTTCGATGACTCTCGTTTGTTGACCATGTTGACCACACCGTGCAGAGCGCTCCAAGCCAGTGGACGACAGCGAGGCCCCAGACTGGAACGCCCCAGTGATGGGGAAGACGCGGTAGTGGAGTCGTAGACGGGAGGAGGTGGGAAACTTAACTGGTTCGGGTGCGGGGTGGGCCTACACTCGGCAGAGAATATCAGGAGGTGTGGAGGACTGGAGGGATGGCTTGGCCGTCGGCGGGGTAGCGTTTCCATGCGAGGCGCACAAAACAGCACCGCTGGACGCCGGAGGCTGGAGCAGGCGGTCCTGAGAGCGTTGGGGAAAGAAGACGAGAGATTGAAGAAGAATGCCGGCCGTTGGATGTAAATCCAAGGCCTTGCTTAGGCTTCGACCTTTGTATTTTTATTTGTTGCGAAAGTGGTTAGGCTTCGATCTACTAGCCCACATGTCAGCCAGTCCATTTGTTTTTTTAGTCCATTTGGTGGGCTGGGTGAATCAATGATGTATCATCTATGAAGCCCGCTAATATATTATGGTAGAATTTAAAGCCCATTTGCATTTTTCTCGAAACCCGCGGACTTGTTGGGCTGGGTGAAAATATCAAGTTGGGCTGGATGGAGAAATGTTCTGAAAACATAAACACATGATTGCACGTCTATAACTACATTGGTCAGTAAAATCTTTTCAAGCTTATGTACGCAATCAATAGGAGTTAACTTGCCAAGTTATATATAAACAATTATTATTATTATTTTGTAAGAACTTTCGATTTATGAAATAAAATATCATTTTAATTTGATGAGGTAATATGATGTGGGGTATTATTATTATTTAGGCTAGACATTAGACAGTTGAGTTGGTTCTAGGGAAAAGTACTTGGAGAAAACTCAGATTACATCGAAAAAGAAAGTGGGAGAAAATTCAGATATAGGATTGATGAAAACAAAAAAATAAAGCAAGTGGGAAGGTCTATAAAATGGTTGGGGGGCGACAGGTTTAACAGAACCTTATGTTGTTTCTATTATAAATATATGTAATAAAATAAGATACAAAAATAAATATATATACTATTATAGAAGGGAAAACATAGGTTCAGTTTTGCATTCTTATAGAAAAATAGAACTGAGCTGTGCGTCGTCTTGAAAAAACAAACATAACTTGGGCTCCTGATGTTATAGACAAGCTAGGCTGGGAGGCCCAGGGGCAGCTTGATACATGCTGGATCAAAAAAAAGTTGAAACATGTCGTAGGCTGCACATGTTAAACAACAAAACCTAGGCTATGGACCTGGTGGGCCCAGTACTGTCAGCCTCTCGGCGAACAGTCATCTCCCGATTCCTATTGTTTTGATGACCACGTTAGGAACGACAGACGGCAGCGCCGCAGCGAGAGCACCAAGGCGGAGGATGACGTCGAGACCTCAGACGGAACGAACCGGAGCAGGGGTAGACGCATGCGGAGGGGAGTACGAGGGTTGACTTGTTCGGGTGCAGGGTGGGCCGGTGGAGCTGCCGTCGCCAGACAATGTGTCGAGTAGAGGGATGGCCTTGCCAACACCATAGGCTATTATGGGTCACCGAGGCGTGCGCGGCAGCGCCGCTAGACGCTGTATAGGAAGAGGACGAAATATTGAACAAAATATAGAAATACAAATGGATAGGTTGTTGGTCCTAGATGTCTGTGTACGAGACCTGCCGGATCCACCTGAGAAGGGGAATATGTTGGGAGGAAGGAGATTCAAAGCACGGCAACCGAGTGAACTTAGTTACATATACATAAGCAAATATCCACTAAAAAGAAAATAGGTTAGTGAGTTATTAGAAGAATTATTTCGGAATAACAGATAATTACGACACATAGGCTAATGCATGAAATACTCAGATGATAAAGGTGCTTAAACAGATAAAGTACAACATCTAGACTTTCCTGGCACGCTTGATCATGACGCTTCGGCAGTTCGTGTACTCGATGGTTACGGGAAGCGGACACACCCTCATGTCCAGGATCCGCCTGTACATGTCGTAGCATGCGTATGTGTTCTTGGCCGCATAGGTTATGTAGGCTAGATTCAGAGGTACCTCCCACGTGTTCAGGTCCTTGGTATCATTGTCTTCTTTCATGTTGGCGTAACAGGGGTCGATGATGGCCTCGACGAGGTCAACCATGGAGTCCTTCTCTTGCCCGTTGCCGATGATCTTGTATTACTTCTGGATGTCGACAAGCTTGTTGCAACAGATGGCCGAATCATTGCGTTCTTCCTTCTCTCCACCGTAGTGAAGGTGCAGTCGGCGCTGCCGATGAAATGGCCGAATGCTCCAAAACTTCTGATGGCCTGCCAGCAGTGGTAGACGAGAACCTCGTCCCGCACACATACCTGGGCGACGGTGATCTGTTGGTCCCTGTCAGGAGACGAATGGATGGGCACAAGGTCTAGTCCTGCGACCTTGTGCTTTCTCGTCATGTAGGTACTGCTTGAACTCGGCGAGGTAGAGCTTCACCGAGTCCAGATCATTGGTGTACATCACATTCAACTTGGTGCAGCCATGGGACTGAATGGCGAACTCAAAGGTGAACTCCTTGCTGAAGTCCATATCTAGCAGGATCGCCCCTCGGATCGCCATTGGAGTCTCTTCAAGTGAACGAGTGGGTAGGCGGTAGTAGCAGTTCGTTTTTTCAGCTCTTGGGGAACTGGATTCAACAGTAAACTGAGTGTGTACAGGCGACAACAGTTACTACCCCTGCCTCGCACGTTGCACGCTCGGCAGAACATGCACCCTCGGCGCGTTCAAAGGCCTCTATTACTTCAGAGTAAGAAACCTTTTCCAGCCACACGTCGGTTCATGAGCTGGTCTGTATTGATACTCTAATAACAAGTGTTAGTGGTCACTTTACTTAAATTTAATTAGCTTTAATTAAAATTTATTCTTAAACAAGCAATGTATTGGCTCGTTCTATCAGTGCCACATGACCAACATGCACAATAATTAGAATTATTATTCTCAGGACGCACACGATCAACACATTTGTCGCACTCTTGCACATATAATACTACCATGTTTGAACAGTTTTTTTATGGTTGATGTCCTCTACATCATCATGATGTGTTTCCCAGCTTGCCAGATTCGGAACCAACAAATAAGATTCAAATAATAAGTACAACAATGATGCCTACACATCTCATTGATTCCCAACTTGCAAGATTCAGAACCAACAAATATGATTCACATAATAAGTACAACAAAGATGCCTACACATCTCATTGAATCCCAGCTTAAAAGATTCAGAACCAACCCATTAGAGCCTTTTGATAAAGTGAATATCGGGATTAAATCCATCTTGGCTAGCTGTGTCATACAACCCAAGAACTTGGCGAATGCTCTGGACTATCACAACATCTGTTGTTGAGTATTCCTGTTTGCATAGCACAGATAAGAAAGAGCATGATTACTATAATAGTAACACTAGTTGAAGTCAACCTACAGCTCAACTCAATGATTCAATTCATCGGACTTTTTCTGTAGATCACGTGAAATGAAGCAAAGATTGCATCATTCAGCTAGCAAGAATTACTTGCTCTCATGAGCTGACAGGTTCTTCTTTAGAAGTTGCACAAAAATTGAGCAACATTAAGGTTGGTTGTCCTGCTCATGTAAGGTGCAACAATAATTTGCTTATCCTTTTGTGCAGTTCCACTAAAATAAAGTGCCATTGTGGTGACAGTGATCTTGCAAAGGCTAATAAAATGTTGCACAAGATTACCAGCATAATTTGACGAAGATTTTGGAAACTCCAATCACCATTTTGTGCAGTTCCACCAAAATTGAGAGATGTTGCCCACGTGACATTTTAGTTGAACTGCACAAGACACTCATTCAAAAAAAAGTGTTTTGTGCAGTTCACCAAAAGGTCACAATAGCAACAAGGTGAAATAGATATCCCTATCTGCACAGAAAGATAGAAAGAAAATAGTTGTTGGTCAATAACAAGATACGAAACATACACGAGATGAAAAGAAGCATCTTGATTATGTTCATGGAAATCATGCAAGGATAGTAGAAAATTTAAAACATCAGCAATGCTTCATATTACCGGAAGCATTACGATCAACAATGACATTCGTCAAATATGGGATTACTTTAATGTTGTCATTGCTTGTTTACTAGATATAGTAGATCAACAACAACTTAAGAGTTGGTTTAAGGGCATGGGACCATGGGGACACTAGGACACTCAGCAGCGTAAAGAAGCATCTTACTTATCAAACTGGGGAAAACAACAAGAGTACCATTTGTAACACAGTTTAATTGCATCATATCACTGGAGGCATTAGATTAACAATAACACTGGTTAGACATGTCCTTAAGGTAACAGTGTGATCGCTTCATTGTACATGTGCCCTTCCATTAACAACAGCAAAAGGTTGGTATAAGGACATGCGACAGTGGACACATCAACACAATGTACCTACTAGGAGGCATAAAGTGGTGATGCCGAGTTTGTTCATACTCTGTAAGGGCAGTAAATCTAATCCTGGAGAACTTTTACTATGTGAGGGCAGCAAATCTAATACTGGACATACTTTGTTGACTTGTCCACCAGCCGCCACTTTCTACCATTTTTTCAACCAATAATAGATATGTTCCTTATCCAGTCTGTACTCGTTTTCCCTTTTTAACCAAGAGATCGGTTGGGTATCCGGTCTCTACTACTTCCCCCCCTGTTATTTCCTCTTTGAATCAAGTCCTAGGTTCATGCTACGACTTTTGCCCCTTTCTTCATTGTTTGAACCAAGTCCTAGATTCGACTGCATGAAGTAGCTTTACCTCTAATAATACTAAAAATTTAGGTGGCTTCGGAAGAGCTGATAGAAGTAGAAAAAGATGCACATGCAGACACGTGGGGAGCTGGGGCAGTAGAGCAAGGCCACTTTTGAAGAACCTATACCTGAGTTTTGTCGGGATGTCGGTAGAGGCAGGTCGGATCTGTGCACAATACGGCCGGGAGGAAGAAGGGATCCAAGGACCTCCCGAGCCAGCGCTGTGTTGGAGAGAATGGCACAAGCAGAGGATTGGGACCCGCCGGCAGTGTGGGTTTCCTCCCTCGGCGTCGATGACCGCGTGAACGATGCACCTAGTCCCCCTACACACACCGGCCGAAGGGATTCGGCCGGATCTGTGATCAGCGGTGAGCTGAGAGAAAATGTCGCTCCCGCAGTCTTGTTTAGATCTGGAGAGGGTGAGAGAATGAAAAGAGCAACCCTAGAAAAGCAAGCGCTCAGGCTCCTGCCTATGTATATAGTGGAGTGATTATCTTTTTCTCTCCAGAACAAGCGTTTCAATTTGTGTACGTGGTATTAAAGAAAAGAAACTCTCTGTTTAACATGACTACCTGGACATCGCACTTTGTACTGTACTGTACTATAAAAAACATGCACGGTTTACATTCTGAATCGCCTGCTAGAACTTGAACTGTATTTGTTTACATGTATTGTACCACCTTTTTCTTTTGGTTTTCTGCCCCATGGCGCAATTCATCGATACAAAATTTTAGTCCCTCCATTCCTAAATATTTGTCTTTCTAAAAGATTTCTACAAGTGACTACCTTTCTAGCAGTAAGTTGAATCCGATAGTCCCTCACCCTCGTTACTGCTGGAAAGATGGGGTCTTGTGATATGATGGCTTATAATAGTTATTATCTCGTCGGGGCAAAACACGGCAGCCCAGTGAACCAGCAGGCGATAGCCATAGAAAACAATGTGGTGTTATGGCCATAAAAAACAACTTATGTCCTCCTCTCGGTTCATCGCCATCTACTTTCACCATTCCTGCGTTTTCAGTATCATGCGAATCAAAGAGGCCCTTAGACTAGTTTAGGCCCGGACGTTTTTTCCAATATGTTATGTCAAACATTAATGAACGTGCTTCGGTTTCTATGAAAATAATCCGGTTTGCATGTGGTAATTTATTTATTTATTTATTCTTCTGTGGGGGCTTTGCATGTAATTCGTCAGGTCTGAAATGTAAAGTACGCATGCATGGTTGCATATGCTCCGAGTTGTGCATGCACTACGACCCAGATGCTATATGTCCCACTGTCGGCGAAAAGAAGCACATGGAAATAGCCTAGGAGTACATATAGGAGAAAAAATGCGGGGAAAATTATGTACTATGAAATCGCACGCACCCAACTAGTGGTGCTCTTCTCCCTCGTTTCTCTCTCCTTATTCTAACTCAGCCGACGGACAGTGGGCGGGGTGGGGATTTGCGAAGGTACTAGTAAACCAGGACGTAGGTAGTAAACCAGGACGAAGACAGTGATACGTCATACACTCATATGTGTACTACATATAATTAACGCCGCCAAATAATAGCAAGGGATCACACATGTCATTTACGACTGGATAAAAATGCCATACACTAACACATTAAGGCCAGGAGGTGATGCGGTGCTGGTTACAGGAGGCATGAAGAAAGATGCATCCATCCAGGACATCCTCCTCCTCGACTCAGGGTGCCAGCCCACCAAACGGCGGCTAAGTAGCAGCGGCTTTCTGGCCAGGTCCACATGCTTCTGAACAATGGCGTCCAAAGATTCCAGCCGGCCGAAGAAGGCCAACGTCTTGCTGTCCTCCCTGGTGTTGTAGTGGCCTATGTAGATGATTTCCTCATAGACGTGGATGTGTAGGTCGACGGTTTCTTGCATGGCAAGGCGCTGCGCTGCGAGCGCGACCTCGAGGTGCACATTCTTCGTCGCGACCTCCAACAGCTGCAAGGCCACCAGTGCTTGAAAGAGTTCGTCACCATGGAGGCCGATGAGGGCGGCAGGCGACGAGGAGCCTGGGCGCGCGGGCTAGAGGAGTACAGCAAGGTCGTCCGTGCGCTTCTTGATGGAGGTGAACTTGTGGATGCAGCGGACAATCATATCGTCCACGCGAGAGGTGAAGCCGGCGTCGACGTGGGCTATGACGTTGGTGGTCGCCAGCATCGTCTAGAAAAGCTGCACGATGCAGGGCCGTAGGCCAGCATCATGGATGATCTGGCATAGCCAACTACCGCTTGCGTCCATCGACGCCATGGGTGCTTCTTGCTTCTGGTCACTTGTCTTGGTTTGGGATTGGAGTGAGCGGTGTTGCACAGAGACTAGGAGTAGATAGATTCGAGTGGTGGGGCGCTTTTATATGAGAATCCAAACTACGTTTCATGAACATCGTGATGGCTCCATTCTGCTTCTCCTATTAATTCCCTATGCATGCCAATTGAATGAGGATGCACCATTGACCGTTCAACGTTTCGGGAACCGCTACCCGCCCCCTCCTTGGCAATCAATGTTTCAAGCCGTATCAACATAAATGCGTGTCAAAAAGAGACTACTGCATTATGCACCGCGACCAAGGTGGAGAGGAAAACAAGAGAAATTAATATTTATTTGCTAATTAATGCAATTGCATGCAATGAACTGACCGCTGCATGCGGTACCTCCGTCCTAGTTTATTAGTCCCCTTTGTAGTTTGTGTCAAACTTTGACCAGCGATTTAACTAACAAAATGTTAACGCATGTTAAAAAATTATATCGTTGGATTTGTACTTGAGCATAGTTTTCAATGATATTATTCTTTGACATGCACAAACATTTTGTTAGTTAAATTTATGGTCAAAATTTGGCACAAAATACAATAGGGACCAATAATCCAGGACAGAGTTAGTACGTACTCCCTCCGTTCGGGTTTGTTAGGCCTAGAGACAACTTCTCTTAGACCAAGACACATAGTAATTTGCTCACATTAATTCTTCCATTTCACTCCCAAGGCACTCTCTCACATGCATGCAGCCAATGAAAACGACGCATGCAGTGTATTAATTCCCTGGCCATGGCATCAACAATAATGGCTTTCATTGCAACCAATGAAGTGGTTGCATGCATGCACATCTCCAAATCTAGGACTTATAAAAGGGACATACTTGTGATGTTGTGAGGCCTAATAAACCCGGACGGAGGGAGTACGTCTCAATGCATTAAAAAAACATGAAACAAGAAAGGTAGCCGGGTTTGTTTTGGGAATATTTGATTTTTGTAAGATAACTACTCCCTCCCTTCCCAAATATTTGTCTTTCTAGAGATTTCAACAAGTGACTACATACCAAGAAAAATGAGCGAATATACACTCTAAAATATGTCTACATACATCCGTATGTTGTAATCCATTTGAAATGTCTAGAAAGGCAAATATTTGGGAACAGAGGGAGTATAACCGTAAGATCTGCATCCGACTATGGCACCTATTGGACACAAACAACAATACTAGAAAATAATTGCCACAAAACTGCCACAGCACGCCCTTCCCCTACACATAAGACTGTCACGCGAGCGTTCGCAACTGCCACGTTCGGGTTGCGTTTGGCTTTCGCCTCTTCGAGAAGTCAAACAATCGAAGATGCGCACATTACGTTCGCCGCGACAAGTCTTGCACCTCCTACGGTCGGAGGCAAGCGATTGGGCGCTGGCAGGCGGCCGACATCTATTTCTGCGAGAGTAGCCCCAGGCCGATCTCTTTATCTTTTACTTCTTCTATTTTTCAGTTCATTGTTCTGCAAGCTAATGCGTTAGCCTGCACCCTGTACTCGGCGTTCTTTCGCCTCCCATTCTAATAAATGAAATACGCAGCTCTCCTGCGTTTATTTCAAAAAAGAAATCGAACAATCTTAGTACTACTTCTACAGTACCGAATCAACTGCTGCATGTCCACCACATGGGGGAGGGTGAGCTTCTTGTTGTAAGCAAAAGCTTCTCCTCGTCTGTGAGCCACCGCGCGCATGGGCAAGCGAGAGGGCATACTAGTAATCAAGCTTCTCCTTGTTGTACGAGTTGACGCGACACATCATGGTACGATTTTCTCAAAAACTTGTGTTTACAAATACATGCATGACGTGGGTTTCCTATTGATCCTTGCATCTGTTGATTTAATGCACCTTGAAGTATTAACATGTGATGATAAAGATGTCATGGTTGAGAGTGCCTCCAGTGTTTGGAGGCAGCACTACCTCTAAAACCGGCCCCATATGCTTGTAAACTTGTGTAAAAGACTCGCAGTTTATACTAATATTTGCTACAGCCTCTAACACTTACCCCACGACAAGTTAAAATATATATTCATCTCTTGACCACAACAGCGTACAAACATCAATCAACAGGATGACAGGTAGGGCTAGAAGATTATTTCAATCCGAAAAAATGCTTGTAGACAGCCTAGCATGGAGGCGGCTGTAACGATTTTAAGCTTAGAGGCATCCGGTCTGCAGTGTATGGCATCGGGCTTAGACCTTACACAATTAAGTGTCTACCTTGTACAAATAAGCACCGGTGCCTATTTTCGCAAGAATATAGTTTATTTGTTATAGCCAGCTGATTCAGCTCTATTGTACTTGCTCTAAGTCACCTTATGAAAACCAAATAATCCCAAAAAAAACTTAGGCATGGAGCATTAACTCTCACCTCATTTATTGTTTTTTGACATGAATAAATCAATCAACCATCAATACATGTGGGGCGTGTGTGCTTTCAATGATTTGAGACTACCAAACATGACATGCACTGGTCAGTTCATTGCATGCAATGCTATTAATTAGCAAATAAACATTAAGTTCTCTCGTTTCCCCCTCCTCCTTGGTTGCGATGCACAACCTAAGATGACTTATTCACCTAGACGGAGGGATTAACTTTATACTACCTCCCCTACACATGAAACTGCCACGCGAGCATTCGGGTTGCGCTTGGCTCTTCGCCTCTTCAAGAAGTCGAACAGTGATGGCACTACTACAGTATGCTTCTGACCATCTGACACCGACTGAACTACTGCACGTCCACCGCGTGCGGGAGGGAGAGTGTGTAGCAAAAGTTTCTCCTCGTCCTGCGAGCCACCACCCTCATGGGCAAGGGAGAGGGCAAGGGTGTTGTAATCAAGCTTCTCCTTGTTGTATGAGTTGACGCGACACATCAAAGTAGTGCACTTGATATACTATTTCAAAAAAGTATGTTTACCGATGCATTAAATACAATGCATGCATGCATGCCGTGTGTTTCTTTTTTGATCCTTGCATGTGTTGATTTACTCCACCTTGAAGTAGTATGAATATGTGATGGCAAAACTTTCTATGCCCCTGCCCTAAAGTGAGAGATGGTAGTGCACGAGGAGGGAGAGATCATGATGATGGAACATGACCGGACATCGGAGGTCTATATCAATCTCACCTTGCTCCAGTGCCCTTGTGCCTCCGCCCCTTGAAGCCACCAGTTTACGAGGTTCGAATACATCTCATCCGTTCGGCTGATCGAGCAAGGTGCGGATTTCTTGATTGATGTGATTTTCGATTGATTTGTGCAATGCAAGGGAGGGCACCTGGCCTGTGCGGACTGCTGCAGCGAGCGCCCCGGGAATTAGCGGCAGTGCTAGAAGTGCGAGCGTGGCGGCGGCTCCGACGTGCGCAACATTCCGATGGACAATGTCCTCTCCTTGACGAGGGTTGAGTGCCCGCATGAAGGCTGTGGGCTCTACGTCACTTACCCAAAGGTTGCCAATCACCAGAGCGTGTGTCCGCTCGTGCCCTGCAAGTGCCCCGTGCCCGACTGCAGCTACGATAGCCCGCCGCCAGCGCTCCCCCTTCACATCAACACCGTGCACCCCATGCCCGTGCACATGATGTAGTATGGCAAGGTGCTCCAGCTGCAGGTGCCGGTGTCGGAGCTGAGGCGCTTGCTGTTCTCGGAGGAGGACGGCCACATGTTTTTCGTGGTCGGTGGGGCGCTCGACATCGGCGCGCCTATCGCCGTGTCGGTCGTCTGCATCAGAGCGAGGGTGTCCGCACCACCGCATTATGCGGCCAAGATGTGGGTGAACGGTTTGCCAGGGTCGCCCAAAGGGATGACCGGCGCTGTCAAGGTGGAAATAGATGTGACAAGCAGCAACAAGACCGGCGCCATCGCCGTGGAGGAGCTCACCTACTTCACAGTGCCACCCAAGCTGCTGGTCTGGGCTGGGGATTCGAGGACGGTGTCCCTCCACATTCAGATTCACAAGCTCACCTCCTAAATGATTCCATGGTGCCTTCTATTTATCTTAGTACTAATATGATAATATACTCCAACATCAGATCAGTAGTCGAAGTAGGGTTTAGTATGGTCTACGTTAGCTTAAGAGATGGAGGATTTTGATGGCGATGCAGCAATTACTTCAACATCAGATTAGTACACTACAAAAAAAGACACATCCGTGACATTTTGGGCCGAACGAAACTTTTTTCTGTCATACTTATGACACTTCTATGACAATAATTGTGACAAAACATGGTATCATCATAGATGTGGTGGGGTCCTATTTCTATGACAAAAAATCATGACAGAAAATGGGATTTTCGTCCTGGGCGGGTCGGAGACGCAGCTGCATGACATTCTTTGGGCCGTCCATGACAGAAAAAACCATGGTAGAAGTGAGGGAGAGGAAAATATCGAGGTGTTCCCAGTTACAGTGGGTGGTCGGGGCCGAGCAATGCGCGTTTCTCTCCTACACGCATGCGCGTGGGTGCGAGGCGTTGGGCTCTAACTGAACCCGAGCGAGGCGTTGGGCTCTAACTGAACCCGAGCGATTGCATTGCAGGCTACGCATTACTGAACCCGAGCGATCGATCGATGGCTGTTAACTGAACCCGATCGAGCGATTCCTTTGCTACTGCTGCTAACTGAAGCCGATCAATGCTGCCTCTGGATGAACAGTGAGCGTTGCTGGGGGGGTTTGGATGAACAGTTCCCGGTGGGGGTGGATGAACAGGACCCCGTGGTGTTGCCTCTGGATGAACAGGACCCCGATCGATCGAGCCAGTTGGGGCTGGATGAACAGGACCCCGTGGAGAGCCGGATGAACAGGACCACCCCATGGAGGGCAGGATGAACAGTAGACGGTGGAGGGCTCGATGAACAGTATCCCATGGAGGGGTGGTTGAACAGGAGCCCGTGGAGAGGGCTGGTTGAATAGTAGCCGGTGGAGTAGCGCACTGTGGAGGCTGAACAATCGCAGGTGGAGGCAGGAGGAGGTCGACGGTGGATGAACAGTAGCCCGTGGAGGCTGGAGGGGGTCGACGATGGAGATGAACAGTATCTCGTGGATTCCCGTTTTGCGGTACGCCACACCCCTCCCGATGAAGAGGACCCCCATTTTGACCGTAGCGCTCCAACACAAGTCCGTTTCCTCCGTTTTGCGGTACGCCACACCCCCCCGATCAACAGGACCCCCGTTTCGACCGTAGGAGGTCTGTTTCCTCCGTTTTGCGGTACGCCAGACCCCTCTCGATGAACAGGATCCCGTTTCGACCGTGGCCGGTCGAACACAAGGTTGTTTCCTCCGTTCTGCGGTACGCTAGGCCTCGTTTCCATCGGTTGTTCCGTCCAAGCCCTCCCGATGAACACGATGATGCATTCCGTTCTGACCCAGCCAGTTGGCTCCCCATGAACACGATGACGACACTATTTCTCCGTTCCGACCCCGCCATATACACGAGCCCTGGCCGTATTATGCGCGAGTAGGCGCTCGTGACCCTAGCCGTATATACGTACGTGGCCATATTTTCTTTCTTGCACACTGGCCGATGTACATACGTGTACATGCTACGTGCGCGCCTGTACTACGACACGTGCACGCCTCTACATCGACCAGTATGTACGTACACGTTCGCGACCAGAATGAGAATGCTACGTACGCTTCGACCAGGTGGGTCCCGACTGTCAGGCACTTCCTTGCGTGCGAAGATGTAGCTGGTGGGTCCCAGTAGTCAGGGGGGCGAATCGTTTTTTTTGCCCGGACGCACTTCCTTGCGTGCGAAGATGTAGCTGGTGGGTCCTAGCAATCAGGGGGGAACGTTTATTTGCGAAATACGGTGGCCCGTCCGGTGGGTCCCCGCTGTCAGGTGGTGGAATAATTATTTTGCACGTAATAAGGAGGCACTTGCTACGGACGTGGACCCAGCTGTCAGCCTCTCCACGTACCGTACTCTTCCGATGGAAGTCGGTCGTTGACCACATTGACCACGCCGCGTCGAGAGCATCAAGGCGGTGGACGACGGCGAGGCCTAGGAAGGGGACGACGCGGGGTCAGGGAAGACGCGGCAGTGGATGCCCACGCGGAGAGTAGTACGAGGGTTCACTGGTTTGGCTGCGGTGTGAGGCTGCCGTCGCCGCAAAATAACAGGGGGTGTGGGTGAGTAGAGGGATGGCCTGGCCAGCGGTGGGAGTAGTAGGGAGGGTGAGGCCTCCGCGGCATCGCAACCAGCCACGGGAGGCAGGAGCTCGAGGCACGACTGGCACTGGTTTGGGCGGCTGGAGCAAGAAGACCAGAGGTTGAAGAAGCACTACGGCCGTTGGATGGACGTCGTACGGTTAATGGAGCTAGAATCGTGCATATTGACAAAGTTGACATAGCCCTCCGTCCCCGTCAACTTAATAGGCCCACAAGTCAGCCTCCCATTATACTGGGTCCCAGCTAGCAGGGGGGTATTCATTTTTTTTGTGTAATAAGGAGGCACTTCTGGTGGGTCCGAGCTGACAGCGGGGGAACGTTTTTTTCGCGAAATACGGTGGGCCGTCCGGTGGGTCCCAGCAGTCAGGGGGCAAACGTGTTTTTTTGCCAAATATGGTGGCCCGTCCGATGGGTCCTTGCTGTCAGGTGGAGGAATAATTATTTTCCATGTAATAAGGAGGCACTTCCTTGCGGCTGCCGTGGACCCAGCTGCCAGCCTCTCCACGACAGTACTCTTGCAATGGAAGTCGTTCCTTAACCGCGTTGACCAGGCCGCGCTGAGAGCACCAGGGCGGTGGACGACGGCGAGGCCTAGGAAGGGGACGACACGGAGCCAGGGAAGACACGGCAGTGGATGTCCACGCGGAGAGGAGTGCAAGGCTTCACTGGTTCGGCTGCGGTGTGAGGTTGTCGTCGCCGCAGAATAACAAGGGGTGTCGGTGAGTAGAGGGATGGCCTGGCCAGCAGTGGGAGTAGTAGGGGCGGTGAGGCCTTTATGGAATCGCAGCCGGCCACGGGAGGCAGGAGCACGAGGCACGACCGGCGCTGGTTTGGGCGGCTGGAGCAAGAAGACCAGAGGTTGAAGAAGCACTACGGCTGTTGGATGGACATCGTACGGTCAATGGAGCTAGAATCGTGCATATTGACTAAGTTGACAAAGCCCTCCGTCCCCGTCAACTTAGTAGGTCAACAAGTCAGCCTCCCACTATACTGGGTCCCAGCTAGCAGGGGGAGTATACATTT
This sequence comes from Secale cereale, assembly GCA_902687465.1. Classification (NCBI taxonomy): domain Eukaryota; kingdom Viridiplantae; phylum Streptophyta; class Magnoliopsida; order Poales; family Poaceae; genus Secale; species Secale cereale. Next base: position 483,815,155 of record LR738713.1, read on the forward strand.
TTTGTGCGTAATAAGGAGGCACTTCTGGTGGGTCCGAGC
>LR738713.1:483815265-483873409 GCA_902687465.1 Secale cereale
GTTTTTTCGCGAAATATGGTGGCCCCTCCGGTTGGTCCCAGCAGTCAGGGGGAAACAATTTTTTCGCCAAATATGGTGGCCCGTCCGGTGGGTCCCTGCTGTCAGGTGGAGGAATAATTATTTTCTGTATAATAAAGAGGCACTTCCTTGCGGCTGTCGTGGACGCAGCTGTCAGCCTCTCCATGACAGTACTCTTCCGATGGAAGTCGTTCCTTGACCACATTGACCACGCCGCGGTGAGAGCACCAGGGCGGTGGACGACGGCGAGGCCTAGGAAGGGGACGATGCGGAGCCGGGGAAGACGCGGCAGTGGATGCCCACGCGGACAGGAGAATGAGGGTTCACTGGTTCGGCTGCGGTGTGAGGCTGCCGTCGCCGCAGAATAACAGGGGTGTGGGTGCTACCTCTTGAGCTTGCGTTGTATTCCCTCGAAGAGGAAAGGGAGATGTAGCACAGTAGCGTAAGTATTTCCCTCAATTTTTTAGAACCAAGGTATCAATCTAGTAGGAGACCACGTGCGAGTCCCTCGCACCTGCACAAACAAATAAGAACTTTGCAGCCAACGTGATAAGGGGTTGTCAATCCCTTTACGGTCACTTACGAAAGTGAGATCTGATAGAGATGATAGTTATATTTTTGGTATTTTTAGTTTAATTAAACAGAAAATAAAAGCGGTAAAAGTAAAGTAGATGTAGATTGATATGTTGAGAATAGACCCGGGGGACATAATTTTCTCTAGCGGCTTCTCTCATGATAGCGATATTCTACGGCGGGTAAACAAATTACTATCGAGCAATTGATGGAAAAGCGAATAATTATGAGACTATCTAGGCATGATCATTGTATATAGGCATCACGTCCGAGACAAGTAGACCGACTCCTGCCTACATCTACTACTATTACTCCACACATCGACCGCTATTCAGCATGCATCTAGTGTATTGAGTTCATAAGAACATAGTAACGCCTTAAGCAAGATGACATGATGTAGAGGGATAAACTCAAGCAATATGATAGAAACCCCATCTTTTTATCCTCGATGGCAACAATACAATACGTGCCTTTCTGTCCCTACTGTCACTGGGAAAGGACACCGCAAGATTGAACCCAAAGCCAAGCACTTCTCCCATTGCAAGAACTATAGATCTAGTAGGCCAAACCAAACCAATAATTCAAAGAGACTTGCAAGGATATTATGAGCACACATAAAAAGTTCAGAGAAGAACCAAATATCTTTCATAGATAACCTTGATCATAAACTCACAATTCATCGGATCTCGACAAACACACCACAAAAAGAGATTACATCGAATAGATCTCCTCGAAGACCGAGGAGAACTTTGTATTGAGATCCAGAGAGAGAGAAGAAGCCATCTAGATACTAGGTACAGACCCAAAGGTCTATGGTAAACTACTCACAACTCATGGTGAGGGCGATGACGATGATGATGAAGGCCTCCGTGATGGATCCCCCTCCGGTGGAGCTCCGGAACAGGCTCCAAGATGGGATCTCCATGGGAACAGAAGCTACGGCGGTGGAATTAGTGTTTTTTCTCTGTTCACGGAGTTTCTGGGGTACGTGGGGCAGTATGAGTGATCCTCGCAAATCTGAATTTAGAGAATTCCTATCTAGTATTACAGTGGGGGAATCCAGGGACGTCACACAAGCTACCACGAGGAGCATACATTTTCCTGCTATTCATTACTTTGCTCTCTTTATCAGTAGATGCATAAACGGTAAGGATGAGGCTTGTCACATGTGTGTCCCTGATCTTAGTGTTCTCAGGAGTGCTGTACTAGGCGATAGGCAATATAATCTGGGAGCTATTGTTGCACGTAGACTACGGAATAATGGTTTGCATGGAGATTTATTTGGTGGGATCTATGCTACTCGCATAGGCCGCTATCTTGGTGTGCCTGTGCACACGTATGATGAACCTTTACCTCCTGCTCATTTAGATTGTAATGCTATGGCTAGTCACCGGTTTATAGAGTGGGATAATCAAACCCTCAAATATCGACTAATCTTTCACCGGCAGCATGCCATCCCTATTGTTCTTCCTGCCCCTACTTTGTTTAGCTTTCAGGAAAAAGGAAGATACACTATAACTATGGAGGAGGCAAATGCCTATTATAACATGATGGAGGCGACCCGCCTTCGAGCTGCAGCTCAGCATGCAGCATCTGCTGCATCTTAGTACAACCCCAACTACAACTTTGGATATCCATCAGGCCAGTACTGGCCATAGACCAACTTAGGCCAAAAACCTAAGCTGGGGGGAGTACGTGTTTCTCACCGACTTTACATTCATGTTCACACTTATTCTAGTTGTCGGTGCTCACACTCTTTCGCTGTACCATCCATGCTTAGTTTCAATTTCTTTTTCTTAGTCTTTTTCTTCTGTGCTAGAAAAACCCAAAAAAAAACAAAAAAATATTAGTTGTACCTTCTAGCTAGTTTACTTTCTTTGCATGTAGTAGTAACTAAAAATGAAAACTCAAAAAGGTTTCTCGTTCTTCTTTTGCTTGTTGGGAGCTTTCCCGTGTAAATAGTTTCTTTTAGTTTCTTTTCTTTAGGGGCTAAGAGTAGAAGACCATGATTAAAATGCTTAGTGGCTCTCTTCTCTCTTGTATTAAAAGCCTGTAGATTCCAGCTTAGTCCAATGCACGTGCACTATTATTATTATCCACACCGTTTGGTCGTGCGAGTGAAAGGCAATAAGGATGATATATGATGAACTAATTGAGATGAGAAAAGCTGGTATGAACTCGAGCTCTTTTGTTTTTGTAAATATGATTGCTCGTCGTTCTTGATTCAGCTTGTTATGAATGAAACATGCTTGCAATGACAATTAGAGATCATTGCTGCTTATGCCATGCTTAATTAGCTCAGAGTTTATAATGGTCTATATTGCGTGCCAACATGATATTAAAATGGTTGTGATGTGGTATGATGGGTGGTATCCTCCTTTGAACGATTTAAGTGACTTGACTTGGCACATGTTCACGCATGTAGTTGAAACAAATCAACATAGCCTTCATGATTTTTATGTTCATGGTGAATTATATCCTACTCATGCTTGCATTCATGCTTGCATTCATGCTTGCATTCATGCTTGCATTCATTGTTGATTAATTTTAATGCATGTTCATGACCGTTGTTGCTCTCTAGCTGGTCGCTTCCCAGTCTCTTTCTAGCCTTCACCTGTACTAAGGGGGAATACTGCTTGTGAGTCCACTTCCATAAACCCCAAAGTTATTCCATATGAGTCCACCATACCTTCCTATATGCGGTATTTACCTGCTGTTCCAAGTAAATTTGTATGTGCCAAACTCTAAACCTTCAAATGAAATTATGTTTTGTATGCTCGAACAGCTCATGTATCAACTAGGGTTGTCTATATGTTCCATGCTAGGTGGGTTATTCTCACGATGAGTGGGCTCCGCTCATCATTCATGAGAAAATGGCTGGTAACCGGGATGCCCAGTCCCATGCTTAAAATCATAATAATTAAACAAAACTCCCCCAGGGCTGTTTCTGGTTTGGACGGTAACCGTTGTTTCGGGCTAGCCGTGGAGTGTCCTTGTTGGTGGTTGGGGGAGTATAAACTTTACCATTCTGTTTGGGAACCTCCTATAATGTGCGTAGCATGGGAGATATTGAGATTCTTGGTTGTTATGTTGACAATGAAAGTATACCGCTCAAAATGTTATTCATCTCTATTAAAAAATCGAGCTCTGGAACCTCTACAAATCCCTGCTTCCCTCTACGAAGGGCCTATCTATTTACTTTTATGCAGAGTCATCATCCTCTTATCAAAATGCACCAGTAGGAGAGCACCTCTGTCATTGCATGTATTACTATTAATTTGCATTGCGTATGATCATGACTGGATCTCTTTTACCATGAATTACAATGTCTAGTAAGTCCTTGATCTTTAAAGGTGCTATGCATTTATGTTTTGCGGTCTCAGAAAGGGCTAGCGAGATACCATCTTGTTATATCATATCATGATTGTTTTGAGAAAGTGTTGTCATCCGAGGTTTATTATTATTGCTCGCTAGTTGATTATGCTATTGATGTGAGTAGTCTTGAGACCTAAAAGTTATTGTGAATATGGTTAGTTCATGATCTTGTTGAAAACCTGAATGCTAGCTTACATATTTACAACAACAAGAGCAAACAGAGCTTGTCAAAGTTTTTCTTTATCACTTTCAGTTTACCAACTAAATTGCTTGAGGACAAGCAAAGGTTTAAGCTTGGGGGAGTTGATACGTCTCCAACGTATCTACTTTTCCAAACCCTTTTGCCCTTGTTTTGGACTCTAACTTGCATGATTTGAATGGAACTAACCCGAACTGATGTTGTTTTCAGCAGAACTGTCATGGTGTTGTTTTTGTGCAGAATAAAAAGTTCTCGGAATCGCCTGAAAATCAAAGGAGAATTATTTCAGAAAATATAAAAAATATTTGCAAGAAGATCCTCACCGGGGGGCCCACACCCTGTCCTCGAGGGTGGGGGCGCCCCCCCCCCCTTCCCAGGGCGTGCCCCCGCCTCGAGGGCCCCCCGATGCTGCACCGACGTACCCCAAATCCTATATCTTCCGTTTCGGGGAGAAAAAATCAGAGAGAAGAAATTATCGCGTTTTACGAGACGGAGCCGCCGCCAAACCCTAATCTCTCTTGGGAGGGCTGATCTGGAGTCCGTTCGGGGCTCCGGAGAGTGGAGATCGTCGCCATCGTCATCATCAACCTTCCTCCATCACCAATTCCATTATGCTCACTGCCATGTGTGAATAATTCCATCGTAGGCTTGCTGGACGGTGATGGGTTGGATGGGATCTATCATGTAATCGAGTTTGTTTTGTTAGGGTTTGATCCCTAGTATCCACTATGTTCTATGACTTTGCTATGCTTAATGCTTGACACTAGGGCCCGAGTGCCATGATTTCAGATCTGAACCTATTATGTTTTCATGAATATATGTGTGTTCTTGATCCTATCTTGCAAGTCTATAGTCACCTACTATGTGTTATGATCCGGCAACCCCGAAGTGACAATAATCGGGACCACTCCTGGTGATGACCATAGCTTGAGGAGTTCATGTATTCACTATGTGTTAATGCTTTGGTCCGGTACTCTATTAAAAGGAGGCCTTAATATCCCTTAGTTTCCAATAGGACCCCGCTTCCACGGGAGGGTAGAACAAAAGATGTCATGCAAGTTCTTTTCCATAGGCACGTATGACTATATTCGGAATACATGCCTACATTGCATTGATGAACTGGAGCTAGTTCTGTGTCACCCTAAGTTATAACTTCTACATGATGAATTGCATCCCACGTAATTTCCCATCACTGATCCAATGCCTACGAGCTTTACTATATTGCTAGTTGCTATTTACTTTTCCTTGCTATTATCACAAAAACTACAAAAAACACTATCGTTACTTTTATTGCTGCTACCGCCACTATCATATTACTTTGCTACTAAACTATCTTGCTGCAGATACTAAGTTTCCAGGTGTGGTTGAATTGACAACTCGGCTGCTAATACTTAAGAGTATTCTTTGGCTCCCGTTGTGTCGAATCAACAAATTTGGGTTTAATACTTTACCCTCGAAAACTGTTGCGATCCCCTACACTTGTGGGTTATCACGCCATAGTCCTTAGGGTTTGCTTCATCCATAGTAATTGAGCACAGCATGACCCAACAGCTATGTACTCAGCTTCAGCAGTGGAGAGATACACAGTTTTGCTTCTTTGAGGACCAACATACTAAGGATCGTCCGAGGAAATGGCATGTGCCGGATGTTGACTTGCGATCCACTCGATCACCAGCATAGTCAGAGTCAGAATATCCAATGAGATCAAAATCAGAGCCCTTGGGATAGTATAATCCAAGTGTTGGAGTGTGAGCTAGATATCGAAGAATATGCTTCACAGCCTTATGGTGTGATTCCTTCGGTGTAGCTTGAAATCAGGCACACATGCAAACGCTAAGCATAATATCTAGCCTAGATGCACATAGATACAATAAAGAGCCAATCATGGAGCGGTATACCTTTTGATCAAAGTCTTTACCATTTTCATTGGTGCACAGATGGCCATTTGTGGGCATAGGGATTTTGATGCCTTTGCAATCTTGCATGCCGAATTTCCTCAGAACATCCTTGAGGTATTTCTCTTGAGATATGAACATGCCATTGCGTTGTTGACGAATTTGAAGGCCTAGGAATAATTTCAGCTATCCCATCATGGACATTTGATATTCTTCACGCATCATGTAGCCAAATTCATCACTGTAACGTTCATCAGTACAGCCAAAGATAATATCGTCCACATAGATTTGACACACAAATAATTCATCATCATATGACTTAGTGAAAAGAGTTGGGTCAAGTGAACTGGGTTTGAAGCCTTTCTTCATGGGGAATTCCTTCAAAATATCATACCACGCCCGAGGGGCGTCCTTGAGGCCATAGAGGTCCTTGTTTAGTTTGAAGACTTTGTCAGAATTTTTAGGATCTTCAAAACCTGGGGGTTGAGCAACATATACTTCTTCCTCAAGCTTACCATTGAGAAATACAATTTTCACATCCATTTGATATAAGATGATATTATGATGGTTTGCAGAAGCAAGTAGTATGCGAATAGCTTCAAGTCTAGCAACAGGAGCAAAAGTTTCATCGAAGTCAATTCCTCCAACCTGTGTGTAGCCCTGAGCTACGAGACGAGCCTTATTCCTCACCACAAGGCCATTTTCATCTTGCCTGTTTCAATAGATCCACTTGGTGTCGATGATATTGTGCTTCCGAGGATCTGGTCGTTTGACGAGTTCCCACACATGCTTGAGCTAAAATTGATACAATTCCTCTTCCATAGCTTGAATCCACTCAGGTTCCAGAAATGCATCATCAACTTTGGTGGGCTCTGTGATAGAGACAAAAGCAAAGTGCCCACAAAAGTTAGATAAGTTTGAAGCTCTTGAGCGTGTGAGAGGACCTGGTGCATTGATGTCGTCGATGATTTTCTTGATATGCACTTCTTTTGCGACACGAGGATGAGCTGGCTGACGACTTTGGTCCGGCTAAGCATTTTCTTAAGCATCAGTTTCTTCAGGAGCACCAGAATGATTTTCTTCATTGTCAGGAATGACTTCTTCAACTAGTTCTTCAGTGGGGATGATATCTTCAGTAGCTTTGAACTTAATGGATTCCTCAGGAGGTATTTCACCTGACACAAAAGGCATGTGCTCTCATTGCGAGCCATTAGTTTCATCAAACCGCACATCTACAGTTTCAACAATCTTGTGAAGATGATTGATGAAGATTCTGTAGGTGTGCGAGTCCTTTCCGTAACCAAGCATGAAACCTTCATGTGCTTTTGGTGCAAATTTGGAATTGTGATGAGGATCTCTAACCCATCATTTAGCACCGAAGACTTTGAGATAACTCACATTGGGTTTCTTGTCGGTGAGTAGTTCATATGAGGTTTTCTTGAGGAATTTGTGAAGATATACCCTGTTGATGATGTGGCACCCAGTGTTGATAGCCTCAGGCCAGAACCGGAGAGGCATCTTGTATTCATCAAGCATGGTGCGAGCCATCTCAACAAGAGTCATGTTCTTGCGCTCCACAATGTCGTTCTGCTGAGAAGTGTATGGGGCTGATAGCTCATGAGTAATACCAAGTTCATCAAGATAGTCATCAAGACCAGTGTTCTTGAACTCGGTCCCATTTTCACTCCGGATATGCTTGATCTTCACACCAAAATTCGTCGAGGCGCTAGTGAACCACGAGATAAAACGGAGTCCAAACGGGATAAAAACGGACTGAGATTTTTTTGAATATATGTGAATTTCGGGAAGTGGAATCAACGTGAGACGATTCCCGAGTGGCCCACGAGGGTGACGGGCGTGCCCTGGGCCCTCATGGCCACCCCGTAAGGCAGTTGGTGCCCTTATTCTCCGCAAGAAAGCTAATATCCAGATAAAAATCATGTCCAAAATTCAGCCCAATCGGAGTTACGGACCTCCGGGAATATAAGAAACGGTGAAGGACCAGAATCTGAGAACGCAGAAACAGAGAGAGACAGAGAGACAGATCCGATCTCGGAGGGGCTCTCGCCCCTCCGGATCCATGGATGCCATGGACCCGAGGGGAAACCCTTCTCCCATCTAGGGAGAAGGTCAAGGAAGAAGAAGAAGGAGGGGTGCTCTCTCCCCCTCTCTCCCGGTGGCGCCGAAACGCCGCCGGGGCCATCACCGTGTGACGGCGATCTACACCAACACCTCCGTCATCTTCACCAACATCTCCATCACCTTCCCCCATCTATCTACAGCGGTCCAATCTCCCGCAACCCGTTGTACCATTTAGTTGAACATGGTGCTTTATGCTTCATATTATTATCCAATGATGTGTTGCCATCCTATGATGTCTGAGTAGATTATCATTGTCCTATCGGTGATTGGTGAATTGCTATGATTGATTTATTTTGCTTGTGGATATGTTGTTGTCCTTTGGTGCCCATCATATGAGCGCGCGCGTGGATCACACCATAGGGTTAGTTGTACGTTGATAGGACTACGTATTGGAGGGCAAGAGTGACAGAAGCTTTAACCTAGCTTAGAAATTGGTGCATGCAGGATTGAAGGGGGACCAATATATCTTAATGCTATGTTTGGGTTTTACCTTAATGAACGTTAGTAGTTGCGAATGCTTTCAATAATTCCAATCATAAGTGAATAGAAATTCAAATCAGGGATGACATGCTAGCAGTGGCCTCTCCCACATAAAACTTGCTATCGGTCTAGTAACGTAGTCAATTGCTTAGGGACAATTTCGCAACTCCTACCACCACTTTTCCACAGTCGCTATACTAACTTTATTGCTTCTTTACCTAAACAGCCCCTAGTTTATATTTGCGTGCTCTTTATATTCTTGCAAACCTATCCTACAAATACTACAATGTACTTCTAGTTTCATACTTGTTATAGGTAAAGTAAACGTTAAGCGTGCGTAGAGTTGTATCGGTGGTCGATAGAACTTGAGGGAATATTTGTTCTACCTTTAGCTCCTTGTTGGGTTCGACACTCTTACTTATGGAAAGAGGCTACAACTGATCCCCTACACTTGTGGGTTATCAAGACCTTTTTCTGGCGCCGTTGCCTCGGAACAATAGCGTGGGGTGAATATTCTCGTGTGTGCTTATTTGCTTTATCAGTAAGTAGATTTTATTTGTTGTTCTAAGTTGTTTTCTATCTTTAGTTATGGGTAGGAAACGCAAAATACCAAAAAAATTAGTGGTACCTACTGATGGTTGAAGAACCACTCAAAATCTATCACACTCCTGAAGCTTTTTACTTGGATAATCTTCGATCCCTTTGTGCTCGGGCTGAAACCCCAACTAGCTTAGTTGAGGGAAAATCTTTAGATGAGCATGCTTGTTATGTGCGACACCGCATATCTGAAAAAGGGAAAAAATACTGGATCAAATTCATCGTTTGCAATGCTATGCTTGGAATTTATGTGAAATATATGATTTTACTTGTCGTCTTGAAGACCCTAAGAAACACCTTCCCTACCAATGTGAGTTTAGTGATAATGGAATCGTATCTTCGTATGCTAAGGGTGTATATAGTTACTATGATGTTCAACAAATTGAAGAATTTGTTGCTTTTAAGGGTGCTTATGAAATTGATTCTTTGGTTGAAAAGTATGATGCTACTCTTTACAAATCTGAAAATTTTGCCATATTTAAATATTGTTATGATAATTATGCTTCTAATGCCTATGTTAAACTATATATTGAGGACTCCTCCGCTGTCCAAGAAGAGACTAATATTTTGCAGGAGTCTATGGAAGAAGATATTAATGACATTGTGAGCTCATTGGATGAAAAAGATGAGGAGGAGAGCGAAGAACAAAAGGTGGAAGAGCGGATTGATCACCCGTGCCCACCTTCTAATGAGAGTAACTCTTTATCTCATACATTGTTTAATTTCCCTACGTGCTTACCGAAGGATGAATGCTATGATGATTGTTATGATCCCGTTGATTCTTTTGAAATATCCCTTTTTGATGATGCTTGCTATGCTTGTGGCCAAGATGCCAATATGAATTATGCCTATGGAGATGAACTTGCTATACTTCCTTATGTTAAACATGAGATAGTTGCTATTGCACCGACGCATGATAGTCCTATTATCTTTTTGAATTCTCCAAACTACACTATATCGGAGAAGTTTACACTTATTAAGGATTATATTGATGGGTTGCCTTTTTCCGTTACACATGATGATTTTGATGAGTATAATATGCATGTGCTTGCTGCTCCTACTTGCAATTATTATGAGAGAGGAACTATATCTCCGCCTCTCTATGTTTCCAACACGATAAAATTGCAAGAAACTGCTTATACTATGCATTGGCCTTTACTTGATGTGCATGAATTGTTCTTGTATGACATGCCTATGCATAGGAAGAGAGTTAGACTTCATTTTTGCATGACACATATCACTTTGTGCTCACTACTAAATTCCAAATCATTGCTAATTAAAATTGGCTTTGATATACCTTGGGATCCGGGTGGATCCATTACTTGAGCACTATATGCCTAGCGTAATGGCTTTAAAGAAAGCGCTGCCCGGGAGACAATCCGGAAGTTTTAGAGAGTCATTTATTTCTATTATGTTCTTTTATAAAGCTTAAAAACAAAAAAAATAAAGAGGGGAACCTAAAACTTTTTCAAAAAGAAAAGTGAAAGTAAGAAGGACGAGCACCGTTGAAATGGGGGAGCTCCTTGAACTTTGTTCATGCCCATGGAAACTTTGCAAATCTTGAATTACAGAAACTTTTCAATAAAAATAATTATCCCCTTGAACAATTCCATTGTATTATTAAAATAATGTGCCAAGAGTTTCCTTTAGGATGATTAAACTGCTTGTTGGTTTGTGCGGTGCAAAAACAGAAACTTTGGTTGTAGTGCTGATTTTACATTTTTTTACTGGAACGTCGAAAGGATTTGAAACTTTTTGAAAAGTCTTGCTATAAAAATTGTTGAGTTATCCTAATTTTGCCAAAAAAATTAGAGTTACAGAAGTACGGTTAATGTTCATATTACTACAGACTGTCCTATTTTCACAGATTGTTGTTATAGCTTCATTATTTGCATATGTTTGAATTCTTGTTGAAGCCTCCTTGACTTGGGGCCATAGAATTGTGATAGAATACAGTGGGTAATGCTTTTACATAATTATATAATAATGTTAGAGCGGTACATGATGGGATTTTTTGATCATATGCACTAACCCCGCCACTAAAAGTTCGGTTAAGTTTTGTGTGGATGAAGTGTTCCAAGATCGAGGAGGTCTCAATGTGAGAAGAAGGAGGAGAGGCAAGAGCTCAAGCTTGGGGATGGCCAAGGCACCCCAAGTAAATATTCAAGGAGACTCAAGCGTCTAAGCTTGGGGATGCCCCGGAAGGCATCCCACCTTTCTTCAACAAGTATCGGTATGTTTTCGGATTCGTTTCGTTCACATGTTATGCGTAAACTCTTGGAGCGTTCTTGTTACCCCTTGAGCTTGTGTTGTATTCCCTTGAAGAGGAAAGAGAGATGCAGCACAGTAGCGTAAGTATTTCCCTCAGTTTTTGAGAACCAAGGTATCAATCCAGTAGGAGACCACGCGCGAGTCCCTCGCACCTACACAAACAAATAAGAACTTCGCAGCCAACGCGATAAGGGGTTGTCAATCCCTTTACGGTCACTTACGAGAGTGAGATCTGATAGAGATGATAGTTGATATTTTTGGTATTTTTGGTTTAATAAAACAGCAAATAAAAGTGGTAAAAGTAAAGTAGATGTAGATTGATATGTTGAGAATAGACCCGGGGGCCATAGTTTTCTCTAGTGGCTTCTCTGATAATAGCAATATTCTACGGCTGGTAAACAAATTACTGTCGAGCAATTGATAGAAAAGCGAATAATTATGAGACTATCTAGGTATGATCATTGTATATAGGCATCACGTCCGAGACAAGTAGACCGACTCCTGCCTGCATCTACTACTATTACTCCACACATCGACCGCTATCCAACATGCATCTAGTGTATTGAGTTCATACGAACAGAGTAATGCTTTAAGCAACATGACATGATGTAGAGAGATAAACACGAGCAATATGATGTAAACCCCATCTTTTTATCCTTGATGGCAACAATACAATACGTGCCTTTTTGCCCCTACTGTCACTTGGAAAGGACACCACAAGATTGAACCCAAAGCCAAGGACTTCTCCCATTGCAAGAACTATAGATCTAGTAGGCCAAACCAAACCAATAATTCGAAGAGACTTGCAAGGATATTATGAGCACACATAAAAAGGTCAGAGAAGAACCAAATATCTTTCATAGATAACCTTGATCATAAACTCACAATTCATCGGATCTCGACAAACACACCGCAAAAAGAGATTGCATCGAACAGATCTCCTCGAAGACCGAGGAGAACTTTGTATTGAGATCCAGAGAGAGAGAGAAGAAGCCATCTAGATTCTATATGGACCCGAAGGTCTGTGGTAAACTACTCACAACTCATGGTGAGGGCGATGATGATGATGATGAAGGCCTTCGTGATGGATCCCCCTCCGGTGGAGCTCCGGAACAGGCTCCAAGATGGGATCTCCACGGGAACAGAAGCTACGGCGGTGGAATTAGGGTTTTCTCTCCGCGTATGGAGTTTCTTGGGTATGTGGACTTATATAGGAAGAAGGAGGGCATCGGGGGCCACTTGAGGGGGCCTCGAGGCAGGGGGGCGCGCCCCCCACCCTCGAGGGCCACTTCTCTGTCCCCTGACTTGGTCCTCAAGCTCCGCAAGCGTGAATTTCTCCAAAAATATCTCTTGCGAAGGTTTCATTCCATTTGGACTCCGTTTGATATTCCTTTTCTGCAAAACCCTGAAATAGGCAAAAAAACAACAATCTGGACTGGGCCTTTGGGTTAGTAGGTTAGTACCAAAAATGATATAAAAGTGAATGTTAAAGCCCATTAAACATCCAAGACTTCATAAATAATATCATGGAACAATCAAAAATTATAGATACGTTGGAGACGTATCAAGCATCCCCAAGCTTAATTCCTGCTCGTCCTCGAGTAGGTAAATGATAAAGAAAGAATTTTTGATGTGGAATGCTAACCAATATAGTTTTTCAATGTAATTCTCTTAATTGTGGCATGAATGTTCAGATCTGAAAGATTCAAGATTAAAGTCTATATTGACATAAAAATAAGAATACTTCAAGCAATACTAATAAAGCAAGCATGTCTTCTCAAAATACCATGGCTAAAGAAAGTTATCCCTACAAAATCATATAGTATGGCTATGCTCCCTCTTCATCACACAAAATATTAATATCATGCACAACCCCGATTTCAGCCAAGCATTTGTTTTCATACTCTATCTTTTCAAACCTTTCAACTTTCACGCAATACATGAGCGTGGGCCATGGATATACCTCTATGGGTGGAATAGAGGTGGTTGTGGAGAAGACAAAAAGGAGGGAGATTGTCTCACATCGACTAGGCGTATCAACGGGCTATGGAGATGCCCAACAATAGATATCAATGTGAGTGAGTAGGGATTGCCATGCAACAGATGCACTAGAGCTAAATATGAATGAAAGCTCAATAAAAGAAACTAGTGGGCGTGCATCCAACTTGCTTGCTCACGAAGACCTAGGGCATTTGAGGAAGCCCATCGTTGGAATATACAAGCCAAGTTCTATAATGAAAATTCCCACTAGTATATGAAAGTGACTAAACATGAGACTCTCTACAATGAAGAACATGGTGCTACTTTGAAGCACAAGTGTGGAAAAAGATAGTAGCAATTGTCCCTTTTTTTCTTTTTATTTTTTTTCTTTTTTTGGGCCTTTCTTTTTTCTTTGGCCTTTCTTTTTTTCTCTTTTTTTTTCTTTTTTTTGTGGAGGGGCTTTATAGATTTAGCCTTTCCTCCCATGGGACAATGCTCTAATAATGATGATCATCACGCTTTCATTACAACACGAAATTACAACTCGATACTACAACAACAAAGTATGACTCTATATGAATGCCTCCGGTGGTGTACCGGTATGTGCAATGAAACAAGAGTGACATGTATGAAAAGTTATGCATGGTGGCCTTGCCACAAATACGATGTCAACTACATGATCATGCAATGGCAATATGACAATATGATGCGTGTCATATGAACGGAACGGTGGAAAGTTGCATGGCAATATATCTCGGAATGGCTATGGAAATGCCATGATAGGTAGGTATGGTGGTGTCGGGGGAAACTGTCCTCCCACGAGCACCTATGGGACCGGAGCCCCTTTTTACATTGCGGTAAGGGAGCGGAGGGAGCACGGAGAGCAGATCGAGGAGCACACGCGGGCAGTTTACCCAGGTTCGGGCCGCTCGGACGCGTAAAACCCTACTCCTGCTTAGGTTGTATTGGGTTCGGGAGCTTGAAGATCTACAGTACTAGCTACACCGAGCGAGAGAGTTGTCTAGGTTTCGAACCCCCTCTACGTGGTGCATGGGCCTCCTTTTATAGCTCAAAGGGGTCACCGACAGGTGTCATCGTAGAGGAGGGTAAAAGTGTAAATTTGGTGGTAGTTGCAACAGTGCATGAACAGTATATGAACAGTGGTCTTCACCTAACTTTGACAGTGGGGGACAAGGGCATTAAATGTCCGTCGCCGTCGCCCCCAAAAGTGTCCGTCCATGCTTCTCCGTTCGCCACGGCGGTAGCCTCGTCACCGTGGCTTGCCACCGTGTGCCCCAGGCTGCACAGCCGTCTGCCACGTGCCCTGGAAGGGCTCCAGGGCGACGCGTGGGCAGATGAGCTGGAGCGCGGGCACACAGCGTAGGTTTCCCCGGCAAGCACCTTGCCGGGGTCGTGATCTTGCCGGGCCCGGAAGCTTGTCGCTCTCCGGGTCCTGCCGGGGCGCATGACGCGCCGAGACATCTCTTGATGTATATGTTCCTTGGCCTTCCTGGCAAGCTCCTCTTGCGAGGGTCTTGTGCTAAAGTGATAACCTTGAGCCTGGTGCGGCCTTCCCGGCAAGCTCCTCTTGCCGGGGCCTTGATCTTCTGACTTGTATACTTTGTTCTTGAATGGCTTCATTTGGACCAGAACGGTTCTTGGCGAGCACGTGGTAAGCCCTGCCACGGGGAGCTGCTACTGCCCGTGCACAAGTTGGGGTACTAAGGTACCCCTATCTTAGTACACCGACAGGAGCACCCGGGCCTGGGCCACACACGGTGTCGAGCGCTGTTGGGCCAGGCCCAAGACAGTGCACGGGCACGCGCGGCCCACGGCAAGCCGTATCCCCTTCCGCATCCGCCGCATCCCTCCCTAACGGCACGCGTCGATTGCGGCGTCGTGGGAGAGATCGTGGCCTGTTCTTTAATGGGAAATGCGGAACGTCCCCCACTTCCCCCTTAAAAGCAGAGGAAGCAAGGGCAGTTCCCTCCATCGTTTTCATTGTGCCTTGATTCTCCATAAACCCCCGTCGCCCTCCGCCTCCCAAAGGTCGACAGAGAGCCTAGCCCCTCCCTTCCTCCGCCGTCTCCCGCATCCGCGGCACCGTCGACCTCCTCGCCTCTTTCCTTTCCGCCCCCGCCATGGCTCCGAAGAGCGACAAGGCGAAGAGTGACAAGGCCAAGAAGGAGAAGTCCGAGCAGGCGGCGAAGCTGGCAGCCCTGCGGAAGAAGTGCGTGGTCTTCGCGCCGAGGCTTGGCGCGAGGGAGCTGCGGGACAAATACTATTTGTTCTGGGCGAGGGAGACCAAAGCTCATCCCCGCACCAGAGTCCTCCCCGCCGTCGCCGCCGACATGTTCCCCGGCGGGTACTTTTTCTTTGCCGCATTCTTCCATTGTGGTTTGTGCTCTCCGTACTCGGAGTTCTTTTGTGATGTAATGAACACGTATGGCCTCCAGCTCCTAGATTTCACCCCCAGCGCCATCCTTACGATGGCCGTTTTCGCACATCTGTGCGAAAACTATGTTGGGGTTCATCCAAATGTAGCTCTTTTCCGCCACTTCTTTATGCCTAGAGTAGAGTCTGGCGCTCCCCTCTCCGGCGGCATCTCCTGGATCTTCAGGCTGAACAAGAAGGACTCGTACCTGAAGGGAGAGCTCCGCGGCAAGTGGGAGGAGTAGAGAGCCGATTGGTGCTGGGTGCTGGAAGCTAATCCTGAGCCCTTTACCTCGCCGCGCAAGACTGTACAGAAGTTGGAGCAGATTTCCTCCGCCGCCGCATCTCCCCTTTACAAGTAAGGAAGAGGCCTGCCTGGGAATTCGGCAACGCGGCGGACATCATGAGGCTGCACCCTGGATTGAACTACAACTTTACTGTCTTGGAGTTGAAGGGGATGGTCCGGGAGTTCTTCAAGCATGACCCTGCCCACCCGGAGTGGTTCAGACCTTCCCGCGGAGTGGTGCCGCTGTGCAACAGCACTGCCCGCGATTCCATACGCGCGATGATGCCCGAGTGCGACTCCCATGGCATCGTCCCCACTTGGCTGGAGCCTCCACCGGAGACCGTGCTGACCTTCTTCGACAACTTGGTCGAGAAGCCCCGCAACGCCGAGGAGAAGAAGGGCCTCACCCGAGATACTACTAACCGGGATGCAGCTTTCATCGCCTCCAGGATGGAGGAGGCCGCCGCAGCTGCGGCTGCGGGCAAATTTGGATACACAGTGGAAGAGGCAGAGGCCGCAGACGCAGTGAGTCAAGCAGAGGAGGCGGAAATCCTCAAGCTGCTGAAGATTGCGCCCGAGGAGTTTGCCGGGGAGCCTTCCGTGAAGCTTGCCGGGACGAGCGAGGTTGCTGGGGGGAGCGAGGCCGCCGGGCATGGCACTGAGTCCAGCGGGCCTGCCGAGGAGGAGGAGGACGCCGAGGCTGGAGATTTCGATGAAGACTCCGGTGGATCTCTGAATCTTGACGACGATGCCTCCTCATCCTCGGAGAACTCTCCGCCTCCGCCAAGCCCTCCGCAGCAACCGAAGAAGCGCCTCCGCAAGGCAACTGAGACGGCGAGGCCGCAGGCGCCTCGACAGCAGCCGGCGCGCCGTGCGACGCGCGCCACCAAGACGAGCGAAGTCGTCAAGGAGGCGCCCCGTGCTCAAGCGCCAAGCGGAGGGGGATCTTCCCGGAGCGGAACGGGTGCTCCTTCTGCCCCTCGGTCCTCGGCGACGACGGGGGCTGGGTCTTGTCGAAGATCGTCTACCGCAACCCCGGCATCAACCTCGTCAACGTCCTCCGCTCCTTGCCGCCCGAAGCTGACCAGGAGGCGTTGAAGGCGCAAGTTGCCCACATCGTCGCCAAGGTGGGCAAGATCACGAGGCGTGAAGGCGACCGCGTAGATTAGATTCCTTTCTTTCTGCTTCCTTTGCCGCTGCAAAGCATGTTATGGACAAGAATCCGTTAGTATTGCGGCAAGTTATCTTTGTAATATACAATCTTATTTTGAGCAACCAATGCAGTGTTATCTCCCTTGCTTTGGTCCCTTCACTTTGTATGCATTCCACCCTACGCTTCCAGGGAACTTGCCGACAAAAGGACCCTTGCCGCGAGCGCTGAGTGCTGGACTCTTAGCAGCCTGCTGGCAAAGGGCCTTGCCGGCAAGAAACCTTGCCGCAGCTAGTCGCAGCACACTTAGATTGCTGAGCGAACTCGAAAACGAAGTAAGGGCGCGACACTTGTCGCAGCTCACTTAAGTCGTTGAGCGTGCTCGAAACAAAGTAAGGGTGCGGCTAGCCACGGGTAGGTTCCTCCGCGCACAGGTTTTCCATACAAAGTGTGGTTGTTCAAGGAAGACAACTAAAAAAATTGAAAAAATTGAATTACTCAAACTTTGGTAACTTAGCTTTCATAGATTGTTTGTTCCCCGACAAGGCTTCTCTTTCTTGAACAGAACTTGGTTCATGCCTCCATCTCCTTCCCCCCCGGCAAACTTGTGCGCGAGGAATACTCCTTCTGCTTAAGAGGGGAAAAAGAGGAGGAAAAACAAGTATAGGGCCTTATGGCTTGCTAGTGCTTACCGGGGACGTGCGTTGCACAAAGTGTCAGATGATGCATGCAAATAACAAAGAAAAGCATGGAAATGACAAATAGTGCGAAGCACAAAAGCTTTACTGATGCACGGGGTCTGCGCCCGGCTTTGTACAAAGGTTTACATGCAACAGCGGCAAGACTTGTACAAAAGGTGGTTGCCGGAGCGGATCACGGCAACCGCGCCTTATGGGAGAAACTTGCGAAGATGCTCTATGTTCCAGGAGTTGCTCACCGGTAAGCCTTCTTCGGTCTCAAGGCGGACAGCGCCGGGCCTTGTGACTTGTCTCACCCGATAAGGGCCTTCCCACCTCGGCGTCAACTTGTTGGAATTCTTGGCGGACTGAACACGCCGAAGAACAAGGTCGCCTTCCTCGAGACTCCTGGCCTTGACCTTGCGGCTATGATAGCGACGCAAGGCTTGCTGGTATCGAGCAGCTCGTACAGCAGCCTGGAGATGTTCCTCCTCGAGGAGCAATGCGTCATCTTGTCGCAGTTGCTCTTGCTCGAGCTCATCATAAGCGAGCACTCGAGGAGATCCGTATACGAGTTCCGTGGGGAGAACTGCCTCTGCTCCATAGACAAGAGCAAAGGGTGTCTGTCCGGTGGCTCGATTTGGTGTCGTCCTGATTGACCAAAGAGCCGCCGGCAACTCCTCTATCCAGTTTCTTCCGCACTTGTGCAGCCTGTCGAAAGTTCTTGTCTTGAGTCCGCGCAGCACTTCGGCATTGGCCCTCTCCGCTTGACCATTGCTCCTCGGGTGAGCAACAGAAGCGAAGCAGACCTTGGCTCCAAGGTCTTGGACGTATTGCATGAAGGTGCGACTTGTAAACTATGTGCCGTTGTCGGTGACGATCCTGTTAGGGATTCCGAAACGGCAAACAATCGATCTGAAGAACCTGACTGCTGACTGTGTTGTCACCTTTCTCACTGGTTCCACTTCTGGCCACTTTGTGAACTTGTCGATTGCTACGTACAATTACTCAAAGCCCCCGGCAGTGCGGGGAAAGGGGCCGAGGATATCGAGCCCCCAGACCGAGAAGGGCCAGGACAAAGGAATCGTCTGGAGAGCTTGAGCTGGCTGGTGAATTTGCTTGGCATGGAACTGGCACGCTTCACACTTGGTTACTTGTGCAGTTGCATCTTGGAGGGCTTCTGGCCAGAAGAACCCTTGCCGGAATGCCTTCCCGACAAGTGCCCTTGCGCCAATGTGGTGGCCACATATGCCTCCATGTATCTCTGCCAACAGCTTCTGTCCATCTTCCCTGGAAATGTACTTCAACCTGACACCATTTAGTCTTCTTCTGTACAGTTCATTGCCAACGAACTGGTACATACTTGACTGCCTGGTTATTTTCTCTATCTCTTCTGGCTCGTCGGGAAGTTCTCCAGTTTGTAGAAAACGGACGATCTGTTGTGCCCATGCTGGAGCCGGAGGCTCAACAACAAGGACTAAAGGCATGAGGGCTGCTGCGGGAACCTCAGCTTCTACGGCAAGAACCTGCGGCTCTGCCGGAGCTGATGGTCCCCCGGCAAGCCTGCCGGGGCAAGGCTTGTCCGGAACGCCTGCTTCAACTGTACAGACCCTTGGATCTGCAGGAGCAAACTGTTCCTCAGCATCTTGGCTGTTGATCTTGGGGACCTTGGCGGCGGTTTCGGGGAGATCCGCCGGCAAGTAGTCGCCGGAGACCAACTTTCTCTTCTTGTTTTGCCCAACTGATGGTGTAACGGATGGCTGAGTTAACTTGAGCACGAAGGTCCCTGGTTCCACAGGTAACTTCATTGCAGCACACTTTGAGAGGCCATCTGCAATATCATTCTGAGCTCTTGGGACGTGCTCCATTTGCAGACCTTCAAAGTGCTCTTCAAGCTTCCTCACTTCATCAACATAAGTTTCCATCAAAGGGCTCTGATAACTCTTGTTCACTTGTCGGACCACCAACTGTGAATCTCCCCGTACAATTAACTTCTTGATCCCAAGCTCGGCCGCAATTTTGAGGCCGGCAAGCAAACCTTCATACTCAGCAGTATTGTTTGTCGCTTGTTCCTTGGGAAAGTGCATCTGGACAACATACTTGAGGTGCTCTCCGGTGGGCGCTATGAGTACCACGCCGGCACCGGCGCCTTGCAGCGAGAAAGCACCATCAAAGTACATTATCCACTCGCTGCTCGCTTCTTGGACGGGGACGCTTGTCTCTGGGACTTCTTCATCTGGCGTTGGGGTCCATTCTGCTATGAATTCTGCCAAAGCTCTGCTCTGTATGGTTGAAGTACTCTCAAACTTGAGACCAAAGCTTGACAGCTCTAGTGCCCACTCGACGATCCTGCCTGTTGCTTCGGGATTTTGCAATATCCTCTTCAACGGAAAGCGAGTGACCACTGTTATCTCGTGTGCTTGGAAGTAATGGTGCAGCTTCCTTGAGGCCATGAGGAGGCTGAACAGCAACTTCTGCACCCTAGAGTATCTTGATCTAGCCCCCTGCAAGAGGGAACTTACAAAATACACTGGGCGCTGCACCACCTTCCCTCGCACTTCTCCTTGTTCCTGCGCAGACTTGTCCTTGTCGGGGCCAGAGCTTGTCGGGGAAGCCCCCTGCTTGTCGCTGGATACGCTTGCCGGGGATGTGGGTTCCTCATCTGCCTCCCTCTCCGCTACTAACGCAGCACTAACCACTTGATTGGTTGCCGCTAGGTACAGCAGCAACTTCTCTTGTGGCCTAGGTGCGACAAGTATCGGAGTGGAGGACAGGTATCCTTTCAAGTCTTGCAGCGCTGCCTCCGCTTCCGGAGTCCATTTCATGGGACCTGTCTTTTTCAAAATTTTGAAGAAAGGCAGGGCGCACTCTGCAGACTTTGAAATGAACCTGCTGAGGGCAGCCACACAACCAGCAAGTCTTCTTACGTCCTTGACGCGCTTCGGGGCTTCAATCTGCTCGATGGCTTTTATCTTGTCGGGATTGGCTTCAATCCAACTCTGGGACACAAAGAACCCGAGAAGCTTGCCGGAGGGAACTCCGAAGACGCACTTCTCGGGGTTCAGCTTGAGTTGGATCTTGCGCAGATTCTCAAAGGTTTCCTCTAAGTCCTGTATTAGGGTATCTTTGCTCTTGCTCTTGACCACTATATCATCCATGTATGCTTCTATATTCCTGCGGATCTGTGGCTCAAAAGCAGTGTGCACCACCCTCGCAAATGTTGAGCCTGCATTCTTCAATTCAAAGGGCATGCGTATGAAGCAATATGTGCCGCATGGAGTAATGAACGCAGTCTTCTCTTCATCTTCCTTGGCCATGAATATCTGGTGGTAACCTGAGTATGCATCAAGGAATGAGAGCAACTCACATCCAGCTGTGGAGTCAACAATTTGGTCGATGCGCGGCAAGGGAAAGGGATCCTTGGGACAAGATTTGTTCACGTCGGTGAAGTCTATACAAAGTCTCCACTTTCCATTAGCCTTTCGCACGACAACTGGATTGGCCAACCACGTGGGATGTATTACGCCTCTAACCAGGCCTGCTACTTCTAACTTCTTTATCTCTTCAGCTATGAACTCTTGGCGCTCCACGGCTTGCTTACTGACCTTCTGCTTGACGGGCCGTGCGTGAGGACAAACAGCAAGCTTGTGCTCCATTACCTTCCTGGGAACACCAGGGATGTCAGACGGTTGCCATGCAAACACGTCGACATTCGCCCGCAGGAAGGCAACGAGCGCGCTTTCCTATTTGTGGTCAAGTGTAGCACTGATGGTGAAGGTACCACCAGTGCCGTCCTCCTTGGCGGACACCTTCTTGGTTGCCGGTGGAGCTGCCATTCCTTTCTTGCACTTGCCGATGGAGCTCGATGGTGCGTCCTCGACAGCAGCGCAGCACTCCGAAGAGGTGCGTTTGCTGGAGTGGGCTCCAGAGCTCTTGCCGGACTTGGTCTTGTTCTTCCCCCCGGGAGCTTCAGCGGCAAGTGTGTTGCTTTCTGCTGCGGCTGCTGCATCCCGGTAGATCTTGTCGGCGCAGATAAGCGCGTCCTTCTTGTCGCCAGGGACAGAGATGACGCTTATCGGCCCTGGCATCTTGAGCATGTTGTATGCATAGTGGGAAGCTGCCATGAACTTGGCGAGGGCAGGACGGCCGAGTATCCCATTGTATGGTAATGGGATATCAGCAACATCAAACGTGATCCTCTCCGTCCTGAAATTGAGCTCCCCGCCAAAGGTCACCGGCAGCGTAATCTTCCCCTTCGGATTGCTCCTTCCCGGGTTGATCCCTTGGAACGACCCGGTTTCTTCGAGCTCGCCGTCTGGGATCTGTAGCTTCTTGATCACAGCTGAGGAGATCAAGTTCAGACCGGCCCCGCCGTCAACCAACATCTTGGTGACCTTGAGGTTGCGGATAGTTGGTGAGACCAACATCGGCAAGCACCCGACCGCAGTTGTGCGGTCAGGGTGGTTCTCAAGGTCAAAGATGATGGGGGTGCCGGACCACTTCAGCAGCCTGCGTGACTCGACGGGCGGCTCAGCTGCATTCACTTCTCGCACCCACTGCTTGAGCTGGCGGTGGGAAGTGTGCAGAGAGGCACCTCCGTCGACACACAGAACCTCTGTGGCCTTCTGGAACTCCTGCTTACTGTTGTCTCCTTCTTCCATGTCATCATCGTCGTCTTCATCCTCATCCTTGTCGCGGCCCCGGGGAGGTCTGTCACCTTGTCGCTGCTTGGCCTTGCCGCGGCGTCCTCCCCGGCCATTGAATGGCCGCTTCTTGCTAGGCTCTCCTCCGCCTCCTTGGGCCTTCTCCTTGTCGCGACGCTCGTATTCAGCCTTCTGCTGCTCTACGAGGTACTCGACTCTCTTGCAGTTCTGAAGATCGTGGCCCTTGGTGCGGTGGATCTTGCAGTACTGCTTGTCGGAGCCGTCCTGCTTGTCGGCTGCCGCTACAGGGGCGGGCTCCTTGCCGGAACCGCCAGCCTGTGTCTTCTTGGCGGGAGCCTCCTTGCCGGACTGCTCGACAACCAGCACTTCCTTGCCCTTCTTCTTTCTGTTGTTCCGCCGCCGTATTTTCCTTGCCGGGGCGGCATCCTCGCTGTCGCTTCCTCCCGCGCCAGCATCCTCTCCGGGGAGTCTCCTCCCCTCTTCAGCACGCGCGCACTTGTCGGCCAGAGCGTAGAGCTCGCTGACATCCCGGATCTTGGTCATGGCCATCTCCTCCCTCATCCGGCGGTTACGCACGTTCTGGTGAAACGCGCTGATAACCGCGGCAGGGTGGACGTCGGGAATGTTGTGCTGGACGCGGCTGAATCTTTGGATGTATTTGCGCAGGGACTCTCCCTCCTTCTGGGCGACGATGTGGAGATCGCTCTCCTGGCCGTGGGGTTTGTGGCCGCCCGTGAAGGCGCCAACAAACTGGTGGCACAGATCTTCCCATGAGGAGATGGAGCTCTCCGGCAAGTGCATAAGCCAAGACCGGACGTTTGGCTTAAGCACTAGCGGGAAGTAGTTGGCTAGGATCTTCTCGTCGCGTCCTCCGGCAGCCTGCACCGCAATGGTGTAGATGCTGAGGAACTCCGAGGGGTGTGTCTTGCCGTCGTACTTCTCGGGTACGTCGGGCTTGAAATTCTTCATGCTAGGCCACTGGACTTGCCGCAGCTCACGGGTGAACGCAGGGCAACCTGCCGCGTACGGCAAGTCGCCTGGTTCACCGGGCGCGTGCGCGTCGACAGCGGTCCCAGCGCGCTGATCTGACTGTCTTCGGGCTTCTTGTTGACGCTCGATGCGAGTCCGAGCGTCCTCTTGCCGCCTGTCGTCTAGGACTTGGCGCTGATCGCTGCGAGCCCGCGGATCCGACGACGCCGTAGAGTCGTCGTCGACGTTGATCCGGCAGGGTGGCGATTTCTTCTTCCGCGACGGGGAGTGCACGGTAGTTGCACCCCCGGCGGTCTTGTCTCCATCGGCCTTCGTCTGGTCGACTTGCCGCGACCGCGATGTTGCCGGCTGCTGCGGCCTGTCGTAGTTGGCGAAGGCGATGAGGCTCTGGATCGTCGCCCTCCAGTCTTCGGCTTTATCTGCCGCTGGAGGGAAGTCGAGGAGCAGTTGTGCTCTTGCAAGAGCTTCTGCTGGAGAGGAGGGGAGCGGCGGCGAGCGGTGCGAGGAGCGGGACACGCTCGGAATTCTAACAGCGTTAGAAGGAGCATGTTCTCGCCCCGGCGACCGCGCCTTGCTCGTACCAGCGCGCTGGCCTTGAGCATCCCGCGATCCTCTGGCTTGGCCACGCCCCAGCAAGCGTATGGTACCTCCAGTACCACGCCGCTGCGGGTCTTGTACCTCCTGAGAGGGACGTGGTGCGTGCACGGACACCGAGGCTCTGGAGTTCGCCCGGTCGTCCGTCTTGTCCTTGGACTTGGTGGCGCCGTGAGTCTCCTCACCGGCGGTCACCCTTCCGCCGGCGTCTCCTCCACCAACCGTTGGTTCTGGTGGCGGTGGGATTAACGCAGACGGGCCTCCGACCTCCGAAGCCTTCTTCTTCGGAGGCATGTTGATGCTGTCGATGAGGTTGATGAAGCTGGTGAAGTCGCTGGAGGTTGCGCCCGCGTGAGCGCCGGATCAGGTTCGCACAACCTCGACGCCCCCTACCTGGCGCGCCAAAGATGTCGGGGGAAACTGTCCTCCCATGAGCACCTATGGGACCGGAGCCCCTTTCTGCGTTGCGGTAAGGGAGCGGAGGGAGCACGGAGAGCAGATCGAGGAGCACACGCGGGCAGTTTACCCAGGTTCGGGCCGCGCGGACGCGTAAAACCCTACTCCTTCTTAGGTTGTATTGGGTTCAGGAGCTTGAAGATCTACAGTACTAGCTACACTGAGCGAGAGAGTTGTCTAGGTTTCGAACCCCCTCTACGTTGTGCATGGGCCTCCTTTTATAGCTCAAAGGGGTCACCGACAGGTGTCATCGTAGAGGAGGGTAAAAGTGTAAATTTGGTGGTAGTTGCAACAGTGCATGAATAGTATATGAACAGTGGTCTTCACCTAACTTTGACAGTGGGGGACAAGGGCATTAAATGTCCATCGCCGTCGCCCCCAAAAGTGTCCGTCCATGCTTCTCCGTTCGCCACGGCGGTAGCCTCGTCACCGTGGCTTGCCACCGTGTGCCCCAGGCTGCACAGCCGTCTGCCACGTGCCCCTAGAAGGGCTCCAGGGCGACGCGTGGGCAGATGAGCTGGAGCGCGGGCACACAGCGTAGGTTTCTCCGGCAAGCACCTTGCCGGGGTCGTGATCTTGCCGGGCCCGGAAGCTTGTCGCTCTCCGGGTCTTGCCGGGGCGCATGACGCGCCGAGACATCTCTTGATGTATGTGTTCCTTGGCCTTCCTAGCAAGCTCCTCTTGCGAGGGTCTTGTGCTAAAGTGATAACCTTGAGCCTGGTGCGGCCTTCCCGGCAAGCTCCTCTTGCCGGGGCCTTGATCTTCTGACTTGTATACTTTGTTCTTGAATGGCTTCATAGGGACCAGAACGGTTCTTGGCGAGCACGTGGTAAGCCCTGCCACGGGGAGCTGCTACTGCCCGTGCACAAGTTGGGGTACTAAGGTACCCCTATCTTAGTACACCGACAGGTGGCTGTTTTGAGGAAGGATATATAGTGGGTTTATGGCACCGGCGAAAGTTGCGCGGTACAAGAGAGGCTAGCAATGGTGGAAGGTTGAGAGTGTGTATAATCCATGGACTCAAAATTAGTCATAAGAACTCATATACTTATTGCAAAAATTTACGAGTCATAAAAACAAAGCAATCAAAGCATGCTCCTAGGGGGGAGGTTGGTAGGAGTTAACCATCGCGCGCCCCCGACCTCCACACAAAGGTTGGCACTCTACAAATACATCATGCTCTAACTTCGTCACATAGCGGTTCACCATACGTGCATGATACGGGAATCACTAACCTTAACACAAGTATTTCTCAATTTCATAATAACTCCACTAGAATGACTCTAATATCACTATCCTCATATCTCAAAACAATTATCAAGCATCCAACATCTCATTCTATTCAATGCACTTGGTGTGAATTTTTTTACTACATTGACATTGGATGTTTATCATGTGAAGACTAGTTTCTTTAGCCTAAACACTTTACCATGCTGTTTTAATAGACTCTCAAATATATATAAGTGAAGCATGAGAGTTCAACAATTTCTACAAAATATTATCACCACCGTGCTCTAAAAGATATAAGTGAAGCACTAGAGCAAAAACTATTCAACTCAAAAGATATAACTGAAGCACATAGAGTGTTCTAACAATTTCTAGGCCATATTTAACTCTCTCAAATAGGTGTGTCCAGCAAGGATGATTGTGGCAAACTAACAATCAAAGACTCAAATTATACACGGCGCTCCAAGCAAAACACATATCATGTTGCGAATAAAAATATAGCTCCAAGTATAGTTACCGATGGATGAAGACGAAAGAGGAGATGCCTTCCCGGGTCATCCCCAAGCTTAGGCTTTTGATTATCTTGAATTTACTTGGGGTTCCATGGGCAACCCCTAGCTTAGGCCTTTTCTACTCCTTGTTCCATAGTCCATCAAAGCAATACTCAAAACTTGAAAACTTCACAACACAAAACTTAGACAAAAATTCTCGTGAGCTCCGTTAGTATGAGAAAGCAAACCACTACTCAAAGGTACAGTAATGAATTCATTCTTTGTTTATATTGGTGTTAAACCTACTGTACTCCAACTTCTCTGTGGTTCATAACCTCCAATATTACTCATAGATGCACCGGAATAAGCAAACAACACACGAAAAACAGAATCTGTCAAAGACAGAACAGGCTGTAGTAATCTGCTGGCTTCGCCTACTTCTGGAACTCCAAAAATTTCAAAATAAATTGGTAAATTTGATAAATTTGTTTACCAATCATCAGCAAAAAGAATAAACTAAAAAGCACGCTCCAGTAAAATCCCACGACTACTTTAGCGAGCGCTAACGATTCTATATTTCACAGCAAGATCATATAAACTTCACACAAGTCTTCCCAAAGGTTCTACTTGGCACAAACACTAAACAAAACATGAAACCACATCTAATAAGAGGATAGATGCAATATTTATTCCCTAACAGCAAAAAAACAAAAAACAAAAAATTGGGTTGCCTCCCAACAAGCGCTATCGTTTTACGCCCCTAGCTAGGCACGATACAAGATAGATCTAGGTATTGCCATCCTTGGAAGGCAATCCATAAGTGGCTCTCATGATAGATTCATATGGTAATTTGATTTTCTTTCTAGGAAAGTGTTCCATACCTTTTCTTAATGGAAATTGGAATCTAATATTTCCTTCCTTCATATCAATAATTGCACCAATCGTTCTAAGGAAAGGTCTACCAAGAATAATAGGACATGAAGGATTGCAATCTATATCAAGAACAATGAAATCTACGGGCACATAATTCCTATTGGAAACAATAAGAACATCATTAATTCCCCCCCCCCTGCGCGTAGGTTTCTTAATAGTGGAATCCGAAAGATGCAAATTTAAAGAACAATCATCAAGCTCATGGAACCCTAGCAAATCACACAAAGTTTTTGGGATAGTGGAGACACTAGCACCCAAATCACACAAAGCATAGCATTCACGGTCTTTTATTTTTATTTTTATAGTAGTTTCCCACTCATAATAAAGCTTTCTAGGTATAGAAACTTCCAACTCAAGTTTTTCTTCATAGGATTGCATCAAAGCATCAACTATATGTTTAGTGAAAGCTTTATTTTGACTATAAGCATGCGGAGAATTTAGCACGGATTGCAACAAGGAAATACAATCAATCAAAGAGCAATTATCATAATTGAATCCTTTGAAATCCAAAGTAGTGGTTTCGTCACTATGCAAAGTTTTAATCTCTTCGTTCCCACTTTTAGCAACTTTAGCATCAAGATCTACAAACTCCGAATCATTGGGACACCTTAAAGCAGAATCATCTCCAAACTTATTCTCATCAAGATTGATACTAGAAAACAAGGATCTAATAGGAGACACATCAATAACTTTGAGATCTTCATCTTTATTTTCATGATAAATAGAAGAACACGATTTAATATAATCTTCTCTTTTAGCACGCATTCTAGCGGTTCTTTCTTTGCATTCATCAATGGAAATTCTCATGGCTTTGAGAGACTCATTGATATCATGCTTAGGTGGGATAGATCTAAGTTTCAAAGAATCAACATCAAGAGTAATTCTATCCACACTTCTAGCCAATTCATCAACCTTAAGCAATTTCTCTTCAAGCATAGCATTGAAACTCTTTTGCGAGATCATAAACTCTTTAACACTAGTTTCAAATTCATAAGGCATCTTTCCATAAGAGTTGTTGTAGGAATTACCATAATTATTAGAGGAATTACTAGGGAATGGCCTAGGATTAAAATTACCTCTATAAGCATTGTTACCAAAATTATTCCTACCAACAAAATTCACATCCAAAGATTTATTGTTATTCTCAATCAAAGTGGACAAGGGCATATCATTAGGATCAGAAGAAGCACTCTTAGTAGCAAACAATTTCATAAGTTCATCCATCTTTCCACTCAAAACACTAATTTCTTCAATAGCATGCACTTTTTTACTAGTAGATCTTTCGGTGTGCCATTGAGAATAATTAACCATAATATTATCTAGGAGTTTGGTAGCTTCTCCTAAGGTAGTTTCCATGAAAGTGCCTCCGGCGGCCGAATCTAAAAGATTTCTAGAAGCAAAATTCAAGCCAGCATAAAAGTTCTGGATAATCATCCATACATTTAAACCATGTGTAGGGCAATTACGTATCATCAATTTCATTCTCTCCCAAGCTTGTGCAACATGCTCATGATCTAGTTGCTTAAAATTCATAATATCGTTTCTAAGAGAGATGATCTTAGCAGGTGGTAAATACTTAGAGATAAAAGCATCTTTGCACTTATTCCATGAATCAATACTATTTCTAGGCAAAGAGGAGAACCATGTTTTAGCACGATCTCTAAGTGAAAACGGAAATAACTTCAATTTAACAATATCGTTATCCGTATCCCTTTTCTTTTCCATATCACAGAAATCAACAAGGTAGTTTAGATGGGTAGCGGCATCTTCACTAGGAAGGCCGGAGAATTGATCATGCATGACAAGATTCAACAAAGCAGCATTGATCTCACAAGATTCATCATCGGTAATAGGAGCAATCGGAGTGCTAATAAAGTCATTGTTGTTGGTATTGGAGAAGTCACACAATTTGGTATTGTTCTGAGCCATAGTGACAAGCAAGCAATCCAACACACACAAGCGAACAAGAAGCAAGCGAACGATAAACACACGGCGGAAGAAGGGAAAATAAATCGGCAAGGGTGAAGTGGGGCAGCGGAAAACGAGAGGCAAATAAATGTAATGCGAAGGATAAGGGTTTGTGATAGGTACTTGGTACATGACTTTTGCGTAAGCCTCCCCGGCAATGGCGCCAGAAATTCTTCTTTATACCTCTTGAGCTTGCGTTGTATTCCCTCGAAGAGGAAAGGGAGATGCAGCACAGTAGCGTAAGTATTTCCCTCAGTTTTTGAGAACCAAGGTATCAATCCAGTAGGAGACCACGCACAGGTCCCTCGCACCTGCACAAACAAATAAGAACTTCGCAACCAACGCGATAAGGGGTTGTCAATCCCTTTACGGTCACTTACAAGAGTGAGATCTGATAGAGATGATAGTTGATATTTTTGGTAAATTTGGTTTAATAAAAAAGCAAATAAAAGTGGTAAAAGTAAAGTAGATGTAGATTGATATGTTGAGAATAGACTCGGGGGCCATAGTTTTCTCTAGTGGCTTCTCTCATGATAGCGATATTCTATGGCGGGTAAACAAATTACTGTCGAGCAATTGATAGAAAAGTGAATAATTATGAGACTATCTAGATATGATCATTGTATATAAGCATCACGTCCGAGACAAGTAGACCGACTCCTTCCTGCATCTACTACTATTACTCCACACATCGACCGCTATCCAGCATGTATCTAGTGTATTGAGTTCATACGAACAGAGTAACGCTTTAAGCAAGATGACATGATGTAGAGGGATAAACTCAAGCAATATGATATAAACCCCATCTTTTTATCCTCGATGGCAACAATACAATACGTGCCTTGCTGCCCCTACTGTCACTGGGAAAGGACACCGCAAGATTGAACCCAAAGCCAAGCACTTCTCCCATTGCAAGAACTATAGATCTAGTAGGCCAAACCAAACCAATAATTCAAAGAGACTTGCAAGGATATTATGAGCACACATAAAAATTTCAGGGAAGAACTAAATATCTTTCATAGATAACCTTGATCATAAACTCACAATTCATCGGATCTCGACAAACACGCCGCAAAAATAGATTACATCGAATAGATCTCCTCGAAGACCGAGGAGAACTTTGTATTGAGATCCAGAGAGAGAGAGAAGAAGCCATCTAGATACTAGCTATGGACCCGAAGGTCTGTGGTAAACTACTCACAACTCATGGTGAGGGCGATGATGATGATGATGAAGTCCTCCGTGATGGATCCCCCTCCGGCGGAGCTTCGGAACAGGCTCCAAGATGGGATCTCCACGGGAACAGAAGCTACGGCGGTGGAATTAGGGTTTTCTCTCTGCATATGAAGTTTCTGGGGTATTTGGACTTATATAGTAAGAAAGAGGGCACCGGGGGCCACTTGAGGGGGCCTCGAGGTAGGGGGGCGCGCCTTGGGAAGGGAGGCGCGCCCCCACCCTTGAGGGCCATCTCTCTGTCCCCTGACTTGGTCCTCAAGCTCCGTGTGCGTGATTTTCTCCAAAAATATCTCTCGCAAAGGTTTCATTCCGTTTGGACTCCGTTTGATATTCCTTTTCTACAAAACCCTAAAATAGGCAAAAAACAGCAATCTGGACTGGGCCTTTGGGTTAGTAGGTTAGTCCCAAAAATGATATAAAAGTGAATGATAAAGCAACATCCAAGACTTCATAAATAATAGCATGGAACAATCAAAAATTATAGATACGTTGGAGACGTATCAAGCGTCGTGTGCTTTTTATTTTTCCTTTTAATAAATGCACCATGCTGGTATGAGATAGTCCTTGGTTGATTTATAGAATGCTCTTTTCACTTCACTTATATCTTTTGAGTATGGCTTTACAGAATGCTTCTTGTGCTTCACTTATATCATTTAAAGTTGGATTGCCTGTTTCTTCTCACATAGAAAATCGCTATTTGTAGAATGCTCTTTTGCTTCACTTATATTTGTTAGAGCGTGGGCATATCTTTTGTAGAAAGAATTAAAACTCTCTTGCTTAACTTATATCTATTTAGAGAGTTGACAGGACTTGGTCATTCACATGGTTAGTCATAAAATCCTACATAAACTTGTAGATCGCTGAATATGATATGTTTGATTCCTTGCAATAGTTTTGCGATATAGAGATGCTAATATGTGGGAGGTACTAGTGAATGATTGTGGTTTAGTAAAAATATTGGTGTTAAGGTTTGTGATTCCCGAAGCATGCACGTATGGTCTCCTAACTATGTAACCAAATTGGCGTGCATTGTATTTTGATTGTTTATCTTTGCGTGAAGGTCGGGGGCGCGTGATGTCTACACACGCTTCTACTCTTGTAGACTATGTTGGGCCTCCAAGCGCAGAGGTTTGTAGGACAGTAGCAATTTCCCTCAAGTGGATGACCTAAGGTTTATCGAACTCAGGGAAGTAGAGGTTGAAGATGGTCTCTCTCAAGCAACCCTGCAACTAAGATACAAGAAGTCTCTTGTGTCCCCAACACACCTAATACAACTAGGAGTTGTATAGGTGCACTAGTTCGGCGAAGAGATGGTAAAATATGGATGATAGGAGTGGCAAAGCAAAGTAATATAAATATGTAATAAAAAGTGCAGCAAGCAAACAAGTGGTAAACGTGAGCACAAATGGTATTGCAATGGTGGAAACAAGGCCTAGGGTTCATACTTTCACTAGTGGCAACTCCCAACAACATTAACATAATCGAATCACATGATATTTCCCATAAAACATGCAAAGGGGACACACTCAGAGGTCATTCCTTCGTGGTCAAGAGAGGACGAGAATTATGTAGGGCTACAAAAGCACACCTCAAAGTTCGTAGTTCTCATTCTAAGGATTTCCCAATGTCACCGCGGCCATCCAAAGAGAGTCCCACAATCACCACAACATATCTAAAGGATAGTCAAAGACAAGCACCAAGAGACTCTCAATCTTCAATCAACACACAAGAGAGGAAATCACTCATGAAAATACTTTTCTAATCCATGTCCAATAGACCGCTGTCACCTTGGTCTCGGGGATTATACTAGATAAAGACAAGTGAGTACATCAATCCAATACATAGAGGAAGGGGAAATATCATGGGATCACCCTAGATTAACATAGCCTATGATCACAACGAAGATCACATCATGGGAGAGAGAATTGACCACATAGCTACTGGTAAGAACCTCAACCCCGAGGAGGAACTACTCCCGCATCATGGAGGGAGGAAGCAACGTCGATGGAGATGAATCCGGGGGCACTTCCCCGTCCCGGCAGGGTGCCGGCGCAGGAATTCTGGTCCCCCGAAGCTTGATGGCGATGGCGGCGGAGATTGGAATCGCGTCTGGAGAAAAGGGGTCTGGAATCAGGGTTTCCTCGACGGACCTTAAATATATGCCAAAGGGGGTCAGGGGTGCCCAGGCGCCCCCCCGGCGCGGCCCAGGGGGGGCGCGTGGGCAGGCCGCCTGGAGCCCCTGTGGGTCCCCCCCCCCGGCTGTACTTTGGCCGCACGGTAGCTCCCGGAACGCTGATTTTTATATATTTTTTCTGGATTTTTCTGGGCAGTTCTCGAAACGTGAAAACCTGAAATACAAAAACAGCCGAAAACAGAAACTGGCACTGGGGTGCACTGGATTAGTAAGTTAGTCCAAATATGATCAAAAGTGTATGGAAGTGTATGAATATCATAGCAATATCACCCAAAAGTGGCATGGAGCAAGTAGAAATTATAGATACGTTTTGGACGTATCAACATCCCCAAGCTTAATTCCTGCTCGTCCTCGAGTAGGTAAATGATAACAAGAATAATTTCTGTGGTGACATGCTATTAACCATATAGGACTTTTTCATAGTGATATGACAAAAGCTTACTGAGACAATGATTCTATAGTAATTAAGTTGCCTCATGAGAAAATCACAAATGACTGAAAGTTTTACAATATGAAACTGAAACATCAAAAAGATTTGCAATGAACATGATGTGCAAATATGACAAAGTGATATCTAGCTTGCCCCCTTTAGTGAAGCAAAACATAAATGCAGGGGCACCTTCAAGGTTTAAGTGATGACTGGATACAATCATTTCAGAATAAACGATATCACAATCATGCAAAAGACAATGCTACTTTGGGACAATGCACATTACACTCAGAATGACAATCATGCTCTCAGTAGTTGGTGCTTCAACATAAAAGTAAAAGGATGGTTATGTGCTAGAGCTTTTTATTTTGAAAACATGGAAGCAATTGTGTCAACGGTAGTAGTACTTCATATGTGTCATGCATAAGACATCCTATAAGTTGCAAGCCTCATGCATCGAATACTAATAGTGCTCGCACCTTGTCCTAATTAGCTCGGATTTCCATGGGTTATCATTGCATTGCATATGTTTCAACCAAGTGTCACAAAGGGGTACCTCTATGCCACCTGTACAAAGGTCCAAGGAGATAGATCGCATTTGATTTCTCGTTTTTGATAGATCTCAACTTGAGGACATCCATACCGGGACAACATAGAAAATAGATGATGGACTCCTCTTTAATGCATAAGCATATTCTCATGAGAGATTGAGGATTAAGGTCCAAGATAAAACTTCCACCATGATGCATGGCTTTGGTTGGCGGCCCAATGTTCTTCTCTAACAATATGCATATTAATTCAACCCACTGTAAATCACCCTTACTTCAGACAATACGAACATGCATAGCAACTCACATGATATTCAACAAAAGTGTGACAGTTGATGGCGTCCCCAGAAACATGGTTACCGCTCAGCAAGCAACTCATAAGAAATAAGATACATAGGCAACATATTCTTTACCACAATAGTTTTTAGGCTACTTTCCCATGAGCTATGTATTGCATGGTTAGTTTGCTTAGTACAGGTGGAGGTTAGCAAAAGACTGGGAGCGACCAACTAAGAGAGCAATGACGGTCATAATCATGCAGAGCGACAAAGCAATATTGAATCAGGCATGGAAGTTATATCGCTACTCAGAAATAAAAGATCATCAAGGCTTGACAGACTTTCTTTACAGTCTTAAATATGCGTGAGCATACGCCAAGTCAATCAAAATAAATTCTCGAAGGAAGATATTACTAAACCATACCACATCATAGGCAAACAAATCAAGTTTGTACTCCAATAACACATTGGGAACCCCCCAGCTATTTGAGATTAACCATAAGAAAACCTGAACTACTAAGCACCATCATGCAAGTAGCATCTTTATCATAGACACATTAACCAATGCAACGGAAGCAAACTCTCTTAATAAGGTGAGCATGGTAATTAAAGAGAGTTCAATCAACCAACTAAACAAAAGCTCTTTGAAAAGATAAGCATGAACACTAAGAGCAGAGCATGGTAGTAGCTATTAAAAGACAAAGAACACACACAGCATAGATAGACATGAAAATCCTATGTTATGTTCTAGGTAGAAGTGGAGTGTGTTTCTCTCCCACATAAAGGAATGCTGGGTTCCGACTCGTTATGAAAAACTAAAAAGAAAACTAAAAGCAAGACGCTCCAAGCATAGCACATAACACATGAAGTGATAAAAATATAGCGAAACGAAAGACGAACTGATAATGTTGATGGAGAAGGGGATGCACGGGGGGCATCCCCAAGCTTAGATGCTTGAGTCTCCTTGAATATTCCTTGGGGGTGCACGGGGGCATCCCCAAGCTTGAGCGCTTGACACTCCTGAATCTTTTTTATCATCTTCCCTCGCACACTTGAAAACTCCCTTCATACATAACTCATCATAATCTGATTAGCGAGGTTAGTACCCTTAATAAAATAATTATACCTTGCTGGAAATAAAGATATTCTTGAAGTTCTACTGTTTCTCAAGATTGCCAAAAGGTTTTTGCAAAGAAAAAGCAAGTTCTTAATTTGCAAAGTGAAGGAAAGGCAAAACAGGACAGAATCTGTGAAAAACAGAACAGCAGGCAGTAATCGATCTGTTCGGGATACTTCTGCAACTGAAATCAAAAAACTCAGAACAGACGCACGAAAGACAATTATATAGAGAACGTTGTCGAAACAATTCAGACCAAAAAGATGATCTGGTGATTTTATACGAATTTTTCTATCCAAGGACAGAATGTGTTTCCTGGACAGCACCTCACAACTTTTGAACTTTCTAGCAATCAGAAGCTATACTTGGCACAAATATGAAAATAAAAGATACAATGATGATGCTACAGCAGTAAACAACATCAAGACACAACAAAAGCAAAATAAATTTATTCATTGGGCTGCCTCCCAAGAGTGCTTTCTTTTATGCCTTTAAGCTAGGCATAGGACTTTAATGATGCTCTCGCAAGAATAAGAGCTGAAGAACAAAAGAGGGCATCAAGAAGCAAATGCCAAATACATTTAAGCCTAACATGCTTCCTATGCATAGGAATATTGCAATAGAATAATTCATTGAAGCACGAAGCAACTAGCATAGGAAGGCAAAACAAGCATAACTTCAAAATATTCACCATAAAGAGAGGAAACTTCTTATTATTAAGATATTTAGAACCAAGCCTCCCTCTCTCATTATAAATTTCAGTGGCATCATGGATGAACTCAACAATATAAGCATCACATAAAGCATTGTCACCATGATACACATGCAAAAAGGTACTCTCACTCCCCACATAAGCATAATTTTTCTCATTGGTAATAGTGGGAGTAGGACTATCATAAACAACTTGAACACTATAGATTAGTTGTATATTACGAGGGTGGTGTTCAACAAGGGAGTAATTCCTTTCATGATTATGACAAGTTTCATAAGGATAATTTCTCCTTATGTCATAGGTACCTTTATAATCACTATAGATTGGAGTTATAACATCATCATGGTAGAGAAGAGCATTATCATTGCTAGCAACTATATTTGTAAATTGTCTTTATTCTTACTAGCAAGAAAATTATCAATTATCACATCACTAGTGGGGATAGGATTTGCAATCCTATCATCCCCAAGCTTAGATCTTCCCATATCTTCACTTTTAGAGTTGGTACCAAAAAGATTTTCAAGATCATAAGCAGTATTATCATCATTTTCCCAATCACAATAAGTAACATGCATATCATAATCAAAATCATCTTCAATAGTACCTACGGACGTATATCATCAAGATGATAATTAAGGCAATAAACTTCACCTTCTTCTTTAAACTTACAACCGTTAAGATAAAAGTTGTTAGGAGGAATATGCTCAGGCCAGGTTGATACCCATTCTTCTTCCTTCTTGCTCCTCTTCCTCCTCCTCTTCTTTTTCTTCTTCTTCACCTTAGGAGGGGGTGGTTGGAGATGAAGCTTCTCCACATATCCTGGTTTATCATTAGAAACAATAGGGGAAACTTGGGAGATACTCTCCTTTTTATTAGCAGAAATATAAGAGACATTTTTATACTTTGGTAAAGTTCCCTCCTTTCTAATCTTACTTATGTAATCATTTTCATGGCAATTAACAACACAATAGAGATGGCAATTTTGCAAAGTGTTTTTTATTCCTATGGCATTATCATCCAGCCAAGAAGTCTTTTCTGATAACTCTTCACACATCAAAAATAACATAAGCTCATCATAAAGATCAAAGGTGATCATGTCATCACACAACCGGTTAACAGTTATGTTTTGAAAGTTCATGCATTGAAAATTAAAGTGACCCTCTGTACGGCAAAGTTCACAAGTAAAAGGATAAAGGTCACACAATTCTCTAGCAATTTCATTTAAATCTCTGACCCAAGTGATTGTTCATTCATGCTTATGTTGCTTACAATACTTCTCTTCTTCAATCATAGGCCTTTCACAAGGTCTATCCACTCCACAAAAATTAACATGCTTATATAAAACTTTATTTTTAGGAATTGGATCATGCATGTTGCAATCATCATGAACAATTTCATTTTCTATGCAAGTCTCTTTAAAAGGTTTATGATGCTTGATCCAATCCTCCTTAGGCATATTAAGATGTGAAGCAAAAGATTTGAGGAAATCAACAAGGAGTTGAGAATCAAGCCCAAACTTAGCACTAAACTTATTAAAACTTGTAGTTTCAACAAAAGACTTAATGCAATCATACTCATAAATTATACCTGACTCTTTACCTTTGTCGATCTCCCAATTTTCAGTGTTGCGTTGAATTCTTTCAAGGAGTTCCCATTTAGCATCAATCTTTTTGTTTGTGAAAGAACCCATAGAGGAAGCATCGAGCAAATCTTTATCCTGTCGAGAGAGCCTCGCATAGAAGTTAGTAATAATAATATCTATGGGGATCCCATGGTTAGGACATTTTAGCATTAACGTTTTCAGTCTCCCCCAAGCTTGAGCTATGCTCTCTCCGTCATGAGGATACAAATTATAAACATAATTCCTATTCTCATGGACTTCACGAAGAGGATAAAACTTGGAGTAAAAGAGAGACTGGATCTCTTCCCACTCCGCAGGTGAGAGTCATTTAGTAGCCTATACCATTCCAATGCTTTTCCTTTCAGTGACAAGGCAAATAATTTCCTCATGACAAACTCCCTCGATACACCTACAAGCTTAAATAATGAACATAGTTGTGATAGATATAGCAAGTGTTCATCGGGATGTCTGTCTCCTGCATAACGATTAGCCAAAACATGATCGATAATACCAGCCGGTATTTTATAGGGCACAATTTCAGTAGGAGGAGGAGCAACCACCACAGGTGTGGGGCGTCCTCCCGCAAGCAACGATCCAATAACAAGGTTTTCCATAAACATAACTAGTGAAATAAAAACAAGAAACAAAAAGATTTAATTGCAAGATCTAAAGATATACCTTCAAGCGCTCACCTCCCCGGCAACGGCGCCAGAAATAGCTTGATGTCTACACACGCTTCTACTCTTGTAGACTATGTTGGGCCTCCAAGCGCAGAGGTTTGTAGGACAGTAGCAATTTCCCTCAAGTGGATGACCTAAGGTTTATCGAACTCAGGGAAGTAGAGGTTGAAGATGGTCTCTCTCAAGCAACCCTGCAACTAAGATACAAGAAGTCTCTTGTGTCCCCAACACACCTAATACAACTAGGAGTTGTATAGGTGCACTAGTTCGGCGAAGAGATGGTAAAATATGGATGATAGGAGTGGCAAAGCAAAGTAATATAAATATGTAATAAAAAGTGCATCAAGCAAACAAGTGGTAAACGTGAGCACAAATGGTATTGCAATGGTGGAAACAAGGCCTAGGGTTCATACTTTCACTAGTGGCAACTCCCAACAACATTAACATAATCGAATCACATGATATTTCCCATAAAACATGCAAAGGGGACACACTCGGAGGTCATTCCTTCGTGGTCAAGAGAGGACGAGAATTATGTAGGGCTACAAAAGCACACCTCAAAGTTCGTAGTTCTCAATCTAAGGATTTCCCAATGTCACCGCGGCCATCCAAAGAGAGTCCCACAATCACCACAACATATCTAAAGGATAGTCAAAGACAAGCACCAACAGACTCTCAATCTTCAATCAACACACAAGAGAGGAAATCACTCATGAAAATACTTTTCTAATCCATGTCCAATAGACCGTTCTCACCTTGGTCTCGGGGATTATACTAGATAAAGACAAGTGAGTACATCAATCCAATACATAGAGGAAGGGGAAATATCATGGGATCACCCTAGATTAACATAGCCAATGATCACAACGAAGATCACATCATGGGAGAGAGAATTGACCACATAGCTACTGGTAAGAACCTCAGCCCCGAGGAGGAACTACTCCCGCATCATGGAGGGAGGAAGCAACGTCGATGGAGATGAATCCGGGGGCACTTCCCCGTCCCGGCAGGGTGCCGGCGCAGGAATTCTGGTCCCCCGAAGCTTGATGGCGATGGCAGCGGAGATCGGAATCGCGTCTGGAGAAAAGGGGTCTGGAATCAGGGTTTCCTCGACGGACCTTAAATATATGCCAAAGGGGGTCACCAGAGGGGGTCAGGGGTGCCCAGGTGCCCCCCCGGCGCGGCCCAGGGGGGGCGCGTGGGTAGGCCGCCTGGAGCCCCTGTGGGTCCCCCCCGGCTGTACTTTGGCCGCACGGTAGCTCCCGAAACGCTGATTTTTATATATTTTTTCTGGATTTTTTTGGGCAGTTCTCGAAACGTGAAAACCTGAAATACAAAAACAGCCGAAAACAGAAACTGGCACTGGGGTGCACTGGATTAGTAAGTTAGTCCAAATATTATCAAAAGTGTATGGAAGTGTATGAATATCATAGCAATATCACCCAAAAGTGGCATGGAGCAAGCAGAAATTATAGATACGTTTTGGACGTATCAGCGCGCGATGGTTAACTCCTACCAACCTCCCCCTAGGAGCATGCGTTGTAGTATTTTGCTTCGAGGGCTAATAGATTTTTCACAATAAGTATGTGAGTTCTTTATGACTAATGTTGAGTACATGGATTATATGCACTCTCACCCTTCCACCTTGCTAGCCACTCTAGTATCGCGCAACTTTCGCCGGTGCATCAAACCACCTTATATCCTTCCTCAAAACAGCCACCATACCTACCTATTATGGCGTTTCCATAGCCATTCCGATATATATTGCCATGTAACTCCACCATTACGTTTATTATGACACGCACCATCATTGTCATATTGCTTTAAATGATCATAAGACAGCTAGCTTGATGTTTTCATGGCTTGTCCGTTTTTTCATGTCATTGCTACGCTAGATCATTGCACATCCCGGTACACCGCCGGAGGCATTCATATAGAGTCATATTTCTGTTCTAGTACTGAGTTGTAATATCGAGTTGTAAGTAAATAAAAGTGTGATGATCATCAATATTAGAGCATTGTCCCTTGAAAAAAAAAGAAACAAAAAGAAAGAAAGGCCAAATAAAAAAGGAGAAAGGCCAAATAAAAAAAGGAAGGCCCAAAAAAAGAAAAAAGAAGAAGAAAAAAAGGGGGACAATGCTACTATCTTTTTTCCACACTTGTGCATCAAAGTAGCACCATGATCTTCATGATAGAGAGTCTCCTATGTTGTCACTTCCATATACTAGTGGGAATTTTCATTATAGTACTTGGCTTGTATATTCCAACGATGGGCTTCCTCAAATTGCCCTAGGTCTTCATGAGCAAGCAAGTTGATGCACACTCACTAGTTTTCCTTTGAGCTTTCATACACTTATAGCTCTAGTGCATCCGTTGCATGGCAATCCCTACTCACTCACATTGATATCTATTGATGGGCATCTCCATAGCCTATTAATACGCCTAGTCGATGTGATACTTTCTCCCTACTTTTGTCTACTACCACCTTCTATTCCACCCATAGTGCTATGTCCATGGCTCACGCTCATGTATTGCGTGAAGAGTTGAAAAGGTTCGGAAAAGTAAAGTATGAAAACAATTGCTTGGCTGACACCGGGATGGGCATGAGGGGTACCTTCTGTTAAGAAAATGGAGTATAAAAGGCTATGTTATTTTGTAGGGATAATGTTCTTTAGCATTGATATTTTGCAAGACTTGATTGTTTGTTGGGATGCCCGAGTATTAAATTCTTTTATGTCAAATGATAGACTATTGCTTTGAATCACTCGTGTCTTAATATTCATGCCATGATTAGATTACATGATCAAGATTAGCATTCCACATCAAAAATTATCTTTTTATCATTTACCTACTCGAGGACGAGCAGGAATTAAGCTTGGGGATGCTGATACGTCTCCGTCATAGTCTATAATTTTTTATTGTTCCATGCCAATATTCTACAACTTTCATATACTTTTGGCAACTTTTTATACTATTTTTGGGACTAACATATTGATCCAGTGCCTAGTGCCAGTTCCTGTTTGTTGCATGTTTTTTGTTTCACAGAATATCCATATCAAACGGAGTCCAAACAGGATAAAAATGGATGGAGATGTTTTTTGGAATATATGTGAATTTTGGGAAGTGCAATCAATGTGAGACGATGCCCGAGTGGCCCACGAGGGTGAGGGGCGCGCCCTTGCCCCTCGTGACCACCCCATAAGGAGGTTGGTGCCCTTCTTTCGCCGCAAGAAAGCTAATATCCGGATAAAAATCGTGTCCAAAATTCAGCCCAATCGGAGTTACGGATCTCCGAAAATATAAGAAACAGTGAAGGGCCAGAATCTGAGAACGCAGAAATAGAGAGAGACAGATCCAATCTTGGAGCCCCTCCGCCGCCATGGAGGCCATGGACCAGAGGGGAAACCCTTCTCCCATCTAGGGAGAAGGTCAAGGAAGAAGGAGGAGGA
Organism: Secale cereale; assembly: GCA_902687465.1. NCBI lineage: Eukaryota > Viridiplantae > Streptophyta > Magnoliopsida > Poales > Poaceae > Secale > Secale cereale. The sequence continues at coordinate 483,856,930 of LR738713.1, forward strand.
AGGCTCTCTCCCCCTCTCTCCCGTTGGCGCCGGAACGCCGCGGAGGCCATCATCGTGTGACGGCGATCTACACCAACACCTCCATCATCTTCACCAACATCTTCACCACCTTCCCCCATCTATCTACAGCGGTCCACTCTCCCGCAACCCGATGTACCCTCTACATGAACATGGTGCTTTATGCTTCATATTATTATCCAATTATGTGTTGCCATCCTATGATGTCTGAATAGATTATCGTTGTCCTATCGGTGATTGGTGAATTGATATGTTGATTTAATTTGCTTGTGGATATGTTGCTGTCCTTTGGTGCCCATCATATGAGCGCGCGCGTGGATCACACCATAGGGTTAGTTGTATGTTGATAGGACTACCTATTGGAGGGCAAGAGTGACAGAAGATTCAACGTAGCGTAGAAATTGATGCATACGGGATTGAAGGGGAACCAATATATCTTAATGCTATGGTTGTGTTTTACCTTAATGAGCGTTAGTAGTTGCGGATGCTTGCTAATAGTTCCAATCATAAGTGCATAGAATTCCAAGTCAGGGATGACATGCTGATACGTCCAAAACGTATCTATAATTTCTGCTTGCTCCATGCCTCTTTTGTGTGATATTGCTATGATATTTATGCACTTCTATACACTTTTGATCATATTTGGACTAACCTATTAACTCAATGCACCACAGTGCCAGTTCCTGTTTTCTGCTGTTTTTCTATTTCAGGTTTCCCCCATATTAAAAGTGCCCTAAAAATTCCGGGAAAAATATAGGAAAAATCAGCGTGTCGGGAGCTTCCGGAAAAACCAAGGCAGGGCCAAAGGTGAGCCGGGGGTGGCCCAGGCGGCCACCCGGTGCGGCCCCACCCCTGGCCGCGCCAGGGGGGCGCCTGGGGCCCCACCTCCGCCTCTGGTGACCCCCTTTGGCATATATATTGCACGCGTCCCGAAACCCTCGAGGACGGAACCCTTTTTCGCGATCTCATCCCTGTTCCGCCGCCGCCGCGCTTCCAAGATCGGAAGCACCAGGAGAACTCTTCCCGGCACCCTGCCGGAGGGGAGAACCACCACCGGGAGCTTCTCCACCACCATGGATGCTTCCCGGATGAGTTGTGAGTAGTCTCCCTTGGACCATGGGTCCATGACCAGTAGCTATGTGATGTTCTCCTCCCCTCTTTGTTCTTCATCGATTAGACCTCGTGAGCTGCCCTACATGATCGAGGCACATATGTGATCTTTCTGCTGTTGCTATGCTGAGTTTGCTGGGATCCGATGGATTATGAGATTATGTTTAGATTGTGTGTGAGTAATATATTTGATTCACCTCTTTTATATTTATGTTCTTGAGTAATTCTTGCATGTTCTCCGTTGCTATTTATTGCTTTGGCCGAGTAGTAGGTAGTAACTCCAAGAGGGAACGTTATGCTTGATTGTGGGTTCATGCCCCTCGATGACTAGCTTGAGTGACAGAAACATGAGTCTAGGGGATGTGTTGTTGCCACAAGGGGGAAAACAATGGTGCTTGTACTTGCGGGTGCAAGGATTGTTTACTTTACGCAAAGTTCTTTTAATGCAGTTGTCTGTTGCTTTGAGTTTACACTTTGGGTGGGACTCGCAACTTAATACCAGCGAGATGTTCTGGATAGATATCTCAAGGTGGATGATTAGTAGTAGATGCAGATGGATTTCGGTCTACTTGCCTTGGCGTACCGCCCATGCTTTTGAGCCTCTACCTTTCTTTGCAGCATAGTTAGCATTGGTTTGCGCACATAATCCTGTCAATTGCCCAGCTGTAATTTGTTTACCTCGCTTAGCTGTTTTATCGTCTTTTGGGAGAGAGACATCACTAGTGAACATCATGGGACCCCGGTCCATATTACCATCACTGATCACACCCGCTATTTACTTCCTGTTCTTATTTCCTAGTTGCAGCCATACCTATCACTATTATCTCTTGCGTTTGATCCTTTGTAAACGACAAGGCCGGAGGGATTGACAACCTCTCTGTACTCGTTGGGAGCAAAGTTATTTGTACCTGTGTGCAGGTCCTGTCAAAGCAAAAGTTTCTGGCGCTATTGACACCTTCTTGTCGACCCTCGGAGTCTCACGGGATTCGATCCTTGGTATCTTTGCCAAGGGAAATTTGCCGCTACGCTACATCTCAAACCTTCCACTTGGGGTAACCAACGAGGGGCGAGAAGCCATCACATGCTAGCACTGGCCTCTCCCACATAAAACTTGTTATTGGTCTAGTAACGTAGTCAATTGCTTAGGGACAATTTCGCAACTCCTACCACCACTTTTCCACAGTCGCTATACTAACTTTATTGCTTCTTTACCTAAACAGCCCCTAGTTTATATTTGCGTGCTCTTTATATTCTTGCAAACCTATCCCACAAATACTACAATGTACTTCTAGTTTCATACTTGTTATAGGTAAAGTAAACGTTAAGCGTGCGTAGAGTTGTATTGGTGGTCGATAGAACTTGAGGGAATATTTGTTCTACCTTTAGCTCCTTGTTGGGTTCGACACTCTTACTTATCGAAAGAGGCTACAACTGATCCCCTACACTTGTGGGTTATCACTTACCTAGACCCAATACCTTGCTTTTTCCTTTGTCAGCGTAGGTGATATGCTTCAGGTGAGATGGAGATAAAGCAGAGTCCATCAGTAGGTTCTTGTCACTGGTCATGTGATTTGTGCATCCATTGTCGAGGACCCATTCAGTAGCTTTGAGAGAGTCACCATGTAGAAGAATTAGTAAATCTTACAACTCATATGCTTCATTGTGAAGAATATGACATAAATTTCATCAGTAAGAGTAACAAAAGAAGAATGAGGACGTGAGAAATGAATGAGGTAGAATTGCTTAAAATTAGAACTTCCCCTCTTGAGGAGAGGAAGACCACTCCTATGAATGCTATTCAAGTGCAAATTAATGAAAACACTAGGATGATGGCTAAACTTAAAGAGAGATGGGCTAGAGAAAAGGAGGAAGAAGATAGAATTAAGAGCCTTCCTACCCACCACACTATTGCTACTATCCAAGTTGTTGAGGATATCCAAACTCGTAGCACCCAATGCACTCCTAGTCCCATTGGACCCATTAATGGTGATGCTATGACCTCAACCGTAGAAACTCCTATAACCGTAGAAGCTACCAAAAAAGTAAGCCTAAAGGACACCACTACCACTTTATTTGATAGTAGTGACCTTGATTTTGATAATTGCACCCTTTCTGAAGTTATTGATTTTCTTCACAAGATGTCTAGAGATCCCCACACTAGCACACTTAATCTTGCCTTCACGCAGCATATCACTAATGCTCTCATCAAAGCTAGGGAGGAGAAGCTTAGGGTAGAAGCCTCCATACCTAGAAAGCTAGAAGATGGTTGGGATCCTATGATCAAAATTAAGTTGAATAACTTCTCTTGCTATGCTTTATGTGATGTTGGAGCTAGTACCTCAGTTATGCCCAAAAGAATATATGATATGCTTAAATTGAAACCTTTTGATCCTTGTTCTTTTGGTGTTTGTCTTGCTGATTCTTTCATAAAGAAACCTTTGGGGAGGATCGACGATGTTCTTATCATTGTCAATGACAATTATGTTCCCGTTGATTTTACTATTATGGATATTGAATGTGAACCTTCTTGTCCAATTATTTTGGGACGTCCTTTTCTTCGCACCGTTGGTGCTATCATTGACATGAAAGAGGGGAATATAAGATTCCAATTCCCTCTCAAGAAAGGAATGGAACACTTCCCTAGAAAGAAAATTAAGTTACCTTTTGAGTCCGTTATACGGGCTAGCTATTCTTTTACTCTTGATAAAACTTGATCTTCTCCTTTTGCATTATGCCTAGCTTAAAGGCATAAAAGAAAGCGCTTTTGGGAGGCAGCCCACAACGAATAAAATTTTATTTTGCTTTTGTCGTGTCTTGATGTTTGTTACTACAGTAGCATCATCATTGTATCTTTTATTTTCAGCTTTGTGCCAAGTTTAGCCTCTGATTGCAAGAAAGTTCAAGAGTTGTGACGTGCAGTCCAGAAAACAGATTCTGTCCTTGGACAGAAAAAATTCGTATAAAATCACCAGATCATCTTTTTGGTCTGAATTTTTTTGACAGCGTGCTCTATACAATTGGCTTTCGGGCGTCTGTTCTGAGTTTTTTTATTTGAGTTGCAGAAGTGCCCTGAAAAAATTATTTACTACCTGCTGGTCTGTTTTTCACAGATTCTGTCCTGTTTTGCCTTTTCTTCGTTTTGCAAACCTTGAGCTTGCTTTTTCTTTGCAAAAACCTTTTGGCAATATTGAGAAACAGTGGCTCTTCAAGATTATCCTTATTTCCAGCAGGGAAAAGTTATTTTATTATGGGTACTAACCTCGCTAATCAGATTATGATGAGTTATGTATGAAGGGAGTTTTCAAGTGTGCGAGGGAAGATGATAAAAAGATTCAGGAGTGTCAAACGCTCAAGCTTGGGGATGCCCCCGTGCACCCCCAAGAAATATTCAAGAAGACTCAAGCGTCTAAGCTTGGGGATGCCCCGGTGCATCCCCTTCTCCATCAACAATTATCAGCTCGTCTTTCGTTCCACTATATTTTAATCACTTCATGCGTTATGTGCTATGCTTGGAGCGTCTTGCTTTTAGTTTCCTTTTTAGTTTTCTTTAGCTTTGCTTGCTGTTCATAACGAGTTAGAACCCAGCTTTCTTTGTGTGGGAGAGAAACATGCTCCACTTCAACCTAGAACACAACATAGGATTTTCATGCTTATCTTTGCTGTGTGTGTTCTTTGTCTTTCAATAAGCTACTGTCATGTTTAGCTCTTAGTTTTCATGCTTTTCTTTTTAAAGAGCTTTTGTTTAGTTGGTTGCTGAACTCTCTTGAGTTTTCATGTTTATCTTGTTAAGAGAGTTTGTCTGTTGCACTGAGTTGTGTGTCTTAACTTAAAGTAGGTAATTGAGGTTGCTATTTAATTTTAGTAGTAACTTGGAATAGTTTTGAGGTATTGCCATGAGTAATGTCTGAACTTTTGGTGTCAAGAGCTTTAGCCTATTAGTGATAGATGTCGTATTTTGGGCAATCCGTGTTTATTTTCGAAAACCTACAAAATAGTTGAGAACTTTAGCTACTAAATGGATCACTAATCTTTGGAGGGATCGAATATTAGAGTACACTCATGTACCATGGGTCGAGGATGCGCAAGGGTAACCAAACCCCCATACACACCTCCTCGGGGTACTTGTCTCTTTGTGAACCTCCTAATTAGATTGAGAGTTACCGATAATAAGTGCATGAGTTCTTCGGACTAATGTGAGTATTCGAAGGTTGACACTTCCACCTAACCATATTTTTCTAGCCTCTTCGGTACCGTGCATTGCCCTTTCTCACCTCGATAGTTGGCGCATACTTCGCCGGTGCATCCAAATCCTTGGCACGATACGCTCTGTCATCATAAGCCTCATTATATCCTTCCTCAAAACAGCCACCATACCTACCTATCAAGGCATTTCCATACCCTTTCCGAGATACATTGCCATGCAACATCCATCCTCTCATGACTTGATCTTCATGTCATACATGCTTTTTGCTTGATCGATGAGCCGCATGCTAGTTGGGCCTTGCCCTAATCATTGCTACATGACGCGCTAGTATCATTGCATATCCTGCTACACTGGCAGAGGCATACATTTGCATACATCATGATAGTTTCATTTTCTTTATGTTGAGTACTTTTGTAAAGTGTGAAAGATCTTCTATACTTCTTGTAATACATAGAGTGTTGCCCCTAAAGTGAGGAAAAGATCCCAAAGAGGACAAATCAAAAGATCCCAAAGAGGACAAAATCAAAAGATCCCAAAGATGACAAATGAGAGATAAATAGAAAGAGCCATTGAGGCCACAAAAAATAAAAAATAAAAAAAATAAGAGAAAAAGAAATAAAAAGAGAGAAGGGGGCACACTACTATTTCTTTTGAGAGATCCACACTCGTACTCCATCTTATACCTTGTGCTCCATAGAGATTATTATTCATGCATATAGCTATATGGGGACCTTCACACTATAGAACTTGGCTTGTATATTCCAATGATGAGCCTCCTCAAAAGAGCTCTAGGTATTCTTGAGCAAGCAAGTTGGATGCACCCCCACTAGTTCCATTGGAGAGCTTACCTTAGCTCATATGTGCACCCGTTGCATGGCAATCCCTACTCCTCACATCATATCTATCATTTGGCTTTCTCTCGCCGATGATTGTCCTCATTGATGTGAGCCTTTCACACCTTTTTGTCTTCCCCCTCTATCATTTCTCTCTTTGCCATCCTAAGTGTCGACTTTCTTGCTTACGCTCATCCATTGCATGAGTGCTCAAAATATCGAAAGGGAGTGGATCATTTTGACTTGTACCTGGCTGACGGTCTGGGGATGAGTCAAGATAAGATTCCAAAGAAGACCAAGTGTGAAACTTTAGTAGATTAAGTTCCCAACAATACAAAAACTATGTTTTACTCTCTCATATATCCTTATCCCCTTTCTTGCACGCAAACACCATTTGGAGACATTCGAGTCACGGACAGCAAGAGCTCTTGCACCTTTATGTTCTTATGTTGCTTGTTACAATGCTAATATAGACTCTTGCTTGTTATGACTTGAATTGGATTACGTGCCTTGATTACTTTACTAAAAATTTCTTATATGGTTGATAGCATGTCACCACAGAAATTATGCTTGTTATCATTTACCTACTCGAGGACGAGCAGGAATTAAGCTTGGGGATGTTGATACGTCCAAAACGTATCTATAATTTCTGCTTGCTCCATGCCTCTTTTGTGTGATATTGCTATGATATTTATGCACTTCCATACACTTTTGATCATATTTGGACTAGCCTATTAACTCAGTGCACCACAGTGCCAGTTCCTGTTTTCTGTTGTTTTTCTATTTCAGGTTTCCCCCCATAATAAAAGTGCCCTAAAAATTCCGGGAAAAATACAGGAAAAACCAGCGTGTCGGGAGCTTTCGGAAAACCCAACGCAGGGTCAGAGGGGAGCCGGGGGTGGCCCAGGCGGCCACCCGGCGCGGCCCCACCCCTGGCCGCGCCAGGGGGGCGCCTGGGGCCCCACCTCCGCCTCTGGTGACCCCCTTTGGCATATATATTGCACGCGTCCCGAAACCCTCGAGGACGGAACCCTTTTTCGCGATCTCATCTCTGTTCCGCCGCCGCCGCGCTTCCAAGATCGGGAGCACCAGGAGAACTCTTCCCGGCACCCTGCCGGAGGGGAGAACCACCACCGGGAGCTTCTCCACCACCATGGACGCTTCCCGGATGAGTTGTGAGTAGTCTCCCTTGGACCATGGGTCCATGACCAGTAGCTATGTGATGTTCTCATCCCCTCTTTGTTCTTCATCGATTAGACCTCGTGAGCTTCCCTACATGATCGAGGCACATATGTAATCTTTCTGCTGTTGCTATGCTGAGTTTGCTGGGATCCGATGGATTATGAGATTATGTTCAGATTGCGTGTGAGTAATATATTTGATTCACCTCTTTTATATTTATGTTCTTGAGTAATTCTTGCATGTTCTCCGTTGCTATTTATTGCTTTGGCCGAGTAGTAGGTAGTAACTCCAAGAGGGAATGTTATGCTTGATTGTGGGTTCATGCCCCTCGATGACTAGCTTGAGTGACAGAAACATGAGTCTAGGGGATGTGTTGTTGCCACAAGGGGGAAAACAACGGTGCTTGTACTTGCGGGTGCAAGGATTGTTTACTTTACGCAAAGTTCGTTTAATGCAGTTGTCTGTTGCTTTGAGTTTACACTTTGGGTGGGACTCGCAACTTAATACCAGCGAGATGTTTTGGATAGATATCTCAAGGTGGATGATTAGTAGTAGATGCAGATGGATTTCGGTCTACTTGCCTTGGCGTACCGCCCATGCTTTTGAGCCTCTACCTTTCTTTGCAGCATAGTTAGCATTGGTTTGCGCACATAATCCTGTCAATTGCCCAGCTGTAATTTGTTTACCTCGCTTAGCTATTTTATCGTCTTTTGGGAGAGAGACATCACTAGTGAACATCATGGGACCCCGGTCCATATTACCATCACTGATCACACCCGCTATTTACTTCCTGTTCTTATTTCCTAGTTGCAGTCATACCTATCACTATTATCTCTTGCGTTTGATCCTTTGTAAACGACAAGGCCGGAGGGATTGACAACCTCTCTGTACTCGTTGGGAGCAAAGTTATTTGTATCTGTGTGCAGGTCCTGTCAAAGCAAAAGTTTCTGGCGCTATTGACACCTTCTTGTCGACCCTCGGAGTCTCACGGGATTCGATCCTTGGTATCTTTGCCAAGGGAAATTTGCCGCTACGCTACATCTCAAACCTTCCACTTGGGGTAACCAACGAGGGGCGAGAAGCCATCACATGCTACCACTGGCCTCTCCCACATAAAACTTGTTATTGGTCTAGTAACGTAGTCAATTGCTTGGGGACAATTTCGCAACTCTTACCACCACTTTTCCACACTCGCTATACTAACTTTATTGCTTCTTTACCTAAATAGCCCCTAGTTTATATTTGCGTGCTCTTTATATTCTTGCAAACCTATCCCACAAAAACTACAAAGTACTTCTAGTTTCATACTTGTTATAGGTAAAGTAAACGTTAAGCGTGCGTAGAGTTGTATCGGTGGTCGATAGAACTTGAGGGAATATTTGTTCTACTTTAGCTCCTTGTTGGGTTCGACACTCTTACTTATCGAAAGAGGCTACAACTAATCCCCTACACTTGTGGGTTATCACTTACCTAGACCCAATACCTTGCTTTTTCGTTTGTCAGCGTAGGTGATATGCTTCAGGTGAGATGGAGATAAAGCAGAGTCCATCAGTAGGTTCTTGTCACCGGTCATGTGATTTGTGCATCCATTGTCGAGGACCCACTCAGTAGCTTTGAGAGAGTCACCATGTAGAAGAATTAGTAAATCTTACAACTCATATGCTTCATTGTGAAGAATATGACATAAATTTCATCAGTAAGAGTAACAAAAGAAGAATGAGGACGTGAGAAATGAATGAATCATTTCTGCATGATTACCTTGCGTCTTTCAAGCAATTTTCAGGTCTCCAGCAAATTCTTCTGACGTTTATGATCGTCTGGAGACCTGACCCTCCATAAGAGATTAGTTCTATTTCTTCACCACCCACATCTGTAGGGGTGGCAAAGAGTTCATCGTTCGACGAGCACCAATTGAGAATGGTGGCATTGAAGCAAGTGCACTTCGTTTCACAGGAGAGGGGTTAGAGTATGAATATGAGTAAGCAGAGAATTTCTTCGAGGACTTATGAACATAATGATTTGACGAGTAATGCACATATTCATAATCCTTCTTTCCCTATGAAACAAATGTGTTAGCACGATGATGAACATATGAGGAATTTGATCCACTTGAGGAATTTGGTCCATATGAAGATTTTGATCAATATGAAGAATTTGATCTGGGGTTCCTATTCCTCACACGAGGTGTCATGAGGACATTCACTTGAAGACTTTCAAGGTGCCTCTTAGGGACCCAGATTTTCTTCATAGGGGGACCATTCCTGCAGTTAGTTCTAACATATCTAGCAAATACTTCACCATTCTGATTTTTGAGCAGTTTATGGTTGGAGTCAAATGACTCACTAGAAGAAAGTGAAGTTTCACAAGTAAAGCCAGATAAGTTACATGGATCTACTGGATGCCCTTTTGCAGCAACCCATGAGGTTTTGGGATACTACTCAGGTTTCCAGTAGGTCCCATCAACATTGAGTTTCCTCTCAAAGGAAATACCCTCTTTCCTAGGGTTCCTGTTCAGAATCTGCTTTTTAAGCACATCACAAAGAGTCTAATGACCTTTCAGGCTTTTGTACATGCCTGTCATATACAATTCCTTGAACCCTGCATTTTCGTCAGTAGCATCGATGTTTTCCTCAGTTGAGGAAATTTTCACCACAAAGATAGTTCAAGAATTTGTAACAGTAGACGCATTTGAACTTTCAGGTGAAAATTTTGCAGTTTCACGTTGAATGCATTTAAGGCGTGGGGGAATGAATTCCTCCTGAGAAGCGCTGATCTGTTGAGCAAGCAATGAATCACATTCCTTCTGAAGATCTTCATAACTCTCCCTTAGCTTCTCATGATCTTGCTTTCTTTGAAGATATTCATAGGAAAGCTTCTCATGATCAGATAAGAGAGTGTTATGATTATCCTGAAGGTTATCATACTTGGACTAAAGTCTCTGAAGATTTTCAGTCAAGATTTTAGATCAATCCATTTCTTCACCCAACATATCATCGCTCTCATTAAGCATATTATGAGCTTTTTCCAAGGCTCTTTGTTGTTTAGTGGCAAGGGAAGCAAGTTTGGCATAGATGGGTCCAAATTCATCAGGAGATTCATCATCACTAGACTCAGATAGATAGCATTCAGTTACCTTGACACCTTTTTCCATAAGGAAGGGTGCAGAGGATGATGATTCCGGCTCGAAAGTCATCGCCTTGAGAGATTCCTTGAAATCCTCAAACCAGGGATCGTGACGGGTTCAATGACCTTCATAGACCTCAGAGAGACGGTCCCAGATAAGCTTCGCATGGCTGAGATGCATGACGTTCCTGAACTAATTTTGGGACAAACATGAACAGATGACGTCCTTCGCGGTGAGGTTGAGTAGAGTGTACTTGCGAATATCATCAGCATCTCCCATCTTGCATAGATCGGTAAGACCAATCTCAGTGACGGTCCACAGCTCACTGTTCATCACTATGAGGCGCTTCTTCATCATGGCCTTCCACTGGGGATAGTCATGACCATCAAAGATTGGGCATGTCACAGTCTTCATTCCTGCGGTCGACATAACTAAAACTCCAGGCGGTTAAACCAAAATCACACAGAACAAGGGAGTACCATGCTCTGATACCAATTAAAAGTGTGTTATATCGACTAGAGGGGGGGTGAATAGGCGATTTTTATAAATTCGTCACTGAGGAATTTCCTAAGCAATGAACTACTTAGCAGCGCAATAGATACTCAGGTGCAAGCATAACAAGACAGTAGCATGGTCATCATGATGAAATGAAAACAAGCACAGAGTATAAGTAGCGTGTAAACAGGATAAGCAGGCTGAGGACTTGGACTGAAGAAATAAGGTTGAGGAAATTGAGAAAGTCTTCAGTCAAAGTCTTCAAACAGTACAGATCAAGTTCAACAACACAAGAATGAGTAAATGAAAGAGTTGAGGAAATAGAACCAGTAGGCTTGATGAAGACAATGATTTGGTAAACGAGTTCCAACTGTTGTGACAGTTGTACGTCTGGTTGGAGCGGCTTTTTATTTAAACCTAAGGACACACAGTCCCGGACACACAGTCCAGGACACCAAGTCCTCACCGTATTCTCCTTGAGCTAAGGCCACACAGTCCTCGCCTAATCACTCGTGGTAAGTCTTCACATGTGACTTCCAAACCTTCGCAAACTTGGTCACCCGATGATCCACAATTCCTCTTGGATGCTCTAGACCATTGACGTCTAACCGTCTGGAAGATCACAGTCTTCAAAGGTAACAAACGTCGGTTCCACACAGGGACAATCTCTTCAGTGATACTCAATCACTTTGGGGTTTTAGGTGTTTGGGTTTTGGGGTTTCCTCACTTGATGATTTTCGCTCAAAGTCCTCGGAGGATGGGTTGCTCTAATGACAAGTGTCAGTTTCTCTCGGAGCAGCCAACCAGCTAGTGGTTAAAGGGGGGCGGCTATTTATAGCCTAGGGAGCAGCCCGACATGGTAAGACATAAATGCTCTTCAATGATATGACCGTTAGGTAGGTAGATATTTTGGGACAGCTGGCGCATAGCACAGCAACGGTCAGAATGTTGACTATCAAAATCCTCAGGGCTATCATGTTCCTCACTTGTAGGAAATCCGCACTGGCGAATTCCTAACTCCTCAGTCAGAACAAATTCCTCAGAGACCAGAAGAACTTCGTCTCTGTCACTGAAGAAGTTAACTGAACTGTATGAGATTTCCAATGGCTTCACTCGAAAGGATTGGGTAGTGTAGGCTTTGAGTTGAGCATCACTTGGAAATATGTTTCCTTAGTTTTTCCTCGACCCCCTTTAACAGTACGGTGTTTCCTATGACTCAAGAAAGAGAAAATGAAACTACGAAAATAAAAATCTTCACGCTTCATAATCCTCGCATGATTATCCAAATCTTCAAGGTCACACCAATTTCTTCACTTTCAAAGTCTTCAGAAATCCAAAGTCTTCAGATGAAGACATTCATTTTTAGCGGTCGACTTTCTCTGTAAATATCAAACTCCTCATAGACTTATAGACCTGTGTACAGTCATAAACGCATCAGTCCCTTAACCTATAAGTCTTCAATACACTAAAATCACTAAGGGGCACTAGATGCACTTACAACATTGATGAATTGGAGCTAGTTCTGTGTCACCCTAGATTATAACTGCTACATGATGAATATTATCCGACACCTATCATTGCCGATCCATTGCCTACGAGTTTGTTCCATATTGATACTTTCTTCGGTACTTTCGTTACTGTTGCTATCACCATCACTACAAAACTACTAATGTTACTTTTGCCATTGTTACCGTTACTTCCATATTACTTTGCTACTAAATACTTTGCTGGTTGCTGCAGATATTAAGTTTTTCAGGTGTGGTTGAATTGACAACTCAGCTGCTAATACTTGAAAATATTCTTTGTCTCCCCTTGAGAATACTCAGCTGCTACATCATATCGCAGGTGTTGACGGCGAGGGGAAGAAGCGGCGGCGGCGTGATGGAGGCGCGGCGGCGGTGGCTAGGTCTAGGAGGACCTTCGATAGATACCATGTGGAAGACGAGAATAGGTCGTGCAACACAATTGCATTGAGCGATGCACCGGGCACGTATATATGATGTACATGATGGGGCCATAATCTCAACTATACATGGCAACTAGAAGGTGGGCCCAAGACATAATATACATATATACACAATATATTCAACACTCCTTTCTCCTCACAAGTTGCACGACAATCCGCATAAAGTGAACTGAGAAGTGCCCAAGCCGGCAACACGCTTCGACGAGAGCCTGAAGGACGAAACCTCCTCATGCAGAGGTTGGATCACCTCAGCCACCATCTCCTGGATCTACGAGCGAAATAACGCCAACCGAGCTGCAAAAGTAGCCCGCAACCATTGATCCGACGCGGCCTTATCGGTGTCGTCACACGCAACAACATCGGCAGGACGGGCATCGCAATTACTTTTTTTGACTAACGAGATGAGGTAAAGTTTCTGCTTCATTTTGAGAGAAACAAAATATTTACAATCTCAGGAGTTTATTGTATACTACTACTGCTAGTAGCCTTGGCATATAGAGTACGTACGCATGACCACCGACCCCGACATGACCCGTGAGGCCATCAATCCTAGCTCGTGCATGGAACCCACGTCGATCTTCCTTTGACACTTACGATTCAAACCCATGAAAGAAACTTCGAACCGATCGAGGTCAATTCAAAACGTGAGAGATGGAGCTCGTGTGAGTCATTTACAGGGATAAATGAACATTCAAATTTACACGCACGGAAACCGTTTTTCAGTAGTACTAGTCAGCTGCTAATAAAAGCTTGTAGCATATGTACGTGCCCACATCATGCCGGACGCAGAGTCACGTCGAGCGTGCAAGTTGCATGCGTACGTTCAAACAACCAGAATATACAAGCTGGTCGAAGAAGGAAAGGGAGAGCAGGAAATTAATGCATGCCTCTGAATTCTGATGTTGAACGGAGGACTGTTTGCGATTCAACTCCGTGTGTGAGACTGACAGAAGAGAAAGATACTATTCATGCTTCCGGGTCGACGGCCATGAATCACCATGCTTGCCTGCTGGCCTCATCGTGATATCAGGAGTGACGGCATGGATCCATGTACTAGTATCATATAATGCCTAGTTTGACTCATGTTTCATGATTTGTTCATGACAATATGTCAGCCGTGAACTCATGCATGCATGGAGATGGAGTTGGTGCGTGGCCGGAGATCGATCCCACAGAAAAGAGCTCATTATATGATGGATTGAACAACTGCGTAATCTTTCTCAACTAGACCTGCAAATCTCTCTATCAGCTAGACCTGCAAATCGACACGTTAACAACCTTATAAAGGCTGTCGTCAAGTGGAGACAACGGATAAGATGTCTAAAATGCGATTTTCCAGAACCTCTTTTGCCTTTCCATGCATGGCATGCACTTCCTGGTGATCCATCGCATCATGTCGACGATGCTGTGGACAGAGTTTGACTTCTCTTCTCTTCTAGTACTACCTCTATTCCACGGTCAGTCGTGAAAGTGAAACTATGAGGAGCATTCTATGCCATGTAGTGATGTAGTGGCAAGTGGCGATCTTACCTTCTTTGAACTTTCTGCGATGGATCGAGCAGTCCAGCACTAGGTGAAGTTCGTGATCGAGTGTGTGCGTATCATGATTTATTAATGTATTCTTCCAAGAGTTGGTTTCCTTTTAAAACATGAGTGGTTTTTTTCTTTTCCCTTTCATTGTTGAGAACTCGAGATGTGGGTTATAATTATTCTGCAATCATTTCTGAACTGCCCCATTTTTTTTTTGAAACGGAGGCAAAAGCTTTGCCTCATCTCATTAAAAAGAAGGGGAATAACAAAGTCTGCAGAGGACCATTACACCTCCCATAAATGGAAAAAAGACAATCCTACTCTCGCGGCATCAAAGAACCCAGATGCTTCGCCCCTGCCGTAATCCAGAGCCTCGCCTCCACCTTAATATTTTCGATCAACGCGCTCGGCAACCTACATACGTGCTGGAACACCCTCGCGTTTCTTTCCTTCCACACTTCCCAAGTAACAAGCATGATGAGAGATGAAATCGCCTTCCTCCTGTGACCACGCCTGAGGACCACCGTCGACCACCACTCTTTAACCGTGGGGATCCCGATCCAGGCCACCGCATCTAGTTCAGGGGCATCGACCCAATCTCTGATTGCAATCCAAATGCGAGCCGAGTACCTGCATTGGAAGAGTAGATGAGCTGCGGTCTCAGGCTCCCTCTTGCAAAGTTGACACAGATTGCAGTTGGGCCACCCTCTTCTTTGCAGTCTGTCGGCCGTCCAAAGTCTATCCTTGATCACTAACCACGCAAAGAACTTGCACTTTGGCGGTGCCCAGTTCTTCCAGACCACCGTTGTCATGTTAGAGGCGACCGCCCCCACGAAATGGGCTTTGTAGGCAGAGGCCGAGGAATAGATACCGTCTGCGGTGAGGTTCCACTTGATATCATCGGGTAGGTCGTCCTGTAGGTGTACCGTAGCGAGCATCCCCCAGAGGGCGCAGAACTGCTGAATGTGTTCCACTGAGAGGCCTCCCGACATGTTGATCCAATGGATCCAATTATTTCCAAGCAAGGCTTCTCTCACAGACTTGTTCTTGTTGGCAGATATCATGAAAATGGCCGGTGCAATGTCCTTGGGCTTCACTCCATCCAGCCAGGGGGAAAGCCAGAAGCGCGCCATCCTACCATCGCCGACGGAGATCGTTGTGGCAGCATAGAAAAGATCTCTGTCAATGTTGTCGCATGGGTTTCCGATGCCCACCCATGCCCTGTGTGGCTCCTTCCACTCATACCAGAGCCATCGCAGCCTTATAGCCCGGGCAAACATACGAATATCAGGAATACCCAGCCCACCAAGTCTCTTTGGTCTACACACGAGATGCCAGTTAACTTTGCACTGGCCGCCGGATACCTTATCCGAACCAGACCAGAGGAAAGCTCTCTCAATACCCACAAAGTCGGAGATGGTGCCCTCCGGAAGTTTGAGAGTCGTTGCATGGAAGGTGGCCAGGGAGGTAAGCACGGACCTCACGAGCTCCGCCCTTCCCACGGTCGTGATGAGCCGACCCTGCCAAGGCACCAACTTCCCAGCTGCCTTGTCTACGAGGTATTGAAGATCGACCTTCCGTAAACGATGGACCGAAAGAGGCAGCCCCAGGTATCTCAGTGGGAAGGCAGCTCGAGTAGCAGGGAAGCACTCGAGGATGTCGTCAAGATTGAGGCCATCACAGCGAATGGGGGCGACCAAGCTTTTCTCCAAATTAGTCACAAGGCCGGTGACCTCCCCAAAACCCCCAAGCAGGGAGGTGAGCTGTTGAACGTCCTCCTTGAAGGGAGCCACAAAGATTGCAGCGTCGTCTGCGTACAGGGAAGTGCGCATGCGGGTGCTCCTCCCACCTATCTGGTGAAGCTTGCCCTTGCGAGTGGCAAGGTCAAGGATGCTTTGTATGGGGTCAATTGCAAGGACGAACAGGAGAGGAGAGAACGGATCTCCCTGTCGAAGGCCCTTGCCATGCCAAATAGGCCCCGCTGGAACACCGTTGATTTGAACTCTGGAGGATGAGGA
>LR738713.1:483873419-483946572 GCA_902687465.1 Secale cereale
CGCAAGAGGACAGCCACCATATCTCTGAATTTTGTTGGGAAACCCCGGCGACGGAGAAGCTCCAGCAGATAGTCCCACCGCACGGAGTCAAAAGCCTTTTTGATGTCCAGTTTAAACAAGAGAGTAGGCTTCCGCAACCGGTGCATCCGCCTAGCCATGTTGCGCACATACATGAAGTTATCATGGATGCTTCTAGTCCTTATGAAGGCACTTTGGGAGCGTGAAATTAGCACATGCATGAAAGGTGCAAGGCGTGAAGCCATCATCTTCGCTATAATCTTAGCCACAGTATGGATGAGGCTAATGGGTCTGAAATCCGAAATGTACTCCGCGCCATCCTTCTTGGGTATAAGCACTATATTAGCCGTGTTTACCCACTGGAAATGATCTCCACGAAGGTTTGAAAAGCCGTTAACAACCGCCATCAGGTCTTCCTTGATAACCTCCCAGCAGGCCTTAAAGAAGGCTCCAGTAAACCCGTCCGGACCCGGGGCCTTGTCCTTTGGCATCTCCCCAATGGCATCTCGTACCTCTTTCTCCTCGAAAGGCTCCGCGAGGGAAGCCAAATCACACGGACTGAAAGCAATATTGTCCCAGTTGAAATCCTTCGACGGGCGTACGTCCTTATGGAGCATGGACGAGAAGTGTTCCTGGGCCACCCTCTCCTTGTCCTCCTGAGCCGTAGCCCACCCGGCACCATTCCGCAGGCGGCGGATGAAGTTCTTTCTTCTTCTCCCGTTAACCTTGAGGTGAAAAAACCTGGTGTTCGCGTCCCCATCCTTAAGATTCGCCACCCGAGAGGCCTGACGTTTCCTAGCTCTTTCCAACACCGCAAGGCTTATCACCCGTCTTTTGAGTCTCAATCTAAGGTCCCGTTCTTCCGTGGACAGCGGGCGGATATCCAAAGCCATATCCAGCCTCAGGATAACCTCTAAGGCCATGGCTAGCTGCAGCTTCGCATGCGAGAAAAACCCATTGCTCCAATGCCTCAGCGCCATCCCAGCGCGCCGCAACTTCTCGGCCATGATTCGGCAAGGCTCCGTGTGTGGTGTGGCCTTAGCCCAGGAGTCGGCCACCACCTGTCCGAAACCCGGGAGCTTAATCCAAAAGTT
The DNA here is from genome assembly GCA_902687465.1 of Secale cereale. NCBI lineage: Eukaryota > Viridiplantae > Streptophyta > Magnoliopsida > Poales > Poaceae > Secale > Secale cereale. The sequence continues at coordinate 483,874,532 of LR738713.1, forward strand.
CTCGAATTTGAACCTTCGCGGGCGCCTGGGGCCGCGGTCACTCGAAAGAGACAGCGGGCAGTGGTCGGAGAGCGAGGTTGCCAGGGCAGATAACACATGAGAGCCAAACTGAAGGTCCCACTCAGGGTTGCAGAAAAAATTATCCAGCTTGCAGAGGGTTGGGTTGGAGCGCTCGTTACTCCAAGTGAATTTGCGATTCTGTAAATGGATCTCCTTGAGCTCGCAATCATTCAGAGTGTTGCGGAACCGGTTTATGCGTGAGATGTTGGCATTCCGCTTGTTCTTATTGAACTGCCCCATTGAATGTACGAATTGCATGCCCAGGTTAGACATGTGAATTTCTAGATGGACATGTTTATTGATTGCTTGCACATTGAACATGGATATCTAGATTCCAATATTGTTCTTCTTTTTTTGCGGGAAGAATCAAAATATTATTCTGTATAACTTGTTGACTGGCGGTAGTTCAAAAACCATCAATCCGTAGTGAAATGCATGTGCCCAAGTAGAAAACCGCTAGACACTGACAAGTGAACCGTTGATAAAACGAATTATTATTTTCTCGTGTGAACAAGTGAATTTACGCATACACATTTTTTTTGAACAATCACCGCCGAGGGTGGGGGATGGGGGGAGGGACTTCCCCACCTGAATATATTACTCAAGATAGGGCCCGGAGACCGATGTTACATTAGAGAGTACAACGCGAGGAGAGGAAAAGGCGCCAAGGCAAGGCGCCATCTCTAGTAACCGGGTCTTTAAACCTAAAGACCCAAATCGTGAAATCAAGATTACATTCCGAAGAGTATACATAGCCGAGTGAGCCTCAGAGCGGAACACATGGGCATTATGAGAGTTCCGGAGCTTCCAGAGGATGGCGAGGCCGACAGTGGGCCAAATGTTGATGTCGAGGCAGTTCGGTTCAGTGCGTGTACACATTTTTTGTTCAACTTTTTGCATAGAATGTGAAATTTTGTTTCTATTTTGTATATAGTGACTGCTATAGTTTGCAGACTAAATTATTTTAGGTTGCAGTCTTGCGGACTGAATCGTTCTTGCAACTGAATGTATGTGTTTTACTTTTCTCACCAAGTCGATTGTTGTAGTTTGCAGAACGAACTGTTGTAGCTCCAAAGTTAATTGCCACACGTTTGAAAAGTGAACTTTCATTTTCTTTCTATAGAATGAACTACTTAGGAGAATAAAATTTTGTTTTTTGTTTTAATGTAGCAGAATGATTCGTGGATAAAAATTGAACTTTCATAGTGCGGGATAACGGCGTGGGACATTGTGCGGGACGATAATGTGGGAGGTTCGGTTGCGCGATGATGATGTCGCGTGGTTGTGGGGGAGGGGAGGGATGGCGGGAAAGGCAATGCATTGTTGCGGGTGATGCAAACATCTCCGAGGGCTCATGATGGTGGAGGATGTGGATGCACGCCAGGGTGGAGGCAAGAAACACTAGGGGCGCACGGTGGGGGATGCACGCCAGGGTGGAGGCAAGAAACACTAGGGGATGCACGTCGGGATGTGGATGCTTGTCCATGAAGGAGGAGGTTCCAAAGGGTCCTGATGGGTTGTCCCCTTGGCTAGCTCAAAGGGCAAACCCAAATGAGGCCCTATTGGCCCCCCGAAAGTGGGGTGCACCACTTACCTTAGGAGGCAAGGTGCCTCCCTAGGTAAGTCCTAGGAAGAGTCCTCCTAGGGGGTCGGTTAAACCAAGAGGACGCCCCTCGCCAAGTTGACACTCCCCTTGGTCGAACATAAACGACGAAGTGTTGTCGAACTACTACTTTGGTACGTGTAGATACTGCAGAGGGTTCATCTACTTTGACTTTCGGCCAGTGGAGATATTCTCGCGAGTCGGGGTAAAACCTAGCTTTTGGAATCGACAAATCTTCGCCAACATCTTCTTCCTCTCTGTTGCATTCTTGTTGGTGAGACTAGACCTCAACTGTCATCTTCATAGGATCTTGGGCATGATAGTATAGCGACATTTTTTATAGTAATATGTTCCCTACAGTATATTCATTCAGTAAACATGGACATGATGTTGCAATGGCCAAGGAATCTTCTAAGGATGTTTGGAAGTGGTTGTCAAACATCCCACTCGAGACTTAGGCTAGGCATGCATTGGATCATGTTTGCAAAACTGATCTAGTTGTCAACAACCTCACGGATTAGAAGAGTCATGTAAGTATGCCAAATACTGTGAGGCTGATATGGATGGTCCTAGCATCGGCAAGTGACAAGTAGTGAAATTTTTACAGTGTTAACCTGACTAAGTACACTTGTGATTGCAAGATGTGGGACATGACATTAGTACCATGCCACCATGTCTCATCACAAGAAGCTTCTTGACCGCAAATTAACTTGTTATTCATACTCCCTCCATCTCATAATGTAAGACATTTTTTGACACTACACTATGGTACATTATGGGACAGAGGGAGTAGCTTTCTATTCAACTATGGTACTATTTTGTTATTTGGTTGCGACATGTCTGACCACAAGAAGCTACTGATATTGTGATCAAACATACTACATGTCTGATCACAAGAAGCTTAAAATTTACATTCTGATGCTACATGATACATTCAAGCTTCAAGTTGATCGCAAACAAACATTCATAACTTAGTTCATGACTAAGATTCATTTGATCACATACATTCAAACATTGACACATGCATTCAAGCTTTCACCATTTGATCACTTCCTTCAAATATTGATCCATGCATTCAAGCTTTCACATAGATTCAAACATTGGTTCATCATAGAGATTCACCTGATCATAAACATTCAAACATCGGATCACCACAGACATTCATTTGATCACAAACATTCAAGCATTAATTCATCCATTGGATCACAAAGATTCAACCGTTGGTTCATCACAGAGATTCATTTGATCACAAAGATTCAAACATTGGTTCATTTGATCATAAGCATTCATACATAGGTCATCACAAAGAGACCAAGCTAATTGATAGTTACATGACCAAGGGTACATAAAAGATAGTCAACACGCCCTGGTAGGTGGTGTTGGAAATATGTCCTAGAGGCAATAATAAAGAATTTATTATTATATTTTCTAGTTCATGATAATCGTTTATTATCCATGCTAGAATTGTATTGATCGGCAACTCAAATGCATGTGTGGATACATAGACAACAATATGTCCCTAGTTAGCCTCTACCGGACTAGCTCATTAATCGAAGATGGCTATGGTTTCCTAGCCATGGACATGAGTTGTCATTTGACAACGAGGTCACATCATTAGGAGAATGATGTGATGGATGAGACCCAAACCATAAACGTAGCATGTGATCGTATCAAGTTTATTGCTATTGTTTTCTGCATGTCAAGTATATGCTCCTATGACCATGAGGTCATGCAATTCACTAACACCGCAGGAGTGCCTGATACGTCTCCAATGTATCTATAATTTTTTATTGTTCCATGCTATTATTTATGAAGTCTTAGATGTTTAATGGGCTTTATCATTCACTTTTATATCATTTTTTGGGACTAACCTACTAACCCAAAGGCCCAGTCTAGATTGTTGTTTTTTTTCCTATTTCAGGGTTTTGCAGAAAAGGAATGACAAACGGAGTCCAAACAGAATGAAACCTTCGCAGGAGATATTTTTGGAGAAAATCACGCGAGATAAACTTCGGGGCCAAGCCAGAGGACAGGGGGCCCACCCTCGAGGGTGGGGGCACGCCCCCCTTCCCAAGGCGCGTCCCCCTGCCTCGAGGGCAGGCCCGATGGCCCCTGGTGCCCCTCTTCCTCCTATATATGCCTACGTATCCCAGAAACTCCATACGCCGAGAGAAAACCCTAATTCCACCGCCGTAGCTGCTGTTCCCGTGGAGATCCCATCTTGGAGCCTGTTCCGGGAGGGGGATCCATCACGGAGGCCTTCATCATCATCATCATCGCCCTCACCATGAGTTGTGAGTAGTTTACCACAGACCTTCGGGTCCATAGCTAGTATCTTGATGGCTTCTTCTCTCTCTCTCTGGATCTCAATACAAAGTTCTCCTCGGTCTTCGAGGAGATCTATTCGATGTAATCTCTTTTTGCAGTGTGTTTGTCGAGATCCGATGAATTGTGAGTTTATGATCAAGGTTATCCATGAAAGACATTTGGTTCTTCTCTAAACTTTTTATGTGTGCTCATAATATCCTTGCAAGTCTCTTCGAATTATTGGTTTGTTTTGGCCTACTAGATCTATAGTTCTTGCAATGGGAGAAGTGCTTGGCTTTGGGTTCAATCTTGCGGTGTCCTTTCCCACTTACAATAGGGGCAGCAAGGCACGTATTGTATTGTTGCCGTCGAGGATAAAAAGATGGGGTTTTCATCATATTGCTTGAGTTTATCCCTCTACATCATGTCATCTTGCTTAAGGTGTTACTCTGTTCGTATGAACTCAATACACTAGATGCATGCTGGATAGCGGTCAATGTGTGGAGTAATAGTAGTAGATGCAGGCCGGAGTCGGTCTACTTGTCTCGGACATGATGCCTATATACAATGATCATGCCTAGATAGTCTCATAATTGTTCGCTTTTCTATCAGTTGCTCGACAGTAATTTGTTTACCTGCCGTAGAATATCGCTATCATGAGAGAAGCCACTAGAGAAAACTATGTCCCCCGGGTCTATCTTTATCATATTACTTTCCTGTCAATTTCTGTCGCCGTTGTTTATTTGCTTTCTTTACTTTCCGTTTCTATACCAAAAATACCAAAAATATAATCTATCATCTCTATCAAATCTCACTATCGTAAGTGACCGTAAAGGGATTGACAACCCCTTACGCGTTGGCTGCGAAGTTCTTATTTGTTTGTGCACGTGCGAGGGACTGGCGCGTGGTCTCCTACTGGATTGATACCTTGGTTCTCAAAAACTAAGGGAAATACTTACGCTACTGTGCTGCATCTCCCTTTCCCCTTCGAGGGAATACAACGCAAGCTCAAGAGGTAGCAAGAAGAATTTCCGGCACCATTGCCGGGGAGGCTTATGCAAAAGTCATGTACCAAGTACCTATCACAAACCCTTATCCTTCGCATTACATTTATTTGCCTCTCGTTTTCCTCTCCCCCACTTCACCTTTGCCGTTTTATTCGCCCTTCTTCCGTCGTGTGTTTCTCGTTCGCTTGCTTCTTGTTTGCTTGTGTGTGTTGGATTGCTTGCTTGTCACTATGGCTCAGAACAATACCAAATTGTGTGACTTCTCCAATACCAACAACAATGATTTTATTAGCACTCCGATTGCTCCTATTACCGATGTTGAATCTTGTGAGATCAATGCTGCTTTGTTGAATCTTGTCATGAAAGATCAATTCTCCGGCCTTCCTAGTGAAGATGCCGCTACCCATTCTAAACAACTTTGTTGATTTGTGTGATATGCAAAAGAAAAGGGATACGGATAACGATAATGTTAAATTGAAGTTATTTCCGTTTTGACTTAGAGATCGTGCTAAAATTTGTTTCTCCTCTTTGCCTAGAAATAGTATTGATTCGTGGAATAAGTGCAAAGATGCTTTTATCTCTAAGTATTTCCCTCCTGCTAAGATCATCTCTCTTAGAAACGATATTATGAATTTTAAGCAACTAGATCATGAGCATGTTGCACAAGCTTGGGAGAGAATGAAATTAATGATACGTAATTGCCCTACACATGATTTGAATCTATGGATGATTATTCAGAAATTTTATGCTGGCTTGAATTTTGCTTCTAGAAATCTTTTAGATTCGGCCGCCGGAGGCACTTTCATGAAAACTACCTTAGGAGAAGCTACCAAACTCCTAGATAATATTATGGTTAATTATTCTCAATGGCACACCGAAAGATCTACTAGTAAAAAGGTGCATGCTATCGAAGAAATTAGTGTTTTGAGTGAGAAGATGGATGCACTTATGAAATTGTTTGCTGCTAAGAGTGCTTCTTCTGATCCTAATGATATGCATTTATCCACTTTGATTGAGAATACCACTGAATCTTTGGATGTGAATTTTGTTGGTAGGAATAATTTTGGTAACAATGCTTATAGAGGTAATTTTAATCCTAGGCCTTTTCCTAGTAATTCCTCTAATAATTTTGGCAATTCCTACAACAACTGTTATGGAAAGATGCCTTCTGAATTTGAAACTAGTGTTAAGGAGTTTATGATCTCGCAAAAGAATTTCAATGCTATGCTTGAAGAGAAATTGCTTAAAGTTGATGAATTGGCTAGAAATGCGGATAGAATTACTGTTGATGTTGATGCTTTGAAACTGAGATCTATTCCACCTAAGAATGATATCAATGAGTCTCTCAAAGCCATGAGAATTTCCATTGATGAATGCAAAGAAAGAACCGCTAGAATGCGTGCTAAAAGAGAAGATTATATTAAATCTTGCTCTTTGGGTTATCGTGAAAATAAAGATGAAGATCTGAAAGTTATTGATGTGTCTCATATTAGATCATTGTTTTCTAGTATTAATCTTGATGAGAATAGTATTGGAGATGATTCTGCTTTAAGGTGTCCCAATGATTCAGAGTTTTTAGATCTTGATGCTAAAATTGCTAAAAGTGGGATTGAAGAGATTAAAACTTTGCATAGTGATGAACCCACTACTTTTGATTTCAAGGGATTCAATTATGATAATTGCTCTTTGATTGATTGTATTTCCTTGATGCAATCCGTGCTAAATTCTCCGCATGCTTATAGTCAAAATAAAGCTTTCACTAAACATATAGTTGATGCTTTGATGCAATCTTATGAAGGAAAACTTGAGTTGGAAGTTTCTATACCTAGAAATCATTATGATGAATGGAAACCTACTATAAAAATAAAAATAAAAGATCATGAATGCTATGCTTTGTGTGATTTGGGTGCTAGTGTTTCCACTATCCCAAAACCTTTATGTGGTTTGCTAGGGTTCCATGAGTTTGATGATTGCTCTTTAAATTTGCATCTTGCGGATTCCACTATTAAGAAACCTATGAGAAGAATTAATTATGTTCTTATTGTTGCCAATAGGAATTATGTGCCCGTAGATTTCATTGCTCTTGATATAGATTGCAATCCTTCATGTCCTATTATTTTTCTTGGTAGACCTTTCCTTAGAACGATTGGTGCAATTATTGATATGAAGGAAGGAAATATTAGATTCCAATTTCCGTTAAGGAAAGGCAGGGAACAATTTCCTAGAAAGAAAATCAAATTACCATATGAATCTATCATGAGAGCCACTTATGGATTGCCTTCCAAAGATGGGAATACCTAGATCTATCTTGTATCGTGCCTAGCCAGGGGCGTAAAACGATAGCGCTTGTTGGGAGGCAAACCAATTTTATGTTTTTTGATTTTGTTGCTGTTAGGGAAATATTGCATCTAGACTCTCATTAGATGTGTTTTCATGTTTTTTTTAGTGTTTGTGCCAAGTAGAACCTTTGGTAGGACTTGTGTGAAGTTTATTTGATCTTGCTGTGAAAAACAGAATCGTTAGCGCTCGCTAAAGTAGTCTTCAGATTTTACTGGTGTGTGTTTTTTAGTTGATTCTTTTTGCTGCTGATTGGTAGACAAAGTTTGCAAATTTACCAATTTAGTTTGAATTTTTTGGAGTTCCAGAAGTAGGCGAACCCAGCAGATTACTACAGACTGTTCTGTTTTTGACAGATTCTGTTTTTTGTGTGTTGTTTGCTTATTCCGATGCATCTATGAGTAATATTGGAGGATATGAACCATAGAGAACTTGGAGTACAGTAGGTTTAACACCAATATAAACAATGAATTAATTCCTTGATGTACCTTTGACTGGTGGTTTGCTTTCTCTTACTAACGGAGCTCACGAGAATTTTTGTCTAAGTTTTGTGTTGTGAAGTTTTCAAGTTTTGAATATTGCTTTGATGGACTATGGAACAAGGAGTAGCAAAGGCCTAAGCTTGGGGATGCCCATGGCACCCCAAGTAAATTCAAGATAATCAAAAGCCTAAGCTTGGGGATGCCCCGGAAAGGCATCCCCTCTTTCGTCTTCATCCATCGATAACTATACTTGGAGCTATATTTTTATTCGCAACATGCTATGTGTTTTGCTTGGAGCGTCTTGTATAATTTGATTCTTTGCTTGTTAGTTTGCCACAATCATCCTTGCTGGACACACCTATTTGAGAGAGTTAAATATGCCCTAGAGATTGTTAGAACACTATATATGCTTCAATTATATCTTTTGAGTTGAATAGTTTTTGCTCTAGTGCTTCACTTATATCTTTTAGAGCACGGTGGTGGTAATATTTTGTAGAAATTGTTGAACTCTCATGCTTAACTTAGATCTATTTGAGAGTCTATTAAAACAGCATGGTAAAGTGTTTAGGCTAAAGAAACTAGTCTTCACAAGATAAACATCCAATCTCAATGTAGTAAAAAAAATTCACATCAAGTGCATTGAGTAGAAAGAGATGCTGGATGCTTGATAAATGTTTTGAGACATGAGGATAGTGATATTAGAGTCATGCTAGTGGAGTAATTATGAAATTGAGAAATATTTGTGTTAAGGTTGGTGATTCCCGTAGCATGCACGTATGGTGAACCGTTGTGTGACTAAGTTAAAGCATGACGTATTTGTAGAGTGTCAACCATTGTGTGGAGGTCGGGGGCGCGTGATGGTTAACTCCTACCAACCTACCCCCTATGGGCATGCGTTGATTGCTTTGTTTTGATGACTCATAGATTTTTGCAATAAGTATATGAGTTCTTATGACTAATGTTGAGTCCATGGATTATACGCACTCTCATCCTTCTACCATTGCTAGCCTCTCTTGTACCGCGCAACTTTCGCCGGTGCTATAAACCCACTATATATCCTTCCTCAAAACAGCCACCATACTGTTCCTCAAAACAGCCACCATACCTACCTATCATGGCATTTCCATAGCCATTCCGAGATATATTGCCATGCAACTTTATGCCGTTCCGTTCATATGACACGCATCATATTGTCATATTGCCATTGCATGATCATGTAGTTGACATAGTATTTGTGGCAAGGCCACCATGCATAATTTTCATACTCGTCACTCTTGTTTCATTGCACATACCGGTACATCACCGGAGGCATTCCTATAGACTCATACTTTGTTGTTGTAGTATCGAGTTGTAATCTTGTATTGTAATGAAAGTGTGATGATCATCATTTATAGAGCATTGTCCCATGGGAGGAAAGGCTGAATCTATAAAGCCCCTCCGCAAAAAAAGGAAAAAAAAGAGAAAAAAGAGGAAAGGCAAAAAAAAGGCAAAAAAAAAAGAAAAAAGGGGAAAAATGAAAAGAAAAAAAAGGGGACAATTGCTACTATATTTTTCCACACTTGTGCTTCAAAGTAGCACCATGTTCTTCATTGTAGAGAGTCTCATGCTTAGTCACTTTCATATACTAGTGGGAATTTTCGTTATAGAACTTGGCTTGTATATTCCAACGATGGGCTTCCTCAAATGCCCTAGGTCTTCGTGAGCAAGCAAGTTGGATGCACACTGATAACCCTCAATCGTAAGGGATCGAGATAGTCTTCGCGGGTAAGAATAACCCAATTTATTGATTCGACACACGGGGAGCCAAAGAGTATTTATAAGCTTTGACAGTTGAGTTGTCAATTCAACCGCACCTGAAATATACTTACTTGCAACAAAGATAAATGGTAACAGTGATATGATAGTGATGATAGTGATAGTAAAAGTAAACAGCAAAAGTAAATAGCAAAAGTAAATGGCAAAAATAGCAACTAGTAACCAGCAGGATTTAAAACACTGTAGGCTAGGGAGGCGGATGGTTGGGCGCTGCATGGATGAGATATATCATGATTCTAACTTGGGGCACGGCACACGGAAAAGTAATGATCATCTAGGCAAATATCAAACATTAGGCATGTATCCCGTAGGTAGTTGTACGTGCTTGCAATAAGAACTTGCACAACATCTTTTGTCCTACCATCCCGCTACGAACGGGGCCAAAAGGAACTTATGGAGATTAAGGTGCTCCTGTCAAAGAGCACCGGAACAAAGCAATGAACTCAATGGATACATGTAATCCTCAAACTACGGACCATCCCCTTTGGTGTCCCAAGCTGTCACTTTTGGGATCGCCAGTTCCGAACCGTAATACGTGCAAACAACTCATAGATAGGATCAAGAACACAAATATATTCATGCAAACACATATGGTTCAGATCTGAAATCATGGCACTCGGGCCCTAAGTGTCAAGCATTAAGAATAACAAGTTGAAGCAAAGATGATAAACACCATAGTAGATGATAGGCAACATGCCCCCAACGATCTGACAAACTATTACATGATCTAACTCATCCAATCCCTACCATCCCCTTCGCCTACAGCAGGGGAATTACTCACACATGGAGGGAGAAGTCATGGAGGGATGATGGAGTGGTGATGATGATGACGATGGCGACGATCTCCCCTCTCCGGAGGCCAATTCAGCCTCCAGATTAGCCCTCCCGAAGAAGAACAGAGGGTGGCGGCGGCTCCACGACGGAAAACTGCGAAAAGAACTTCTGATCTGGGGTTTCCGTGTCGCGAGTAAAAATACGAGGCAAAGTAGGGCACCAGGGGGTGTGGGCCCCACCCAGGGGACCCCCCGGCGCGGCCCAGGGGGGCACCCATAGGGCGCCTGGGCACCCCCTGGCCCCCCTCTGGCCCCTCTTCTGGCTCCTGGTTCCTTCGGGTGCATGGATTTTCTGTGATTTTTCGTGGATTTTTCTGAGATACCTAAAAATCCGTTTTCCTGCACACAATAATACCATACAGGCAGCTCTGCTGAAAACAGCGTCGGTCCGGGTTAGTTTAGTTCAAATCATGCAAGAATGAGGTCAAAACAATATCAAAAGTGTTTGGAAAAGTAGATACGTTTGAGACGTATCAACTCCCCCAAGCTTAGCATATTGCTTGTCCTCAAGCAATTCAGTTCAACGAACTGGACGCGACAAAGAAAACTTTGACAAACTCTTTTGCTTCATTAGATGTATATAAGCATGTACTACGAAAAGAGTCTAGCTAGTATTGAAACAGTACTATGAGGACAATGCAAGGAGCAATCCTTCTTTCAAGTGACTAGTCACAAATACTTAAAAGTAAACAATATACTACTGAAAATCAAGACAAGATTACATTGCACATAGCTTGAGCATACTAGGGTGGTATCTCGCTAGTCTCCATGAGTGAAGCAAAACATAAATGCAGAAACTCCTCCAGAGTTTTAAAGGAGACTAGAACTAAGAATTTCAGAATAAATCATATCACAAGCATGCAGAAGACAATGTAATACTTTGGGACAATGCACATTACACTCAGAATGACAATTATGCTCTCCTAATTAGTGCTTTGAAGAAAGAAGGTGGAGACTCTCGAACCGTGGCTTTTGTTGGCAAAGTTCAAAACCCGTGATCGGAAACAAAAACTAAACATGTACCAGAGCTCTTGGTTTAAAAAAACAGAGGAAAAATATGTTTTTGAGAGGTGCATATTTCGTCAACGAATGCTAGCAGATAACTCAATCACTTCTTAAGCTGGACAAGTCTCGAGGAACGGCTCCCGCATGAGGACGATCACATCCTCTTAATCTCCTTTGTTTATCACTGCCAAAGTTTTCTGATTTCTCATGAACAAAGCGTGAAGGAGGGTTTATTTGTTATATTATCTTTTTGAGCCGGGCGCACTCAATGCCAGTTCCTTCTCGTATTATGGGTTTGCACATTATACATGCAATCCAGGGGTGAAACTTGTCCAACTTAAAAAGATCATGAATTAACTACTACTTCCTCATGAGCTAAAGCATAGGCACAAAAAGAGAGATGCTTTTGATTAATTTCGAGATGGCACACGAAAGTCTTCGTTAGGAATGGCAGGTAAATACCATGTATAGGAAGGTATGGTGGACTCATATGGCATAACAGGTTTTAAGGATTTTGGATGCACAAGCAGTCAGTCCGCTTAGTACAGGTGGAGGTTTAGGAAAAGACTGGGAAGCGACCAACTAGAGAGCAATAACGGTCATAATCATGCAGAGTGACAAAGCAACATTGAATCGGGCATGAAGGTGATATAACTATTCTGAAACTCAAAGATCATCAAGGCAAAGCAGACTTTTTAGTCCTAAACATGTGTAAGCATGTGCCAAGTCAATCCAAAAATTCTCAAAAGGGAAATACCACCTTAGTATACCAGACTATGAACAGTGCAATGCATGTAGATCATTTCAATAACACATTATATACTCTAGTTATTCGGGACTAGCCACAAGGAAAGCATGAACCACTGGAAGAGCATTGTAAACATAGCACTATGTCGCTACAAGCTGATCTCTAGATCATAAGTACAGGCATATGTACAAAATTAGAAACAAGAAGAGTTCATACCGGTCTTCCTTGCAGCTTCCCTTCAGTCGATCTTCGTCATTACTGCTTGTCGCTTGCACGATCGAATGTAGGAAATATAATTAAATGCCATCACGGACTCGAGCTGAACTCTGAAAACAAAGCAAACTAAAGAGAGAAAGGAAGTCTTTTTGGATTTTTCAAAGGTTGAATAAAAGCAAAAGAAAGAGAAAATCTTTTTGTTGTTTTTGCAAAGAGAGAAATAAAGAAGAACGGGCAAAAACTTCGAAAAGATCAAAGCGAATAAAACGGATAATACAATGGAAAAGTGAGAGGGGCACGTACTCCCCCAAGCTTAGGCTTTTGGCCTAAGTTGGTAGCAGCTACTGCCCCCAGGAGCCTCCTGCTGCGGGGGTATGGTGGTGAGTCCAAGGGTCGTAGAAGGATGCTGGCGCATACACTGAACTCCTCGGAGTCTCCCACGAGGAAGGTTCCGAACGCCCAACAGAGGAAGAACCTTCACCAAACTTGGTGGCGGTTTCTCCCTGAAAAGGTGGTAACTCACCGTGCTCCTCCTCGTCGGGCACAACCCCCTCCATGGGGTTATGAAACTGATGCTGGACCATGAACTCATCGAACTGGACAACATCAAAGGACCATCCGTTCCTGCGAGAAAAATCAAACAAAAGAGGTGCAGGTAGACGGATCTCGCATTCCGCGGTAGTTCCGAAATGCAAGATATAAACAAGATTATCAAGCTCAGAACCATGGTAACAAACTTATGCCTTTTCATAGCAGCAAGATCAAAGCTTAAATAAGTAAAAGGATTATCATCAGGGTGTGGGGTGCCTCCAAGATGTTCTAAGATAAGTGTGGCATAAACGCCACCATATAAGTCCCCCTTGTTACCGTTCATAGCAAGGCGTCGAGCAATTAAGGCACCCAGATTATAATCAGACCTCCCTGAGAGGGCTGCTGCCAGCATAGCAATATCCGGAGCAAAAATGTTGCTCGTGTTGTCACGAGCTAACACCCCTCTGGCAATATAATATGCAAAATACCTGAGTTGAGGAAATAAGATGCTGGAGATCTTCGACCGATGAATATCCCTCGTACCCATGCTGCAGAGAGAGTTGATGACGGTTTTCAGCTCGGAGGGCTGAGTGGCCATCCTAGCCGTCCTCCCAACGTTTGGCACACCCTAGCAGTCGATGGTGAAGCTGCGGCTCTAGTAACTCGATCGGAGTGTGCGGGCCTCCTCTTCTCAAGCCACCCTTTTGCCCTTCCTAACAAACTCATTTCTGATTTTTTTTTGCAATTTGCAAAAATGAGGATTAAAACAAAGTGAGTTAAGGCAAACTACTCAACTCACTTGCCCAATGAATAAATTTGCATCAAAACTTGGAAAATAACTTTCTACACATGCATGCAAGCTCATCTCTACAGCACCAAGATCTACTAAATACTCACAAATGAGGCCACCAATCAAAAATCTAATTGGAGGGGTGGAGGAGTCACATACCAGGGAGTATTTGCTCAAAATTTCAGCTCAAATGAGGGGCTGTAGAGAGAGATTGAAGAATCGCCTCCAAGAACAGCAAGAACACAAGAACAAGTGCAGAACTCGCGTTTTTGGAGAAAGAGAGAGAGGGAGGAAGAAGACATACCTGGAGGGGGGGTCCTATGGGCCCCAGGCACCCTGTGGGCACGGCCAGGGGCTGGGCCGCGCCAGCTGGCCGCCTGGGCCACTGGTGGCCCCCCTGGCTGGCCCCAGGCCCCTCTGGGTCACTCCCGACGTGGACATTTTTATTTTAATTTTTCTGGAATTTTTCTGAAAACTTCACTGTTGAAATTTTTTCGAAGTTCAAAAAGCTGCGAAACTCTCTGAAAACTTGGAGTAGTGAGTAGTATTGTGAAGCTTCAAAACATAAATACTTGGTACAGCAAGTAGGACAAAAACTAAAAACAAATGAAAACATAACAAGCTCAACTTTTTATCTATATAAAACATGTTTACTAGTAAGGTTGATCAAGTCTTACCAACAAACAAGCGATATATAGAGCAAAAAGTCTCACCTCTTACGAAGTAATCACTGAACCTTTACTTTGATGGACATTGTCCCCACCATGATAGTTTTGTATTTGTGAGGCACATGTAGTGGACAGTCCCACTCTCCAATCTTCACGGTCTCGATATTCTCTATAGAGTTGAGGGCATGCCTCCTGTCGATCTTCTTCGGAAAATATACCGTGTGTTCTTTATCATTCACATGGAAGGTAACCTTCCCTTTATTGCAATCAATAATAGCACCTGCGGTGTTAAGAAAAGGTCTACCAAGAATAGTGGACATGCTTCCATCCTCGGGCATGTCAAGCACAACAAAATCAGTAAGAATCAAACAATTAGCAACTTCTACGGGAACATCCTCACAAATACCTATCGGAACAGCGGTTGACTTGTCAGCCATCTGAAGGGAGATATCTGTAGGAATTAGTTTCTCTAAACAAAGCCTCTCATAAAGAGAGAGAGGCATAACACTCACTCCTGCTCCAAGATCACATAAAGCAGTTTTGACATAATTATTCATTATGGAGCAAGGAATGGTGGGTATACCTGGATCACCGAGCTTCTCAGAAATCTTGCCACTAAAAGAGTAGTTAGCAAGCATAGTAGATATTGCTTCATTAGGAACTTTTCTTTTATTAGTGACAATATCTTTCGTATATTTTGAATAAGGAGGTAACTTAATAGCTTCAGTCAAAGGAATTTGAAGAAAAAGAGGTTTAATCCACTCACAAAACTTATTGTAATGTTCTTCTTCTTTGGATTTGATGGACTTACCTGGAAAGGGCATGGGTTTCTGTACCCATGGTTCTCTTTCCTTCCCATGTTTTCTTACGATGAAGTCTTCTTTAGTGTACCTCTTACGTTTGTCAGGTGCTGCTTCTTCTTGAACTTCAGGCGGATCATTCTTCTCATTATCCTTACCTTCAGGTTCAGCATCGTCTTCAGTTTCAGCATCGGAGATAGATACATTGTTTGGATCAATAGTTGGCTCCTCATCTGCAATAGGATCATTAGAATTGTCAGCCTCCTTATGTTTCTTCTTTTTCTTTGGAGAGCCAACAATTTCTTCTTCCTGCATTTGAGAATCTTGCTTGATTCTCTTTGGATGCCCCTCTGGATAGAGAGGATCTTGAGTGCTTGTTCCTCCTCGGGTCAATCCCAAAAGCCTGCAAATTATCTTGTTTGGCATTGTTAGCAAGCAAATCTTTTTGCACATTAGAAATTTGGTCAAGCTGAGTTTGAACCATATGAAAATGCTTCACAAGACATTGAACATCATTAATTGTTCTATCTAAAACATCAAGCAGTCTTTTGATAGCAAGGGAATTATCATGCAATTGACTTTGTATCCTCTCATTAAAATGATTTTGTTTCATAATAAAATTATCAAACTCATCTAAACATTGATCAGGAGGCTTACCATGAGGGATGTCACTTGCGTTGAAATCTAAAAGAGAGTGTACCTCTACCTTAGGAGGGTGAGTGGTAGGCTCACACAGCTTCTCAATAGGGGATAGATTCTTCACGTCTTCAGCTTTAATATCTTTCTCTTTAATAGACTTCTTTGCTTCTCGCATATCTTCGGGGCTTAGAACAAACATGCCCCTCTTCTTTGGTGGTGGAGGTGGTTCAGGGACGGACCAATCTTCATGGTTTTTGGCAATCCTGCCCATCAAATCTTCCGCATCGTCCGGTGTTCTTTTCCTGAAAAGACAACCAGCACAACTGTCCAAATAGGACCTGGATTCATCAGTTAAACCAGCATAGAATATATCGATTAATTCATTCTTAGGGATTTCATGTCCTGGTCTAGCCCGAATCAGACCACAGTACCTCCCCCAAGCTTTAGGGAGGGACTCATCCTGCAACTGTTTAAAGTTATAAATTCTTTGTAAAGCAGCATGTTGCATGTGAGCAGGAAAGTACTTATCAACAAAAGAGTGAGCTAAGTCTTGAGGACTCTTAATGGAACCGCATGGAAGCGAATCATACCATGCTTTAGCACCTTCCTTCAAGGAGAAAGGAAGAAGCTTGGTGATATAAAAGTATCGTATCTTCTCATCTGTGGTAAGAAGGCCACCCAACTCACCGAGTTTAGTTAAGTGTGCAATAGCATCATCATTTTCTCTGCCATAAAAGGGGTCAGCTTCAACCATAGGTATAAGTGAAAGATCAACAGAGAAATCGTAATCAGGATCATCAATGCATATAGGAGATGTAGCAAATTCAGGATCAGGAACTGTTTTGTTCTTCAAAGAGTGTTTTTCAAATAGTTTCTTAATAACTTCAGGGTCAGAGCCAGAAAACTCTGTCAGTTCCCTGCATAAATCTTCATCAAGCATATAGTAATCATCATCAAGGAGCCTCTCTTTGAGTTTACTCAAATCAGGATAATCATAAGTTTCACCAATAGGGTAGCGAGTAACAGGAAGTTCAATTCCAGACTTTTTAGCAGCAGCAGCAATTTGTTTCTCAAGAGCATAACCAAGGGAACTAATATCATCAACAGTAGTAGAAGCATCATCAAGAGTATCGGACATAGTAACAGATTCAGTAGGAGCATCATGTGGTGGTGGTGAGGCAAACTTACTCATAACAGAAGGTGAATCAAGCGTAGCACTAGTGCTCAGAGCAGTACCTCTTCTTGTAGTGGATAGTAAGATCGGAACCTTGGGGTCTCCTTTCTTACCCATAGTGGATGAAGTGTAGCAGGTAGGATACCTCAAGTAGACTTATAAATATTGCTATGCTCCCCGGCAACGGCGCCAGAAAACGGTACTTGATAACCCTCAACCGTAAGGGATCGAGATAGTCTTCGCGGGTAAGAATAACCCAATTTATTGATTCGACACACGGGGAGCCAAAGAGTATTTATAAGCTTTGACAGTTGAGTTGTCAATTCAACCGCACCTGAAATATACTTACTTGCAACAAAGATAAATGGTAACAGTGGTATGATAGTGATGATAGTGATAGTAAAAGTAAACAGCGAAAGTAAATAGCAAAAGTAAATGGCAAAAATAGCAACTAGTAACCAGCAGGATTTAAAACACTGTAGGCTAGGGAAACGGATGGTTGGGCGCTGCATGGATGAGATATATCATGATTCTAACTTGGGGCACGGCACACGGAAAAGTAATGATCATCTAGGCAAATATCAAACATTAGGCATGTATCCCGTAGGTAGTTGTACGTGCTTGCAATAAGAACTTGCACAACATCTTTTGTCCTACCATCCCGCTACGAACGGGGCCAAAAGGAACTTATGGAGATTAAGGTGCTCCTGTCAAAGAGCACCGGAACAAAGCAATGAACTCAATGGATACATGTAATCCTCAAACTACGGACCATCCCCTTTGGTGTCCCAAGCTGTCACTTTTGGGATCGCCGGTTCCGAACCGTAATAGGTGCAAACAACTCATAGATAGGATCAAGAACACAAATATATTCATGCAAACACATATGGTTCAGATCTGAAATCATGGCACTCGGGCCCTAAGTGTCAAGCATTAAGAACAACAAGTTGAAGCAAAGATGATAAACACCATAGTAGATGATAGGCAACATGCCCCCAACGATCTGACAAACTATTACATGATCTAACTCATCCAATCCCTACCATCCCCTTCGCCTACAGCAGGGGAATTACTCACACATGGAGGGAGAAGTCATGGAGGGATGATGGAGTGGTGATGATGATGACGATGGCGACGATCTCCCCTCTCCGGAGGCCAATTCAGCCTCCAGATTAGCCCTCCCGAAGAAGAACAGAGGGTGGCGGCGGCTCCGCGACGGAAAACTGCGAAAAGAACTTCTGATCTGGGGTTTCCGTGTCGCGAGTAAAAATACGAGGCAAAGTAGGGCACCAGGGGATGTGGGCCCCACCCAGGCGACCCCCGGCGCGGCCCGGGGGGGCGCGCCCACAAGGCGCCTGGGCACCCCCTGGCCCCCCTCTGGCCCCTCTTCTGTCCCCTGGTTCCTTCGGGTGCGTGGATTTTCTGTGATTTTTCCTGGATTTTTTCTGAGATACCTAAAAATCCGTTTTCCTGCACACAATAAAACCATACAGGCAGCTCTGCTGAAAACAGCGTCAGTCCGGGTTAGTTTAGTTCAAATCATGCAAGAATGAGGTCGAAACAATATCAAAAGTGTTTGGAAAAGTAGATACGTTTGAGACGTATCACACACCCACTAGTTTCTTTTGTTGAGCTTTCATTCATATTTAGCTCTAATGCATCCGTTGCATGGCAATCCCTACTCACTCACACTGATATCTATTGATGGGCATCTCCATAGCCCGTTGATACGCCTAGTCGATGTGAGACTATCTCCCTCTTTTTGTCTTCTCTACAACCACCTCTATTCCACCCATAGTGCTATGTCCATGGCTCATGCTCATATATTGCGTGAAAGTTGAAATGTTTGAAAAGATAGAGCATGAAAACAAATGCTTGGCTGAAATCGGGGTTGTGCATGATATGAATATTTTGTGTGATAGCAAGGGAGCATAGCCAACACTATATGATTTTGTAGGGATAACTTTCTTTAGCCATAGTATTTTGAGAAGACGTAATTGCTTTGTTAGTATTGCTTGAAGTATTGTTGTTTCTTATGTCAATATAGACTTTTATCTTGAATCCTTCAGATCTGAACATTCATGCCACAATTAAAGAGAATTACATAGAAAAACTATATTGGTTAGCATTCCACATCAGTGCCTTGTGTGTACCAAACGTCACAACGTAACTGGGTGGCTATAAAGGTGCTCTACAGGTATCTCCGAGGGTGTCTGTTGAGTAGGCATGGATCAAGACTGGGATATGTCACTCCGTATGACGGAGAGGTGTCTCAGGGCCCACGCGGTAATACAACATCACAATAAGCTTGCAAGCAATATGACCAATGAGTTAGTCACATGATCTTGTATTACGGAATGAGTAAAGAGACTTGTCAGTAACGAGATTGAACTAGATATGGAGATACCGACGATCGAATCTCGGGCAAGTAACGTACCGATAGACAAAGGGAACTACATACGAGATTAACTGAATCCTTGACATCGAGGTTCGACCGATAAGATCTTCGTAGAATATGTGGGAACCAATATGGGCATCTAGGTCCCGCTATTGGTTATTGACAATAGAGGTGTCTCGGTCATGTCTACATAGTTCTCGAACCCGCAGGGTCTACACACTTAACATCTGGTGATGATATAAGTATAGTTGAGTCATTGTGTTGGTGACCGAAGGTTGTTCGGAGTCCCAGATAAGATCCCAGATGTGACGAGGAACTCCGGAATGGTCCGAAGGTCAAGATTGATATATATAGGATGATGGGAATCGGAGTCTGAAAGTGTTTCGGGGAGTACCGGGGAGACATCGGTAGACCGAAAGGAGTTTCAGGGGTCTCGGCAAGTGTTGCGGACCTCATGGGACAAAAGGGGGAGGCACATCAGCCCACATTGGGGTTGTGCGCCCCTCACCCCCTCTCCATGCAGCCAGGTGGCTGGGGGCGCCCCTAGGGTAGCCACCCCCCTCTGGCTTGGGGGCCACCCAAACCCTAGTCGCGCCCCCATCTCCCTAGTGGTCGCCGTCCCCTAGGGGGAAACTCTAGGGCACCTCCACCCCTCCCTTCCCCCTATATATAGTGAAGGAAAGAGAGGGAAGCTGCACCCTTACAGGCCATGGAGCTGCCCCTCCTCTCCCTCGTAGCTCTTCTACTCTCCACAGGCGCACAGCGTAGCCCTGCTGAAATTCCTCCACCATCACCATCGCCACGCCGTCGCGCCGCCAGAGGACTCGAGCTACTACTTCACCTTCGCTCACTGGATCGAGGAGGTGAAGGCGTCATCGAGCCGTACGCATGTTGAACGTGGGTGTGCCGTCCGTTTGGCACTAGATAGGAGTTCGCGGGACGGATCGTGATTGGATCGCGAAGATGTACCACTACATCAACCACGTTCTTTAACGCTTCCTCTTAGCGATCTACAAGGATATGTGGATCCGACTCTCCTCTTGTAGATGTCATCTCCTGGATTTGTTCTTGGGTGTTCGTAGAAAAAAATTGTTTCCCATGCAACGTTCCCCAACAGTGGCATCATGAGCTAGGTCTATGTGTAGATGGCATCATGAGTAGAACACAAAGGAGTTTGTGGGCGTTGATATTAAGATTGCTTCCTTCCATAGTCTTATTTTGATTCAGCGGTATTGTGCGATGAAGCGGCTCGGACCAACTTTACATGTCCACGTACATGAGACCGGTTCCATCGACAAACATGCAACTTGTTGCATAAAGATGGCTGGCGGGTGGCTGTCTCTCCCACCTTAGTTGAATCGGATTCGACAAAGGCGGTCCTTGAAGAATTTTGAATAGAAATTTGCATATCACTGTTTGGCTTTATGTAGGTAAGAATCGTTCTTGGTAGATACCCATAGCAGCCACGTAAAACATGCAACAACAAAGTAGAGGACGTCTATCTTATTTTTGCAGCGTGTGATGTGACATGATATGGCCAAAGACATGATGAGATATGTTTGATGTATGAGATGATCATGTTTTGTATAGATTATCACGACTTGTATGTCGATGAATACGGCAACCGGCATGAGCCATAAGGTTGTCTTTAATTATTGTATGACTTGCGTGTCAATCATTAAGAGCTATGTAATGCTTTATTTTATCGCTAAGCGGTAGCAATAGTTATAAAAGCATGGTTGGCGTGACAACCCCGATGGCAACACGATGATGGAGATCATGACGATGGAGATCATGGTGTCATGCCGATGCTTTGGAGATGGAGATCAAAAGCACAAGATGATGGCCATATCATGTCACTTATGATTTGCATGTTAATCCTTTTATGCATATTATTCTGCTTAGGACAACGATAGCATTATAAGGTGATCCCGCACTAAAATTTCAAGATAAAATTGTGTTCTCCCCAAGTGTGCACCGTTGCGAAAGTTCGTCGTTTCGAAGCACCACGTGATGATAGGATGTGATAGACTCTACGTTCACATACAATGGGTGCAAACCAGTTTTGCACATGCGGAACACTTGGATTAAACTTGATGAGCCTAGCATGTACAGACATGGCCTCGGAACACAAGAGACCGAAAGGTCAAACACGAGTCATATAGTAGATATGATCAAACATGGAGTTGTTCACCATTGAAACCAAATGATCTCACGTGATGATTGGACTTGGGTTGGTGAATCTGAATCGTGTTACACTCGAACAACCGGAGGGATGTTGATTTGAGTGGGAGTTATTAAGTAATATGACTAATTGAACTCATTATCATGAACTATAGTCTAAGTTGTCTTTGCAAATTATGTTGTAGATCAATGGCTCGCGCAGTAGCTCCCCTGAATTTCAATGCGTTCCTAGAGAAAGCAAAGCTGAAAGATGATGGAAGTAAATTTGTGGACTGGGCCCGTAATATGAGGATTCTCCTCACGGCTGCCCAAAAGGTTTATGTCCTAGATGCACCGCTTGGTGCGCCACCCGCTCCCGTGTCTGTGGACGTTATGAACGACTGGCAGACGCGTGTTGATGACTACTGAATAGTTCAGTGCGCCTTGTTGTATGGCTTAGAATCGAGACTTCAAAGGCATTTTGAACGTCATGGAGCATATGAGATGTTCCGGGAGTTGAAGTTTATTTTTGTGAAAAATGCCCGGATCGAGAGGTATGAGACCTTCGATAAGTTCTATACCTGCAAAATGGAGAGAATAGTTCAGTAAGTGAGCACATACTCAGAATGTCTAGGTACTACAATCGTCTAGCTGAGTTGGGAGTTGAGATCCCGCCAGAGGTGATCGATGACCAAGTTCTTCAATCATTACCACCTAGCTACAAGCCATGTTCAAGAATTCGTCCGATTAACCAGTTAACTTGCCGATTAATCCCTACTCGTAGGGCCGCCGAGTAGTCGATAAATTGATAAATTGTCCGACTAATTGATTAAATGGCCGATTAACTTGCCGATTAGCCTATTAATCCCATAGTCACCAGCCAATCGAGCATCTACCAGTTAATGATTTCCTTAACAATGGCTACAAGAGCTTTGTTTCAACTATAACATGCAAGGGGTGAATAGCTCGATCTCCGAGTTGTTCACGATGTTGAAAGTCCCTGAGTCAGACATCCAGAAGGAGCAACAAGTGTTGATGGTCAATAAAACCACTAGTTTCAAGAAGAGCAAGGGAAAGAAGGGAAACTTCAAGAAAGGTGGCAAAGCAGTTGCTCCTCCCGTGAAGAAATGCAAGGCTGGACCCAAGCCGGAAACTGATTGCTTCTATTGCAAGGGAACTGGCCACTGGAAGTGGAATTGCCCAAAGTATCTGGCTGACAAGAAGGGGGCCAACAAAGGTATATATGATATACATGTTATTGATGTGTACTGATGACCCACAAGTGTAGGGGATCTATCATAGTCCTTTCGATAAGTAAGAGTCTCGAACCCAACGAGGAGCAGAAGGAAATGATAGGCAGTTTTTCAGTAAGGTATATTCTGCAAGCACTGAAATTATAGGTAACAAATAGTTTTGTGATAACGTAATTGGTAGCAAGTAACAAAAGGTAAAAGTAAATAAGGTGTAGCAAGGTGGCCCAATCCTTTTTGTAGCAAAGGACAAGCCTGAAAAAACTCTTATATGAAGGAAAACACTCCCTAGGACACATGGGAATTATCGTCAAGCTAGTTTTCATCACGATCATCTGATTCGCGTTCGGTACTTTGATAATTTGGTATGTGGGTGGACCGGTGCTTGGGTGTTGTCCTTAATTGGACAAGCCTCCCACTTATGATTAACCTCTAATGCAAGCATCCACAACTACAAAATAAGTATTAAGCTAAACCTAACCATAGCATGAAACAAGTGGATCCAAATCAGCCCCTTACGAAGCAACGCATAAACTAGGGTTTAAGCTTCTGTCACTCTAGCAACCCATCATCTACTTATTACTCCCCAATGCCTTCCTCTAGGCCCAAGTAATGGTGAAGTGTCATGTAGTCGACGTTCACATGACACCACTAGAGAGACAACATACATCTCATCAAAATATTGAACGAAGACCAAATTCACATGACTACTAATAGCAAGACTTCTCCCATGTCCTCAGGAACCAAAGTAACTACTCACAAGACATAATATTTTTCATGATCAGAGGGGTATTAATATGCATAATGGATCTGAACATATGATCTTCCACCAAATAAACCAAATAGCATCAACTACAAGGAGTAATCAACACTACTAGCGACCCACAGGTACCAATCTGAGGTTTGGGTACAAAGATTGGATACAAGAGAAGAACTAGGGTTTGAGAGGAGATGGTGCTGGTAAAGATGTTGATGAAGATAGCCCTCCCCAAGATGGGAGAGTTGTTGGTGATGACGACGGTGACGTTTTCCCCCTCCCAGAGGGAAGTATCCCCGGCAGAACAGCTCTGCCGGAGCCCTAGATTGGTTTCCGCCTCGGTTCCGCCTTGAGACGGCGGCGTCTGGTCCCGAAAGCCTCCTTCTGATTTTTTTCCAGGTCAAAACACCTCATATAGGAGAAGATGGGCATCGGGGGGCCCACGAGACAGGGGGCACACCTAGAGAGGGTGGCGCGCCCCCACCCTCGTGGACAGTAGGTGGCCCCTCTCGTGATCTTCTTTCGCCAGATATTTTTTATATTTTCTGAAATGGAGTCCTATGAAGTTTCGGGGCTTTTTGAGTTGTGCAGAATAGGTTTCCAGAGTTTGCTCCTTTTCCAGCCCAGAATTCCCGCTGCCGGCATTCTCCCTCTTCATGTAAACCTTATAAAATAAGAGAGAAAAGGCATAAGTATTGTGACAAAACATATAATAACAGCCCATAATGCAATAACTATCAACATAAAAGCATGATGCAAAATGGACGTATCAACTCCCCCAAGCTTAGACCTCGTTTGTCCTCAAGCGAAAGCCGATGTCGAAAAATATGTCCACGTGTTTAGAGATAGAGGTGTCGATAAAAATAAAATACGGACATGAGGGCATCATGATCATTCTTATAACAGCAACATATATATAATGTCATACGATTCTTATGCTAAAGTAATAATTCATTCACAATATCGAGCATGAATCATAAACTTCATTGAAAACTAACAAACTTTGATC
Organism: Secale cereale; assembly: GCA_902687465.1. Lineage (NCBI taxonomy): Eukaryota > Viridiplantae > Streptophyta > Magnoliopsida > Poales > Poaceae > Secale > Secale cereale. The sequence goes on from LR738713.1 coordinate 483,899,124, forward strand.
TCGGTTATTGAAGCAATTGCAATTTATCGTAACATCGGAAAGAGTCAATCATAAGAGCTTTTCAGCAAGCCTACATACTCAACTATCATATAGTCTTTCACAATTATTCACACTCACGCAATACTTATGTTTATGGAGTTTTAATTGGACATAGAGAAAGATAGGGCTTATGATGTTGCCTCCCAACCTTTTACCTCAAGGGCTATGTCAACAGTAATAGACCATGAAAACTTACATCCAAGAGGGTATATATGTCAGGATCTTTCTGTTGACACCTGATTTTGGCAAGAGACATAAAGCAATGAAGATGGTCCCGAGTGAAAAGGTTTTCGACATGAAAAGATTCACGTCGCCGAGTGGGACAACTTTGATGTTTCGGTTATCATCATTCGACCTTATCTTAGGGACCGAAACTATACTCCGAGTGGCATAATTCAATGTTCCGAATGGTTTTTTCCCAATCACACCTTCAAGACGACCTCGGATGAAGGAGCACCCTAAAGGAATTGTCTTCGTCTCGTCGAGGCAATCAATTTTGATATATAGATCATCTCAATCCGAATTCGTATGCAAAAGTTACAGTCGATACGGACCAACCCTACCAAAGACCAAAATATTACGCTCAACACCAGACACATGTTGATGAGTGTCTGATACAATGCGTGAGTAATTCGGCCTTCTGGACGGCCTTGAATCGAAAAACCTTCAACACGAAAAAATCTCGTCTTGTCGAGCCGATTGTTTTTCATATAAATCTTGTCTTAATCCGAGGTCGTATGCAACCTGGATAGGCAAATAAAGATCAGGCTGTCTTTTCAGTCGGGAAATCCGAGTGAAAATTCTTATCATCCGAGTGAAAACTTACCGATCGAGTAAAAGGTCGAGTGAAAACCTACCGTTCGAGTAAGAGGTCGAGTGAAAACTTATCGATCGAGTAAAAGATTGGCTTCCGACTGAAAATATAGTAATCCGAGTGGAATTATCTTCCGACTGAAAATGTGGTCATCATCTGGGTGAAAGATTATCTTTCGACTGAAAATGTGGTCATCATCTGAGTGAAAGATTGTCTTCCGACTGAAAATGTGGTCATCATCCGAGTAGAAGATTGTCTTCCGACTGAAAATGTGGTCGTCATCCGAGTGAAAGATTGTCTTCTGAGTGAAAATATAGTCATCCAAGTGAAAGACTCTAATATCCGACTGGATAAGCTCGAATCCGAGTGAAACTGAACATGTGCCCAAAAGTTTATCAAGATGATCTCGGATGGAGAAGTGTTCAATACGGAAGTTGTGCGTATCGTAAAAACGGTGAAATTTGGTTTTGGAGTCATCACCATCAGAGATAGTATATGGCATACAAATTCACTATGAGACTCGGATAAATCCAGTCTACTGCAAGAACGAATCCGACTGGAAGGTAAAGATGACCTCAAAAGGTATTCAAGATGACCTTATTTGAAAAGTGATCAACATGAGAATTGTTCGTCTCGTTGAGGCGCACGAGTTTGATATTTGGGCCGTCTTGATCAGAGATCGTATGCAAGCTCGGCTGCCCGCGCAAGAAGCGGGACAGAAGTTTGGACCAGATTCGGGCTGAATCCGAGTTGAAGTAAAACTAGGACTCTAGGACGTGAATTGATGTAATTTTCTTGTAAGGAAAGCCTAGATGAATCAAATTCCAGCCCATAATTCCAGCTGTCAGCATTCTTCCTCTTCATGTAAACCTTATAAAATAAGAGAGAAAAGGCATGAGTATTGTGATAAAACATATAATAACAGCCCATAATGCAATAAATATCAGCATAAAAGCATGATGCAAAATGAACGTATCATGTACCTAACCAGCTCTCGTTGTAGTGTCTGGTTATTTGATACCGGTGCGGTTGCTCACATCTGCAACTCTAAACAGGAACTACGGAATAGACGGAGGCTAGCGAAGGACGAAGTGACGATGCGTGTGGGAAATGGTTCCAAGGTTGATGTGATCGCCGTCGGCACACTCGCTCTTCAATTACCTTCGGAATTAGTGATAGACCTGAATAATTGTTATTTAGTGCCTGCGTTGAGCATGAACATTATATCTGGATCTTGTTTAATGCGAGACGGTTACTCATTTAAATCAGAGAATAATGGTTGTTCTATTTATGTGGGTAATATCTTTATGATCATGCACCCATTGTGAGGGGTTTATTCTAATTGAATCTCGATAGTGATGATACACATGTTCATAACATTGATGCCAAAAGATGTAGAGTTGATAATGATAGTACCACTTTCTTGTGGCACTGCCGCTTAGGTCATATTGGTGTAAAGCGCATGAAGAAACTCCATGCTGATGGACTTTTTTAGTCTCTTGATTTTGAATCACTTGACACATGCGAGCCATGCCTCATGGGCAAGATGACCAAACCCCTGTTTTCCGAATCAATGGAATGGGCAAGTGACTTGTTGGAAATCATACATACTGATGTGTGCGGTCCGATGTGTATTGACGCGCGCGGTGGATATCGTTATTTCCTCACCTTCACCGATGATTTGAGTAGATATGGGTATATTTACTTAATGAAGAATAAGTCTGAAGCGTTTGAAAAGTTCAAGCAATTTCAGAGTGAAGTGGAGAATCATCGTAACAAGAAGATTAAATTCCTACGATCCGATCGAGGGGGAGAATATCTGAGTTATGAGTTTGGCAATCACTTAAGACAATGTGGAATTATTTCACAGTTGACGCCACCTGGAACACCACGGCGTAATGGTGTGTCCGAACGTCGTAATCGTACCTTATTGGTTATGATGTGTTCTATGATGTCACTTGCCGATTTGCCACTATCATTTTGGGGTTATGCATTAGAGACAGCTGCATTCACTTTAAATAGGGCACCATCTAAGTCCGTAGACACGACACTGTATGAACTATGGTTTGGCAAGAAACCTAAGATGTCGTTTCTTAAGGTTTGGGGCTGCGATGCTTATGTCAAAAGGCTTCAGCCAGAAAAACTTGAACCCAAAGCAGAAAAATGCGTCTTCATATGATACCCAAAGGAGACGGTTGGGTATACCTTCTATCTCAGATCCGAGGGCAAAGTGTTTGTCGCTAAGAACGGGTCCTTTCTCGAGAAAGAGTTTCTCTCAAAAGAATTGAGTGGGATGAAGATAGAACTTGATGAGGTTGTTGAACCTTCACTTCAACCAGAGAGTAGCGTAGTGCAGAAAGAAGTTTCTGTGGCACCTACGTTAGTTGAAGAGGAAACTAATGATGGTGATCATGAGCTTTCGGATCAAGTTACTATCAAACCTCGTAGGTCGACAAGGATACGTACTACTCCTGAGTGGTACGGCAACCCTATCTTAGAGGTCATGTTGTTGGACAACAATGAACCTACGAGCTATGGAGAACCGATGGTGGCCCCGGATTTCGACAAATGGTTAGAGGCCATGAAATTCGAGATGGGATCCATGTATGAAAACAAAGTGTGGACTTTGTAAGTATTACATGAAGGGCGAAAGGTCATTCAGAATAAATGGATTTTCAACAAAAAGATGGACGCGGACGGTAATGTCACTGTCCATAAGGATCAACTTGTGGCAAAGGGGTTTTCACAAGTTCAAGGAGTTGACTATGATGAGACTTTCTCACCGTATTGATACATAAGTCTGTCAGAATCATGTTTCTAATAGCTGCATTTTTCGATTATGAAATCTGGCAGATGGATGTCAAAACAGCGTTCCTTAATGGTTTCCTTAAGGAAGAGTTGTATATGATGCAACCGGAAGGTCTATTTTATCCAGAGAATGCTGACAAAGTATGCAAACTCCATGATCTAGCTATGGACTGGTGCAAGCATCTCGAAGTTGGAATCTTCGCTTTGATGAGGTGATCAAAGCCTTTGGGTTTATACAAGTTTTCGGAGAAGCTTGTATTTATAAGAAAGCGAGTGGGAGTGATAACCCACAAATATAAGGGATCAATTTTAACCTCTTTTGATAAGTAAGAGTGTCGAACCCAACGAGGAGCTAAAGGTGAAACAAATATTCCCTCAAGTTCTATCGACCACCGATACAACCCTACGCATGCTTAACGTTTACTTTACCTAGAACAAGTATGAAACTAGAAGTACTTTGTAGGTGTTGTGGGAAAGGTTTGCAAGAATATAAAGAGCACGTAAATAAAAACTAGGGGCTGGTTATGTAAAGAAGCAATAAAGTTAGTATAGCGAGTGTGGAAAAGTGGTGGTAGGAGTTGCGAAATTGTCCCTAAGCAATTGACTACGTTACTAGACCAATAGCAAGTTTTGTGTGGGAGAGGCCACTGCTAGCATGTCATCCATGACTTGGAATTATATGCACTTATGATTGGAACTATTAGAAAGCATCCGCAACTACTAACGTTCAGTAAGGTAAAACCCAACTATAGCATTAAGATATATTGGTCCCCCTTCAATCCCGTATGCATCAATTTCTATGCTAGGTTGAAGCTTCTGTCACTCTTGCCCTCCAATACATAGTCCTATCAACATACAACTAACCCTATGGTGTGATCCATGTGCGCGCTTATATGATGGGCACAAAAGGACATCAACATAACAAGAAGAAAATTAAACCAATCATAGCAATTCACCAATTACCGATAGGACAACGATAATCTACTCAGACATCATAGGATGGCAACACATCATTGGATAATAATATGAAGAATAAAGCACCATGTTCAAGTATAGGGTACAGCAGGTTGCGGGAGAGTGGACCGTTGTAGATAGATGGGGGACGGTGATGAAGATATTGGTGAAGATGACAGAGGTCTTGGTGTAGATCGCCGTCACACGATAATGGGCCCGGCGGCGTTCCGGCGCCACCGAGAGACAGGAGGAGAGAGCTCCCCTTCTTCTTCTTCTTCCTTGACCACCCTCCTAGATGGAAGAAGGGTTTCCCCTCTGGTCCATGGCCTCCATGGCGGTGGAGGGGCGGGAGCCCCTCCAAGATTGAATCTGCCTCTCTGTCTCCTTCTGTTTCCGCGCTCCAAGATTCTGGCCTTTCATCATTTCTTAAATTCCCGGAGATCCGTAACTCTGATTGGGCTGAAATTTTAACATGATTTTTATACGGATATTGGCTTTCTTGCGGAAAAGAAGGGCATCAACCGCCTTACGGGGTGGCCATAAGGGTCCAGGGAGCGCCTTACCCCCGGGGCGCGCCCCCTACCTTGTGCCCCCCTCGAGGATCGTCTCGCGTTGATTCTTCTTCCCAAAAATCACATATATTCCAAAAAAATCTCAGTAAGTTTTTATCCCGTCTGCACTCCGTTTGATATGGATTTTCTGTGAAACAAAAAACATGCATCAAATAGGAACTGGAACTGGGCACTGGATCAATATGTTAGTCTCAAAAATAGTATAAAAAGTTGCCAAAAGTATGTAAAGGTTGTAGAATATTGGCATGGAACAATCAAAAATTATAGATACAATGGAAACGTATCAGGGAGGTCTATAGCGTTTCTAATATTATATGTGGATGACATATTGCTGATTGGAAACAATATAGAACTTTTGGAAAACGTGAAGGAATATTTGAACAAGAGTTTTTCAATGAAGGACCTAGGAGAAGTTGCTTTCATATTAGGCATCAAAATCTATAGAGATGGATCGAGACGCTTAATAGGACTTTCATAAAGCACATACCTTGATAAGATTTTGAAGAAGTTCAAAATGGATCAGTCCAAGAAGGGGTTCTTGCCTGTTTTGCAAGGTGTGAAATTGAGTAAGACTCAATGCCCAGCGACTAAAGAGGATAGAGAAAATATGAGTGTCATCCCCTATGCCTCAGCCATAGGCTCTATCATGTATGCGATGCTGTGCACAAGACCAGATGTCAGCCATGCCATAAGTATGGCCGGAAGGTTTCAAAGTAATCCTGGAATGGAACACTTGACAACGGTCAAGAATATCCTTAAGTACCTAAAAAGGACTAAGGAAATGTTTCTCGTTTATGGAGGTGATCAAGAGCTCATCGTAAAGGGTTATGTAGATGCAAGCTTTCACACCGATTCGGATGACTCTAAGTCTCAAACCGGATATGTATATATTCTAAATGGGGGAGCGGTAAGTTGGTGCAGTTCCAAGCAAAGTGTGGTAGCTGATTCTACATGCGAAGCGGAATACATAGCTGCCTCAGAAGCAGCGAAGGAAGCTGTCTGGATGAAGCAGTTCATCACAGATCTTGGAGTTGTGCCCACTCCACTAGACCCAATGACTCTGTTCTGTGACAACATTGGTGCCATTGCTCTAGCCCAGGAACCAAGGTTTCACAAGAGGACCAGACACATAAAACGACGCTTCAATTCCATCTGCGATTTGATCAAGGAGGACGACATAAAACATTTGCAAAGTACACATGGATTTGAATGTTGCAGATCCGTTGACTAAACCTCTTCCATGGGCAAAACATGATCAACACCAGAACTCTATGGGTGTTAGATTCATTACCATGTAATAGTAGATTATTGACTCTAGTGCAAGTGGGGGATTGTTGGAAATATGCCCTAGAGGCAACAATAAAGAAGTTATTATTATATTTCCTTATTCATGATAGTCGTTTATTATCCATGCTAGAATTATTTTGATCGGAAACTCAAATGCATGTGTGGATACATAGACAACAAGATGTCCCTAGTTAACCTCTATCGAACTAGCTCGTTGATCGAAAATGGATATGGTTTCCTAGCCATGGAGATGAGTTGTCATTTGACAACGAGGTCACATCATTAGAAGAATGATGTGATGGACGAGACCCAAACCATAAACATAGCATGTGATCGTATCAAGTTTATTGCTATCGTTTCTGCATGTCAAGTATATGTTCCTATGACCATGAGGTCATGCAACTCACTGACACCGGAGGAGTGCCTTGTGTGTACCAAACGTCGCAACATAATTGGGTGGCTATAAAGGTGCTCTATGGGTATCTCCGAGGGTGTTTGTTGAGTTTGCATGGATCAAGACTTGATTTGTCACTCCATATGACAAAGAGGTATCTCAGGGCCCACTCAGTAATACAACATCACAATAAGCTTGGAAGCAATGTGACCAATTAGTTAGTCACGGGATCTTGTATTATGGAACGAGTAAAAATACTTGCCGGTAACGAGATTGAACTAGGTATGTAGATACCGACGATCGAATCTCAGGCAAGTAACATACCGATAGACAAAGGGAACTACATACGGGATTAACTGAATCCTTGGCATTGAGGTTTGACCAATAAGATCTTCGTAGAATATGTGGGAACCAATATGGGCATCCTGGTCCCTCTATTGGTTATTGACCGTAGAGGTGTCTCGGTCATGTCTACATAGTTCTCAAACCCGCAGGGCCTAAACACTTAACGTTTGGTGACCATACAAGTATAGTTGAGTCATTGTGTTGGTGACCGAAGGTTGTTCTGAGTCCCAAATAAGATCCCGTACATGACGAGGAACTCTGGGATGGTCCGGAGGTGAAGATTGATATATAGGATGATGGAAATCGGAGTCCGAGAGTGTTTTGGGGAGTACCGGGGAGTCGTCGGATGACCGAAAGGAGTTTTGGGGGCCCCGGCAAGTGTTACGGGCCTCATGGGCCAAAAGGGGCGAGGCACATCAGCCCACATGGGGGTTGTGCGTCCCCCCTCACCCCCTCCCCACGCAGCCATGGATGCGTTTGGTTGATGGGCTATCCCTCCACTGGACAGGGATACCCGTTTTTGGTTGGATGCCACCCGTTTGGTTTGTTGGCGAGCTGCGATGAGGAGGGATATAGTCAGCTGGATGCTTTGAATATTTCTACGAAATCTGGCTCCGCACGTCCGCAAAAAAGTCACGGACATGGGCATCCCTCGCGCGGGTGAAGCGTTTTCCGTAGCCTCGCTCGTTCACCACCCCTTCCATCCCCTTTCTTTTCTATCTGGCAGCAGCGGCGACCACAACAGATCCGGCGTCGGAGGTGAGTGCATGGCACCATGGATCTCTCCTTCCATATATCCCTTCCCGCCATGACCTCTCTCCTTCCTTTCTTCCCTCTTGCTCGAGCTGAAGCTAGCAGAGGTCATGGAGGAAGCTGCACACACAAGTCAGATTTGCGCGGGCGTCGGTGCCCTGCAGATGGAGGTGGTTATCTCCGACGGGTGCTCCCGCCGGCGGCATAGTGTGGGCGTGGCCCTTTGGGAGAGAGGAGACGAGTCATGCGGGCTGCTCTAGTGCCTGGTGGCGGCTGCTCCTGACCATCGCGCTTGAACTTTTGTCCACAGATCTGGCCTCCTCCCTTCTTGATTTATCCTGATCTGGCCTCTTGTGTGCCAGTCGGCTGTCCAGGTGCATGTGGACTTGATGCTTTGAAAATTTTGTCCCCATAGAGGAATTATGTGATTCTAAATCTGTGTTTAGTAGGAACAATGCAGTGCATATGTAGTTTGTGTGTACGGTGGATAAGTTTCCTAGCTAATTACTAATCACATTCTTTCATTGCATAGAAATACAAACTGTCTTGTGTGTATATGCTTGTTTATTGCAGAAATTGGATTCGAGTGCTTATCCATCACTTCACACTCAAACCAAACAAAAACTCGGCTAACCTTACCCACCCAAACCAAAAAAGAAAAATGGCTATCACTATCCAGCTGGATGGGGATACCAGTAACCAGCCTAGTTTTTCCATTAAACCAAACACACCCCATGAGGCTGGGGGCACCCCTAGGGCAGCCGACCCCTTCTGGCTTGGGGGGCAAGGCACCTAGGGGGGCACCCAAACCTTAGCCGTGCCCCCATCTCCCTAGTGGTCGCCACCCCCTAGGGGGAAACCCTAGGGCGCCTCCACCCTCCCTTCCCCCTATATATAGTGAGGAAAAGAGAGGGCAGCCGCACCCTTATAGGCCATGGCGCTGCCCCTCCTCCCCCTCGTAGCTCTTTTACTTTCCACAGACGCATGGCGTAGCCTCGCTGAAATTCCTCCACCATCACCGTCGCCACGCCGTCGTGCCGCCGGAGGACTCAAGCTACTACTTCACCTTCGCTCGCTGGATCGAGGAGGTGAAGGCGTCATCAAGTTGTATGTGTGTTGAACGCGGAGGTGTCGTCCGTTCGGCACTAGATCAGAGTTCGTGGGGCGGATCGTGATTGGATTGCGAAGACGTACCACTACATCAACCGCGTTATTTAACGTTTCCGCTTAGCGATCTATAAGGGTATGTGGATCTAACTCTCCTCTCGAAGATGTGCATCTCCTAGATTGGTTCTTGGGTGTTCGTAGGAATTTTTTTGTTTCCCATGCAACGTTCCCCCAACAGGTGGATCTGCAGAAAGTCGGACTCCCTCCTCGTCCAATGCATGATTTGCTTGTATGCCGATTGGATCCACTAGGGATCACACGCTCAAATTCATCGACGATGTAGTGCTCTAGGATCCTGTCTAAAACCCACCGAATGTACTCAAAGGAGTAATCGCTTTGTGCCGGTGCCCCTTGTGCCCCATCCGGATGCACCTCCACCGCATCCTCGTCTTCGTTTTTCAACTCACCGAGCCCTGGATCCATCCTCCCAGGGTTTGGCACAGTGGGGTGGCAGATGTGGTAAATAGAGGAGTGACTGGACACGATGGTTAACGTGGTGGAATAGCTCACCGGTGAGGAGTGGCTAGACACGAGCAGTGGAGTGGGTCGCTGTCGGAGTTGAGCTCGCATAGAGAGGGGGGGCTCGGTCCATTTCAATTGGGTACAACTGGGCCGAGCGGTTGACGGCCATTAAGTCCCTCTTTGGTCGTCCCTGCATGATGGGTGGGTCTGTGTCATAACGCGGGCCCATTTTTAACCAAACAAGTGTTCGGGAACGTAGTATTTTCAAAATTTTCCTACGATCACGCAAGATCTATCTACTAGATGCATAGCAACGAGGGGGAGAGTGTGTCTACGTACCCTCATAGATCGGGGGCGGAAGCGTCAAGTGACGCGGTTGATGTAGTCGAACTTCTTCGCTATCCAACCGATCAAGCACCGAACGTACGGCACCTCCGTGTTCAGCACACGTTCAGCTTGATGACGTCCCAATAGCTCTTGATCCAGTGAGCTTCATGGGAGAGTTTCGCCAGCACGATGGCGTGGTGACAGATATGATGTATCTACCGGCGCAGGGCTTCGCCTAAGCACTGCAACGGTATGACCGAGGTGTGTTTCTTTGGAGAGGGGCACCGCACACGGCTAAAACAATTCAACTTGTGTGTCCTAGGGTGCCCCCTGCCCCCGTATATAAAGGAGCAAGAGAGAGGCCGGCCCTAGAGGGGGCGTGCCAAGTGTGGGGAGTCCTACTAGGACTCCCAAGTCCTAGTAGGATTCCCCTTTCCTTTCCGGAGTAGGAGAGAAGGAAAGAGGTGGAGAGGGAGAAGGAAAAGGGGGCTGCACCCCTTGTCCAATTCGGACCGGAAGGGGGCACGCGCCTCCTTCCTTTTGGCCTTTCTCCTCTATTCCTGTATGGCCCAATAAGGCCCATATACTCCAAAAAATACCCAAATCACTCGGAACCTTTCCGATGTCCGAATATAGTCGTCCAATATATCGATCTTTATGTCTCGGCCATTTCGAGACCCCTCGTCATGTCCCCGGTCTCATCCGGGACTCCGAACTCCTTCGGTGCATCAAAAGTCATAAACTCATAATACCGATCGTCATCAAACGTTAAGCGTGCGGACCCTACGGGTTCGAGAACTATGTAGACATGACCGAGACTCACCTCCGATCAATAACCAATAGCGGAACCTAGATGCTCATATTGGCTCCTACATATTCTACGAAGATCTTTATCGGTCAAACCGCATAACAACATACGTTGTTCCTTTTGTCATTGGTATGTTACTTACCCGAGCTTCGATCGTCGGTATCTCTATACCTAGTTCAATCTCGTTACCGGCAAGTCTCTTTGCTCGTTCCGTAATACATCTTCTCGTGACTAACTCATTAGTCTTTTGCTTGCAAGGCTTATTATGATGTGCATTACCGAGAGGGCCCAGAGATACCTCTCCGACACTCGAAGTGACAAATCCTAGTCTTGATCTATGCCAACACCACGAACACTTTCGGAGACACCTGTAGAGCATCTTTATGATCACCCAGTTACGTTGTGACTATTGATAGCACACAAGGTGTTCCTACGGTATTCGGGAGTTGCATAATCTCATAGTCATAGGAACATGTATAAGTCATGAAGAAAGCAATAGCAGTAAAACTAAACGATCATAGTGCTAAGCTAACGGATGGGTCTTGTCCATCACATCATTCTCCTAATGATGTGACCCCGTTGATCAAATGACAACTCATGTCTATGGTTAGGAAACATAACCATATTTGATCAATGAGCTAGTCTAGTAGAGGCATACTAGGGACACTCTGTTTTGTCTATGTATTGTTTTCGGTTAATACAATTCTAGCATGAATAATAAACATTTATCATGATATAAGGAAATATAAATAACAACTTTATTATTGCCTCTAGGGCATATTTCCTTCAGTCTCCCACTTGCACTAGAGTCAATAATCTAGCTCACATTGCCATGTGATTTAATACCGAGAGTTCACATCGTTATGTGAATAACACCCATAGTTCACATCGCCATGTGACCAACACCCAAAGGGTTTACTAGAGTCAATAATCTAGTTCACATCACTATGTGATTAATACCCAAGAGTAATAAGGTGTGATCATGTTTTGCTTGCGAGAGAAGTTTAGTCAACGGGTCTGTCACATTCAGATCCGTATGTATTTCGCAAATTTCTATGTCTACAATGCTTTGCATAGAGCTACTCTAGCTAATTGCTCCCACTTTCAATACGCATCCAGATTGATACTTAGAGTCATCTGGATTTAGTGTCAAAGCTTTCATCGGCGTAACCCTTTACGACGAACTCTTTATCACCTCCATAATCGAGAAACATTTCCTTAGTCATCCAGTTACTAAGGATAATTTTGACCGCTGTACAGTGATCTACTCCTGGATCACTATTGTACCCCCTTGACAAACTCATGGCAAGGTACACAACATATTTGGTACACATCATGGCATAATTTATAGAACCTATGGCTGAGGCATAGGGAATGACTTTCATTCTCTCTATATTTTTCTGCCGTGGTCTGGCTTTGAGTCTTACTCAACTTCACACCTTACAAGTCAGTCAAGAACTCCTTCTTTGACTGATCCATTTTGAACTACTTCAAAATCTTATCAAGGTATGTACTCATCGAAAGTCTTATCAAGCGTCTTGATCTATCTCTATAGATCTTGATGCCCAATATGTAAGCAGCTTCACCAAGGTCTTTCTTTGAAAAACTCCTTTCAAACACTCCTTTATGCTTTCCAGAAAATTCTACATCATTTCCAATCGACAATATGTCATTCACATATACTTATCAGAAAGGTTGTAGTGCTCCCACTCACTTCTTGTAAATACAGGCTCCACCACAAGTCTGTATACATCTATATGCTTTGATCAACTTATCAAAGCGTATATTCCAACTCCGAGATGCTTGCACCAGTCCATAGATGGATCGCTGGAGCTTGCACATTTTGTTAGCACCTTTAGGATTGACAAAACCTTCTGGTTGCATCATATACAAGTCTTCTTTAATAAATCCATTAAATAATGCAGTTTTGTTATCCATTTGCCAGATTTCATAAAATGCGGCAATTGCTAACATGATTCGGACAGACTTAAGCATCGCTACGGGTGAGAAAGTCTCATCGTAGTCAACTCCTTGAACTTGTTGAAAAAGTTTCGCAACAAGTCGAGTTTTTTAAACAGTAACATTACCATCAGCATCAGTCTTCCTCTTGAAGATCCATTTATTTTTGATGGCTTGCCGATCATCGGGCAAGTCAACCAAAGTCCACACTTTGTCCTCATACATGGATTCCATCTGAGATTTCATGGCCTCAAGCCATTTTGCGGAATCTGGGCTCATCATCGCTTCCTCATAGTTCGTAGGTTCATCATGGTCTAGTAACATGACATCCAGAACTAGGTTGTCGTACCACTCTGGTGCGGAACGTACTCTGGTTGATCTACGACGTTCAGCAGAAACTTGATCTGAAGTTTCATGATCATCATCATTAGCTTCCTCACTAATTTGTGTAGGAATCACTGGAACTAGTTTCTGTGATGTTCCACTTTCCAATTTCAGGAGAAGGTACAATTACCTCATCAAGTTCTACTTTCCTCCCACTCACTTCTTTCGAGAGAAACTCCTTCTCTAGAAAGGATCCACTCTTAGCAACAAAGACCTTGCCTTCGGATCTGTGATAGAAGGTGTACCCAACAGTTTCTTTTGGGTATCCTATGAAGATTTACTTCTCCGATTTGGGTTCGAGCTTATCATGTTGAAACTTTTTCACATAAGCATCGCAGTCCCAAACTTAAAGAAATGACAGCTTAGGTTTCTCGTCAAACCACAATTCATACGGTGTCATCTCCACGGATTTAGATGGTGCCCTATTTAACGTGAATGTAGTTGTCTCTAATGCATAACCCCAAAAGTGATAGTGGTAGATCGGTAAGAGACATCATCGATCGCACCATATCTAATAAAGTACGGTTATGACGTTCGGACACACCATTACACTATGGTGTTCCAGGTGGCGTGAGTAGTGAAACTATTTCACATTGTTTTTACTGAAGGCCAAACTCGCTAACTCAAATAATTTACCTCTACGATCATATCGTAGAAACTCTTATTTTCTGTTATGACGATTCTCCACTTCACTCTGAAATTCTTTGAACTTTTCAAATGTTTCAGACTTGTGCTTCATTAAGTAGATATACCCATATCTGCTCAAATCATCAGTGAAGGTCAGAAAATAACGATACCCGCCGCGAGCTTCAACACTCATTGGTCCGCATACATCAGTATGTATGATTTCCAACAACTCTGTTGCTCGCTCCATAGTTCCGGAGAACGGAGTTTTAGTCATCTTGCCCATGAGGCATGGTTCACAAGCACCAAGTGATTCATAATCAAGTGATTCCAAAAGTCCATCACTATGGAGTTTCTTCATGCGCTTTACACCAATATGACCTAAACGGCAGTGCCACAAATAAATTGCACTATCATTATTAACCTTGCATCTTTTGGCTGCAATATTATGAATATGTGTATCACACGATCGAGATCCAACAAACCATTTTCATTGGGTGTATGACCATAGAAGGTTGTATTCATGTAAACAGAACAACAATTATTCTCTAACTTACATGAATAACCGTATTGCAATAAACATGATCAAAGCATATTCATGTTCAACACAAACACCAAATAACACTTATTTAGGTTCAACACTAATCCCGAAAGTATAGTGAGTGTGCGATGATGATCATATCAATCTTGGAACTACTTCCAATACACATCGTCACTTCATCCTTTAACTAGTTTCTGTTCATTATGCAACTCCCATTTCGAGTTACTACTCTTTAGCAACTAAACCAGTATCAAATACCGAGGGGTTGCTATGAACACTAGTAAAATACACATCAATAATCTGTATATCAAATATACCTTTGTTCACTTTGCCATCCTTCTTATCCGCCAAGTATCTAGGGCAGTTCCACTTCCAGTGACAATTTCCTTTGCAGTAGAAGCACTTAGTTTCAGGCTTGAGTTTAGCTTTGGGTTTCTTCATGAGAGTGACAACTTGCTTGTCATTCTTCTTGAAGTTCCCCTTCTATCCCCTTGCCCTTTACTTGAAACAAGTGGTCTTGTTAACCATCAACACTTGATGCTCTTTCTTGATTTCTACCTTCGCCGATTTCAGCATCGCGAAGAGCTCGGGAATTACTTTCGTCATCCCTTGCATATTATAGTTCATCACGAAGTTCTACTAACTTGGTGATAGTGACTAGAGAACTTTGTCAATTACTATCTTATCTGGAAGATTAACTCCCACTTGATTCAAGCAATTGCAGTACCCAGACAATCTGAGCACATGCTCACTGGTTGAGCTATTCTCCTCCATCTTGTAGGCAAAGTACTGTCAGAGGTCTCATACCTCTCGACACGGGCATGAGT
Organism: Secale cereale; assembly: GCA_902687465.1. Taxonomy (NCBI): domain Eukaryota; kingdom Viridiplantae; phylum Streptophyta; class Magnoliopsida; order Poales; family Poaceae; genus Secale; species Secale cereale. The sequence goes on from LR738713.1 coordinate 483,914,189, forward strand.
ATGAAATACTAATTTCAACTCTTGGAACATCTTATATGCTCCATGGCGTTCAAAACATTTTTTGAAGTCCCGGTTCTAAGCCGTAAAGCATGGTGCACTTAAACTATCAAGTAGTCATCATACCGAGCTTTTGTCAAAACTTTCATAACGTCTGCATCTGCTCCTGCAATAGGTATGTCACCTAGCAGTGCATCAAGGACATAGTTCTTATGTGCAGCAATGAGGATAATCCTCAGATCACGGAACAATTCCGCATCATTGCTACTAACATCTTTCAACTTAGTTTTCTCTAGGAACATAAAAAATAAACGTGGAGCAACATCATGAGCTATTGATCTACAACATAGATATGCTAATACTACCAGGACTAAGTTCATGATAAATTGAAATTCAATTTAATCATATTACTTAAGAACTCCCACTTAGATAGACATCCCTCTAGTCATCTAAATGATCACGTGATCCAAATCAACTAAACCATGTCCGATCATCACGTGAGATGGAGTAGTTTCAATGGTGAACATCTTTATGTTGATCATATCTACTATATGATTCACGCTCAACCTTTCGGTCTCCAGTGTTCCGAGGCCATATCTGCATATGCTAGGCTCGTCAAGTTTAACCCGAGTATTCTGCATGTGCAAAACTGTCTTACACCCATTGTATTTGAACATAGAGCTTATCACACCCGATCATCACGTGGTGTCTCGGCACGACGAACTTTCGCAACGGTGCATACTAAGGGAGAACACTTATACCTTGAAATTTAGTAAGGGATCATCTTATAATGCTACCGTCGAACTAAGCAAAATAAGAAGCATAATAAGATAAACATCACATGCAATCATAATATGTGACATGATATGGCCATCATCATCTTGTGCTTTTGATCTCCATCTCCAAAGCACCTTCATGATCACCTTCGTCACCGGCGCGACACCTTGATCTCCATCGTAGCATCGTTGTCGTCTCGCCAACTATTGCTTCTACGACTATCGCTACCGCTTAGTGATAAAGTAAAGCAATTACATGGCGATTGCATTTCATACAATAAAGCGACAACCATATGGCTCCTGCCAGTTGCCGATAACTTTACAAAACATGATCATCTCATACAAAACCGTATAACTCATCATGTCTTGACCATATCACATCACAACATGCCCTGCAAAAACAAGTTAGATGTCCTCTACTTTGTTGTTGCAAGTTTTACGTGGCTGCTACGGGCTTAGCAAGAACTGTTCTTACCTACGTATACAAAACCACAACGATGTTTCGTCAAGTATCTGCTGTTTTATCCTTCACAAGGACCGGGCGTAGCCACACTTGATTCAGCTAAAGTGAGAGAGACAAACACCCACCAGTCACCTTTAAGCAACGAGTGCTCATAATGGTGAAACCAGTCTCGCGTAAGCGTACGCGTAATGTCAGTCCAGGCCGCTTCATCTCACAATACCGCCGAAGCAAAGTATGACATGCTGGTAAGCAGTATGACTAGCATCGCCCACAACTCATTGTGTTCTACTCGTGCATATCATCTACGCATAGACCTGGCTCATGATGCCACTGTTGGGGAACGTAGTATTTTCAAAATTTTCCTACGATCACGCAAGATCTATCTACTAGATGCATAGCAACGAGGGGGAGAGTGTGTCTACGTACCCTCGTAGACCGGGAGCAGAAGCGTCAAGTGACGCGGTTGATGTAGTCGAACTTCTTCGCGATCCAACCGATCAAGCACCGAACGTACGGCACCTCCGCGTTCAGTACACGTTCAGCTTGATGATGTCCCAAGAGCTCTTGATCCAGTTGAGCTTCATGGGAGAGTTTCGCCAGCACGACGGCGTGGTGACAGATATGATGTATCTACCAGCACAGGGCTTCGCCTAAGCACTGTAACGGTATGACCGAGGTGTGTTTCTTTGGAGAGGGGCACCGCACACGGCTAAAACAATTCAACTTGTGTGTCCTAGGGTGCCCCCTGCCCCCGTATATAAAGGAGCAAGGGAGAGGCCGGCCCTAGAGGGGGCGTGCCAAGTGTGGGGAGTCCTACTAGGACTCCCAAGTCCTAGTAGGATTCCCCTTTCCTTTCCGGAGTAGGAGAGAAGGAAAGAGGTGGAGAGGGAGAAGGAAAAGGGGGCTGCATCCCTTGTCCAATTCGGACCAGAAGGGGGGCACGCGCCTCCTTCCTTTTGGCCTTTCTCCTCTATTCCCGTATGGCCCAATAAGGCCCATATACTCCAAAAAATATCCGAATCACTCGGAACCTTTCCGATGTCCGAATATAGTCGTCCAATATATCGATCTTTACGTCTCGACCATTTCGAGACTCCTCGTCATGTCCCCGGTCTCATCCGGGACTCCGAACTCCTTCGGTACATCAAAACTCATAAACTCATAATACCGATCGTCATCAAACGTTAAGCGTGCGGACCCTACGGGTTCGAGAACTATGTAGACATGACCGAGACTCACCTCCGGTCAATAACCAATAGCGGAACCTGGATTCTCATATTGGCTCCTACATATTCTACGAAGATCTTTATCGGTCAAACCGCATAACAACATACGTTGTTCCTTTTGTCATTGGTATGTTACTTGCCCGAGATTCGATCGTCGGTATCTCTATACCTAGTTCAATCTCGTTACCGGCAAGTCTCTTTACTCGTTCCGTAATACATCTTCTCGTGACTAACTCATTAGTCTTTTGCTTGCAAGGCTTATTATGATGTGCATTACCGAGAGGGCCCAGAGATACCTCTCCGACACTCGGAGTGACAAATCCTAGTCTTGATCTATGCCAACACCACGAACACTTTCGGAGACACCTGTAGAGCATCTTTATGATCACCCAGTTACGTTGTGACGTTTGATAGCACACAAGGTGTTCCTACGGTATTGGGAGTTGCATAATCTCATAGTCATAGGAACATGTATAAGTCATGAAGAAAACAATAGCAGTAAAACTAAACGATCATAGTGCTAAGCTAACGAATGGGTCTTGTCCATCACATCATTCTCCTAATGATGTGACCCCGTTGATCAAATGACAACTCATGTCTATGGTTAGGAAACATAACCATCTTTGATCAATGAGCTAGTCTAGTAGAGGCATACTAGGGACACTCTGTTTTGTCTATGTATTCACACATGTACTAAGTTTTCGGTTAATACAATTCTAGCATGAATAATAAACATTTATCATGATATAAGGAAATATAAATAACAACTTTATTATTGCCTCTAGGGCATATTTCCTTCAACATGCATTTGATCTTTTTACATGAAAAACAAACTTTGTGGTCGAAAGTCCTATTCTACACTCCAGCTCAAATGCTCCCTTATGGACAGTAAAATCAAAAGAAATAGTAAAAATATCAAAAAATGGTTTTTTTATGGGTTAAACTTTGACAAATGTTTTGTATCCTTACAAAATTTCAGCACAAAATGACATTTCGTGGAAGGCATGGCAAAAAAATATCAACACTCCAAAATATTTTCAAAACTAGCATTTTTGGAATGACGTTTTTTTTGCCACGACCTCTACGAATGTCATTTCTTGCTGAAATTTTGTAAACGTATAAAACATTTGTCAAAGCTTAGCCAAAAAATAAAAATAAATCCTTTTTAAATTTTACTGTTCATAAGGGAGCATTTGAGCTTGGGAGTAGAAACTCCATGTCCCTTTGTCATAGGTATCATTGAAAGAAATAAAATACTCCCTCCGTTTCAGTTTACAAGTCCTGCACGTATACCTAAGTTATCAATTTTATCACCATAATATAAACTATATAAAAAAATACCATTTGAAAATAGAACATCTAAAATTTATAATAATACATTTGTTGTAATATATGACTTCTATTAGGTTTATCAAATTGACGACCTAGAAGTACGCGCACGCCTTGTAAACTGAGAGAGAGAAAGTAGCTAGTTCTACGAAACACTTGCCTCAAAATCATAGCCTTATGTTAGTAAAAAAAACGTAGTCTTATGTTATATACTCCAAAATATGGACATTCAGCTATTTTTTTCAGCAACTTCGCTCGTAAATTAGCAGTAACTTCTTCTACTCCCTTCAATCCAAAATAAGTGTCGTGGTTTTGCGACACTTATTGTGGATCAGAGGGGGTATTGATTACTTCAACCTTTTTGGCAGTGAGATTTTCTCTACGCAATCTTTTTTTTTTAAATGGAGGTGTACCCCGGCCTCTACATCATGAAGATGCATGCAGCCATATTATTAATAGTTCAAAAAAGTCAATCCAAAAATGTCTTACAGCTCGCAAACGGAGCAAAAGTATGGGTAAAGCAAAATTACATCATGCCTCCATCAACCGGTAGATAAAAATGTAGGATAAACTCCCTAGACTCCTATCCTGTTATGTGATCGCCATCCAAACCGGTTGAATATAGCCCGAGCTACCATCTCCCACCGATTGCACCCAGTAACCAAAGGCTCCCTGGAGTCCATAGGAGTGAGTAAGGACCACGTACGGATCCAAGTTGTAGCCCTGAAGATAACCTGCAAGAAAGTTAAATTATGTTGTCTGTTAAAGATCATATCATTTCTACAGTTCCATATAGCCCAGAAAAGCGCACATATTCCAATCCGAATACGAGCTGCAGTAATCTGATCAACACCAGCTAACCACGTCCCAAACAATGACGCAATATCAGCAGGGGGTGAATGCTGAAAGCTATATGAATCGTTCTCCACAATAGTTTCGCTAAAGGACATTCAAGAAAAATGTGTTGTATTGTTTCATCATGATCACAAAAACAGCACCGCGAGCTTCCTACCCATCTTCTTTTGATTAAGTTATCCTTAGTAAGTATTACTTGTCTGTGAACAAATCACATAAAGATTTTAATCCGCAAAGGAACCTTAACCTTCCAGATATGCAATGACCTTGATATTGGACCAGAATTAATCAAATCTAGATAGAAAGATTTCACCGTAAAAATCCCATTTTTAGTGAGCGTCCAGTGTATCGTATCCGGTTGGTCAGAGAGTTGAACGTCCATCAATCTCTGAACCAAGTGTAGCCAGGCATTCCATCTATCACCAACTAACATACGTCGAAACTGGATGTTTAGGGGAGTGGTTTGCATAACTGTGCCCACGTAAGCCTCCTTTCGTTGCACAATATTATAAAGTATTGGATATTGGACGGCCAAAGGCGTCTCTCCTAACCACGTATCTTCCCAAAATCTCGTCGACAAACCATTGCCTACCAAGAATTTGACCCTGTGAAAGAACAAATTCCTCGTTCTCATAAGGCCCTTCCAGAATGGTGAGTCCGTTGGTCTCATGGTTACCTGGGCTAAAGTTTTAGATTGTAGGTATTTATTGCGCAAAATCTGTGACCACATACTCTCCGGTTCGGCCTCTAGCATGTACAACCATTTGCACATAAGGCATTTATTCTTGATTTCTAGGTTCTCAATCCCAAGTCCTCCTTGTTCTTTGGGTCGACAAAGAATATCCCATCTTGCCAGACGGTATTTTCTTTTGACCTCATCAGACTGCCAAAAGAAGCGAGACCTAAAAAAATCAAGGCGCTTTCTGACTCCTATCGGAATTTCAAAGAACGAAAGTAGGAACATCGGCATACTCGTCAAGACCGAGTTAATCAAGACTAGCCGACCTCCATATGACATAAGCTTTCCTTTCCAACAGCTAAGTTTTTTTTCAATTCGTTCTTCAATACATTTCCACTCTTTATTGGATAATTTACGGTGATGTATCGGTATGCCCAAGTAATTGAATGGTAAAGCACCTAACTCACATCCGAACAGCTGTCTATACTTGTGTTCCTCGTCTTTGGCCTTCCCAAAACAGAACAACTCGCTCTTATGAAAATTTATTTTTAAACCAGACAACTGTTCGAAGAGGCACAAGATGAGTTTCATGTTACGTGCCTTAGCCAAGTCATGTTCCATAAAAAAAACAATGTCATCTGTATATTGTAGAATGGATACCCCTCTATCGACTAGATGAGGGACTAATCCATCGACATGTCCACGTTGCTTGGCCCTGCCTATAAGGATAGCCAGCATGTCAGCCACAATATTAAACAGGATGAGTCTGAAAATAGTGACCATAACTGTCTCTACGCAATCTGAGCGGGACCATAACTCGCATTTCCGCAGTAGGTGATCAGCGCCACGAGGGACGGGGTTTAAGCTTGCTAGGCGGCTACGAATGCCGTAGTTGTCCGGTAGCTGGTCGATCATGTCTTGCATACACGGAGAGCGCGACCGTGGCTGGGCAGCGCCGACGAGAGCAGACGTGTGGTTTTCTTCGGAAGCTAAAGCTGCGGAGGTGCGTTTTCAAAACAAAAAAACAAGCTGCATAGGTCTCCTTGTCTCTCCCTGAAAAGACACTAGGATCAGGACATGGGCAAACCACTACTCTCAGGAACACATGCGCCAAAAAACGTACGTACGTTCACACATGCATAGCAATAGCATCAGCATTCGTCTACATTACATATACATACGGTACTAACCCAGAGGTCGACCGATAGGTGAGTGCGTGACTCTGTCGCACTGATTAATTAAGGCTCAATGCCTCATGGAACAAGTGTACATATAGTTAGTTCAGTTGTCGCTTTTTATTTCTATTTTTTCTGCGAAGCTCTCGTCGCTTAGATGGCTCTGTGCTAATATTTGTAACTCAGCCCGCAACTTGCGTGACTAATGTCGATCTAATGAACTTGTCGTGTACGTACGTACGTAACCCTTGTTTCTTAGTTCTTACTGTACTAGACATGGACATGCGCGGGCTGTGATTGTCAGCGTATACCTACGCCAACATTGGACAGCTAAGCACTATACAAATACCTTAAGAGGACTGGTTAATCGGAGGACTGCTTATGATGATGATACACTAGCTCCAGTTGCTGATTAGCCTGTTTATTTTTCCTTCAAGTGTACCTCGCTGTATTTTCTATTCTTATTCACTTGTTCTCGGTTGTTGTGAGACACTTGGTTTGGGTCGTGTACTCTTCTTCTACAGTATCTATTAATACACATACGCAGTCCTTTTGCATGGTTTGAAAAAGGATTAAACGACAAGAGGACTTGGCTCTGAGCGAGTATTTAACAAAAACTATCACATTTCGTGGAACCGTGTCTACAAACTACCACTTTACAAATTTGTGCCGAAAACTACCACTTTTTCATTAATCTTTGACTAAAACCTACCATGTCGGGAAAATGTCTGATTCGTCTCTTCTAAACGCCTTTCTGTCAGGACGGGCCCACCTGTCAGTATCAATCTTCTTCCTCCTCCTCCTCTCTTTCTCTATGGCATTTCCTTGAACACCTCATGTTCCGCGCTCTTCTCCGGCGCCGCTCTTTGTGCCGCTGCAGCCAGCCATTCTTGCTGATCCAATTGCAGTGGCCCCGAGAGCTCTAAAGAACCGGCGCAAGACACTTGCCGGCGTCACTGGCTTCAACCTGGGTAGGTGCAGCCCCAGACTCAGAGAGAAGCAGCGTTCCGTCCCCATCGCTCAACTGGCTGAGCAGCTCCTCTGCCGCAGGTTGGGGATTGTTGCTGATGGTGAACCTGTCACAGAGGCGGCCATTGGCAAGTATGTGGAGCTGTTCAAGGGCCAACTCCCAGACATGGCCGTGGCGGCTTTGCGAGCCCTTTTCCAACTCGATTGTGACCTTGCTACTGCTGTCGAAGATGCCCTGATCGAGCACGGAGGTGAGGTGGCTCCTGAGCTACAGGTTGGTCCTGGAGGCGCCTCGACCTCCTGCTGATCCTTGGAAGTTGCCTGCTGCTGGAGTTAATTTGCTGCCAATGTTAGACAACTACCTGATTACTGTAGCCTTTTTAGTTCATCTGATGCTCCCAGTTTGTACGCCTGTTTGTTCTAGACCACTGTTGTGTCTGCTGGAGGTTGCCTTGGTGAGGCTTTGGCCATGTGTGAGGCCATTATGTGTAGCTGGGAAGTGCCCTTTGAAATTGAACCTTGCATGTTTCCTATTATGCTCACATCGATGTTTGACTAGTGCTAAATGACAAATCAAAGTCACAACCTTGCTATTCTGAACTGGAACGTGCGTGGCCTAAATTGTCCTGCTCATCGTGCGACCATTCGCGAAACCATTGCTGCTACTACTTGTCACCTTATATGCCTCCAAGAAACTAAGCTCGAGCATGTCGACTCCTTCATCGCAAGCTCCATTGGTGGTCAGAGACTGGGTAACTTCGCCCAACGCCCTGCTGTTGGCACCCGCGGCGGAATTTTGATGCTCTGGGATGAGTTATCAGTGAAGGTTGAGGATGTCCACTTTGGAGCGTACTCACTGTCGGCAAAGATTACCCTCCTGAGCTCCGGTCTCGCTTTCAAGATCACCTCGGTATATGGCCCAACTCGCTCAAACCTCAAGGATGCTTTCTTCCAGGAGCTCATCCTGGAAAAACCACCCCCTGGGGATAGATGGTTGGTTAATGGAGATTTTAACCAAATTCACCGCGCTCGTGACAAAAACCGCCCAAACGCAAACCACAGCCGGATTGTTAAATTCAGAGATGCTCTGAATGCTTGCGAGCTTATGGAAATCCATCTTCAAAACCGCAAATTTACTTGGAGCAATGAACGAAGCAACCCTACCATGAGCAAACTGGACACTTTCTTCTGCAACGAAGACTGGGACATCACCTTTGCTAATCACATCCTACACGCCATGTCTTCCTCCCTCTCCGATCACTGCCCTTTGCTCCTTGCCAATGAAGAGGGTCCGGTCCGGCCAAAGACTTTCCGCTTCGAAAACTTTTGGATCAAAATGCCGGGCTTCAAGCAGGCTGTCCAAAAGGCTTGGAATGAACCTTGCCCTCACATCGATCCATGTCAAGCCCTCTTCCATAAACTCAAGAAGACTAGCCAGAGGCTCCGCTCTTGGAGTAAATCCATTTTCTCAAGAACAAAGGTTCAGCTCCATATGGCTCTGGATGTCATTCTTCGCCTTGATTTCGCCCAAGAGTGCAGACTATTGACGTCGGAAGAGTGTGATCTTAGGAGAAGGCTAAAAAGAAGAATCATTGGGCTGGCCGCTCTTGAGAGGGCCCGCAAAAGACAGAGCTCCAGAATTACAAACTTGAAAGAGGGGGATGCCAACACTAAATTCTTCCACCTCCGAATCAACCACCGGAGGAGGAAAAATTTTATCCATAGGCTCAAGAAGGGACCGGGCTGGGTCTCCTCTCATGATCATAAAAAAGTGATTGTCCAGCAACACTTCTCGGCCATCATGAAGAAGGGGCTGCCGAGGAAAAAGGACTTCAACTGGGACAACATCCCCGTGCCGGATGTAGACCTTTCTGACCTGGGGGGTGTTTTTACAGAGGAAGAGGTCAAGGCGGCGGTTTTCGATCTACCAGGTGACAAGGCGCCAGGACCAGACGGTTTCACTGGAGTGTTCTTTAAGGACTGTTGGGAGATTGTCAAGCCGGAGATCCTCAAGGTGATCAGCCTTTTCTCAAACTTGCGTGTCAACTCCCTGCACTGGCTCAACTCTGCTAACATTGCGCTCATTCCAAAGAAGGACGGGGCAGATGACATCACAGATTTTAGACCCATCAGTCTCATCCACGCCATCGCAAAAATTATTGGAAATATGTTGGCCACTCGCCTTGCGCCACACATGAACAACCTTGTATCCCCTGGTCAGAGTGCCTTCATCAAAACAAGATGTATCCACGACAACTTTCTGTACGTCAGGAACCTTGCCAGGCGCCTGCATCGCAACAAAACCCCATCTTTGCTCTTCAAGTTGGACATTAAAAAGGCGTTTGACTCGGTCAGATGGGATTACCTCATGGATATGATGCGCCATTGCAGATTCCCTATTAGATTCCGGGATTGGGTTTCGGCCCTCCTCTCCACGGCTTCCTCAAGGGTGCTACTAAATGGCATTGCGGGGGAGCCGATTAAGCATGGCCAAGGGCTAAGACAGGGAGACCCCTTTTCTCCGCTGCTTTTTGTTCTCGCCATCGATCCGCTTCACCATATCCTGGCCAAAGCAACCCTTCAAGGAAAACTTCACCCAATTGGCAGGCGATCTCCGGCTATCCGAGCCTCACTGTATGCAGACGATGCTGCTATCTTTGTAGCCCCGTTTAAGGAGGATATCCAATTCCTAGCAGACACTCTGAGCTCCTTTGGCGAGGTCACCGGTTTAGTCACAAACTGCCTAAAGAGTAGTGTCGTCCCTATCCGCTGTGGAGCCGTGGACTTGGACGAGGTTCTGCATTCCTTCCCGGCCAGCAGGGCCACTTTCCCAATGAAGTACCTCGGTTTGCCTCTCTCAGTGTCCCGTTTGAAAGCTGTCCATTTCCAATACCTCAAAGACAAGGCGGCTGCTAAACTCGTCCCGTGGTTAGGGAAGCATGTGGCTTTGCCTGGCCGTGCTGTCTTGGTCACGGCGGTTCTCACTGCTGTTCCCATCTACTTTTTGACGCCGCTAGAGCTCCCGGCTGAGGTCCGGGAATATATTGACAAGCTCCGTCGGGCTTACTTGTGGGCTGGCTGCGACAAGGTGTCAGGTGGCAAGTGTAAAGTGAATTGGGGGCTGGTGTGCAAGCCCAAATCACTCGGAGGCCTTGGGATTCTAAATCTGGAGAAATTCACTTCGGCCCTTAGGATTAGATGGCTCTGGCTCCTTTGGACCGCACCATTGAAGCCCTGGATTGGTTTGGGAAACCCTTGTACCGAGGCGGACAAGGTCCTCTTTGCAGCAGCCACGACCGTCACCATAGGAGATGGAGCTACTGCTCTTTTTTGGGAGTCCTCTTGGCTTGATGGTCGGAGGCCGAAAGATGTTGCTCCCAGAATTTTTGAGTGTTCAAAAAAGAAAAAGTCGACGGTTCGGGAAGCCTTGCAAAACAATTTCTGGGTGAGTCAAATTAACCTGCACCAAGGTCTCTCCCTGGAACACATTCAGCAGTTCGCCTCCCTTTGGGAGAAGATCAGTGACACTCATCTTGTGGCTGGTGCCCCTGATAGGATTACTTGGAAATTCACCATGGAGGGCACCTACTCAGCTAAGTCAGCCTACAATGCGCATTTTGAAGGACACACACGCTCGCCCATGCATGTCACTGTTTGGAAATCCTGGGCGCCGCCGAAATGCAAATTCTTCGCCTGGCTAGTGATGCAAAATAGAGTTTGGACTGCGGATAGACTCGAGCGCCGTGGATGGCCTAACTACGGTCTCTGTCCCCTCTGTAAGCAAACATGAGAATCCTCCACGCATCTTCTTTGCCATTGTCGTTTTACTGTAAGGGTGTGGTGCGACATCGTCCAATGGCTTGGGCTCCAAGACGTCACCCCTACGGTATGGAGCACTGCTATTTCGGTGAAAGACTGGTGGCTCCGGATCGCCCAATCGAGGGCCCCTTCGCGGTCAGCGATGACCTCCCTATTGATGCTCGTCTCTTGGGAGATTTGGAAGGAGCGCAACGCAAGAGTCTTCCGCAACTCGGCGACCCCCACCGCGGTGTTAGTGCGAAACATTAAGGAGGAAGTTAGACTATGGGTGATGGCGGGAGCGAAAAACTTGGGCCTTGTAATGCCGCGAGAGTGATGGACTTTTTTTACCCTCTTTAGGGATTCTTGTCTTAAACCGTCTTCTCTATTAATGAAAATGGCAAATCTTTTGCCTTGTTTCAAAAAAAAAAGACGGTGGCGCAACCACGCCGGCTGGAACCGCCTCGTCCGTGCTGGTGTGCCACGGCCTTGCGTGCGCAGCAGCCGCCGCCGCCGCGTGTTGGCCGCCGTCGCCGCAAGCGTGCGTGCAGCCGCCGCCGTGTGCTGGCTAGTTGGCTTGCGTGCTGGCGTGCGCAGCCACAGCCGCTGCCGCCGCATGCTGGTTGGCTGCCTTGCGCGCTGGCGTGCGCAGACGCAGCCGCCGCCGCCGCGAGCTGGCATGCACCGCCGCGTCGTTGCGCGTGGACCTGGAGAAGGAGAAGGCAGAGCTGGCCACGCTGCGGCGAAAGCAGAGCATGTTGTCGTCTGCGTTCATCCCGTCGCTGGAGGAGGAGCGGAGCCAGGTGACCTCCGAGCTCGCCGCGGCGCAGGCAAGAGCGTGGGATAGCGAAGAGGAGAAGAAGAAGACGTGGGCCGAACAACTAGACGAGGCATGACGAGAGGCGGAGCGAGCCAAGGCGAGTGCACAGGCGACGTAGGAGGAAGCCGCCGCGGGCAAGGAAGACATGCATGTGGCCAGGGCCACGGTCCAGGCCATGGAGGCGCGGCCGGAGGCCGTGTTGCGGGAGGTGCTTGCCGCGAAGGCGTCGGCGGAGACCGCCGCGGCCGGTGCAGGAGCAGCACCACCGCGCCGCCCATGGACTCGCCCAGCGGGAACCGAGGCAGCGGCATCGATGCAGGGTCGCAACCACACCGTCATGGCCAGCAACCACACTTCGCCAATGTCCTCGGCCGCCGACTGGTGCGATGGTGAAGCTCACCTGCTTCCCTTCCATGCACTGAAAGTGTTTGTGAAAATGCCACTGAGAGAGGAGGAAGCTCGTCGGCCCTGACGGGTGGGCCCCACTTGTCATAAACGTGTTTAAATCTTCTAAACTGGTCATTTTCCAAAAGTGGTAGTTTTTTGCCATGGGTTAGTAAAAAATGATAGTTTTTGGCACAAATTTGTAAAGTGGTAGTTTCTGGACACGTTTCCATGAAATGTGGTAGTTTTTGGTTAAATACTCGCTCTGAGCAGTGCAACTATATTAAAGGCAGTGGCGCCTGCTGTGCGTAGCCATCTAAAAACGAACAGAAGATATATTGCGTCAAAAATCGTAGGCGTTGTTTTGGGTAATTAGCAGAAAATCGTGAGGGGCTGAATATCTCGCGACAGTAACTCTATCAGATAACCACTAACCATATAATACAAAACACATCAGAAACAAAAAATACATAACTCCTAGGTTACAACTTCAAGAAGAAATCACCGCGTGTGCGCCGATGATGGTGAGTCCACCATAAGATTGAAATCTGGATTCTCATCCCTAAAGCCACATTTCAATACATCACCTTTAGCAAGGAGACGACGTAGGCGCGCGTGGACATAGCCCGATCAGAGATCTTGTGTTTCCACCGGAGTGCATAAACTCGCCGTTGACGCCGTCTATACCATCCGCCATTGTCCGTCTACCGATGCCTCGATATCCGGATACCTCCGGAGAAGACAACGGAAGACAAAGATGTCACATACCGTCTGCCTCCCGCTACTGTCACACCACCTTCGATCCAACAGCAACGGGCCAAACCTAACACCTCCGCTAGAGCCACGGTGAATCACCTGCCGGTAGCAGGCATGACTTGACGTCTCCACATAAGATGTCGTACGTAGCATCCGACGGTAGCACATCCACCAGTGGCTTCACCTGCCGACGACAGGCACAATCGGAAAACTCTGAAAGAGGCACATATGTCACCTGCCGAGCCGCATTGAACCCGACCTGTTGATGGCGGGGACGTCACATACCCCCACCAGCCTCAGAAAGGCCGTCACCACTTCGAGATCCAGACTCAGGATCGCCCAGACGACCCCGTAGTCCGCCACCATTGAAGATGACGGCTCCTTGCCCCGATTCTGGGCCCTACAAAGAGCACCCACCGTCGCGCCAGCCACTGTCATTGCCCATACAACGGCAACAGTCGCCGCGATCCCGCATCAAGCTTCGTCGACGGCGGAGGAATCTCCGGCCGTGATCCCTTCATTTAATGATTTACATACTAAACTCTTTTATGCATTGGTGAGCTTGCTTCATTTAAATATTTTGCCTAGGTTCATGCCCTTGTCATTGGTTCTTCCTGGATCATCAAACCCATCTCTCGCCTCTTAATTGTCTTGCTACACCAGATTTTTAGCTTATATGACAAAAGGTAAAGCATTGGGAAGGGCCTAAACAGGGCCCGAAGGGGCTACTCGTAAGTTGTGACTAAATTGTTGAAAAAGTGTGGACAAGGGAGGGGAGATGGCCGCCTTATCTTGCTGACAAGTAAAGCCAAAGGAAGGGTAGAGAAAATCCTAGCTAGTACATTTCCCGTTAAATAGCTAGCTAGATCGCCTGCGCACCCAGCATTTCCTTGCGTTTCACTTTCACCTCCAAAATGGAAAAAGGTATAGCGACACAGAGAGAGAGAAAGGCAGCAGGAGAATATTATTACAAAGCAGCGTTGACTAGGACGTCGTAGTGCAGTCGCCTGAGTTCTTATTGGCACTTGCCAAAAAAATAAAAGAGGGTGAACTCGAGAAGACCTTTCTGCTCTGCTGATAGATCATGTAATTTTATGCTCTCTTTTTTTAGCAGTAGTTCATATTGTGAAATGGATGCGGAATGTTATTAATGCTAGTACTAGCATTATGTTACCCAGTCAAAGCAGCCATGCTCAAGATGTTGTGACCTCTGTGTGGGCGATAAAGGTATGATGGCCTTAGTTATCTTATGCTCAATGTCAAACCCGAAAAAGGGAAAAGAAATGCTCTAAGTGCAACTAGGCGGAGTAAAAGACAATATGAAACATAACAGAAATGGTGTGTGTATAACCCAATCTTCTATATATATATAAAAGAATATCACCATTTTTCACTCAAAAATAATAACATCACCATTGTCCTCCATTTCATTATTCAGATTCCGCCTTTCATCTCACTTGCATGGGTGTGTGCATGCCGCACCCACACCTATTTTCTTGCGAAGAGTTGAAGGACCAAATACAGACTTGTCGAAGGGTCGAGGGACGAAAAATGAGCAAGAGAAAAAAAAATGAAATCAGGGTAGATAACTAGATATGCATGTCTTTTGCTTATTTTCTTACTGCTTCTCCCTCTGATTGTTCTCTACTATGACCAACTAGATATGCACCGCCGATGAACTTTTACTGGGCAGTAATTAACATATAAGCACGCAATCGCATAACGGCATGGCAACTAATTAATTTCGTCATAATAAAGAATAAGATATTGGGATCGACGACGACGAGCCGCTTCGTTCAAGCCCATGTCTCCTGGTGATCGAACAGGGCGATCCTCTGGTACGCGTTGAAGGCGTCCTCGAACTCCCATGCCGACGTCGGCCCGGTGACCACGTCGACGTCCAGCCCCATCATGAACATCGGCTCCACCGGCCACTCCATGATCTTCGGCAGCCAGTCGTCCTCGAAGCCGCCGCCGCTCGACGCCGCCGAGGCGGAGGACGAGGACGAGGACGACTCGGTTGGTGACGAGGCCGTGCCGCAGCTGCTGTCGAGCGGCGCCGGTTCCACGACGTCGCACGGCAAGACGATGTTGTCCAGCAGTTGCATCATGGTCGGCACCTCGTCGGGGCAGAACATGTCCTCTTCGGCGCCTGACTGACTTTCCGTGGCCGCCGCGGCCGGCACCTTCTGCTCCGGCGAGTCGCCGCCGGTAGGCCTCTGCGGCTGCTGATGGGTAGCCGCAGCAGCAGGTTGGAGGGGCTTGTGGGTGGCGGGGTCGATCCCCATCTTCCTGAGCTTCTTCTTGATGTGCGTGTTCCAGTGGTTCTTGATCTCGTTGTCGGTCCGGCCGGGCAGGTGGGAGGCGATCTTGGACCACCTGTTGCCGAGCTGCTCGTGCAGGTCGATCACCGTCTTCTCCTCCTCGTCGGAGAGCAGCCCGCGCTTGAGGTCCGGCCGGAGGTAGTTGGTCCACCGCAGCCGGCAGCTCTTCCCGCACCGGAGCAAGCCTGTTCACACAAACACAAGTCACAACACGTCAAAACATTGGTCAATCAAAGAAAGGTCGGCTGTGGGCCGTGAGACATGCATGCATGTATTAGTCAAGCTAACCGGCCGGCTAGCCGGCCGGCGAAGTAGCTAGGTGTATGTGAAAGCAGTGAGTGACCCACCGGCAAGCTTGGGGACGGCTCTCCAGCAGCATTGGCCGTTGCTGAGGAGGAAGCTGATGAGCTTCTGGTCCTCCTCCGCCGTCCACGGGCCTTTCTTCAGCCCCACCTTGTCGCAGCACGGCTGCCTCCCCATTGCCACGAGCTTTGTTTGCACACACACAAAGATCACTTCACTCGCAAGGGTAAATCACCAAGCAACGTCGACCCAACTAACCTAGCTCGTAGCAAACAGCTGCGAACTTTTTCTTTATATTTTTTAGCTCTGTTTTGGTGGTGGCACAAGTGCACTAAGCTAGCTAGCAAATGGCGCTTTAGCTTTAGCTACATGGTGAGACGCCATTGCCACCTTCCTTTATAAAGGGGGAGGAGCGAGAAGAAGACAAAGGGGCCGGTAGCTAAAAGCTTAGCAGGCGACTAACTAGAAGTAGAAAAAAAAAATAGAATCGCAGTGGAGCTAGCGCGTGTGTGCGTATCAGAGCTGGCTAAGGATGATGTGTCGTGGCGTCGCGTGACTGACACGTGGGGCCCTGGCGTCGGCGTCGCCGCTTGTCCGGGCTGCTGCTCATGGGTCCCTTTTGCTTGCGTTGCAAGTGCTGCCCTGCTAAGCTTTCAAGCTTTTATTTGGATCCTCGTTTGTTGCTCAATCAAGGGTTTTCAACGGGATTGTTTTTGGGCGTGTAATGTGTTCAGTCCGAGTCTTTATCACTTGTTTAGCTTACCTGCTAATTATATTGGCTTCCCTCGTATCAAGATCCTACAACTTGCATACTTTTTTGCAGAGGACTTAGTTGTATGTGTTAAATTCATATATTTCTTTTTTAGAAACAAGGCTTAGTCGTACGTGTTAAATTCATATCTGAGTATGTTTCGGCCACAATTGTTTATATTTTGTACTTACATTACTTGTTGATGAGTTCTGCATGGCCACCTTGGGTCAAAAAGATGTTTGTGTGCATCACAGTGATGCAAAGGCTAAGTTTCAAATTTCTCCTTTTATAAAATCAATAATATATGGTGTTGCATTTGGTAGTTGCTATGGTTTAATCTCCGGTATGATGTGGGGTTGCAACCCTACTGAAGAAATGCTTCCATGCAAGGCAACTTTAATTAATTATACTCCCTTAGTTCCCAAATATTTGTCTTTTTAGGCATTTTAAATGGACTACCACATACGGATGTATGTAGACATATTTTAGAGTATAGATTCACTTATTTTGCTTCGTATGTAGTCACTTGTAGAAATCTCTAGAAAGACAAATATTTGGGAACAAATGGAGTAGTTAATCTCTAGGCACTACTAGAATAGTATATTTTGCCGAGTTTCTACAGAACTCGGCAAAGTAAAAAGAAAAAACTGGGTACTGTGTCTGCCAAGTTCCCTCTTCGGTAAAGGGAACCCGGTTGGGCTGGGTCAGTAATCATTAATGTCGGCGAGTTCTTATTATTGGAAACTCGACAAAACCAAAAATAGCAATTGCCAGGTACATATAAGATAGAACTCGGCAAACATGGGGTGGTAGACAGGACGGGCCATTAGCGGCAAAGCCAAGTGGCACCCACGTTTGCCGAGTTCCAACTTGGTAGACGTTCTACACATGTGATGTTGACGCGTGGCATATCGTCTCTGCCGAGCTTGCCCTAATAGGGACTGGGGCAAACCTTCGTCGTGTTTTGAACTCGGCAAACATTCTACACATGTGGTGCCGACGTGTGGCATATTGTGCTTGTTGAGTTTGCTCGGCCATTTACTCAGCAAACCTTTGCCTAGTTTCGAACTCAGTAGACCTTCTGCGCGTACGGTGTTGACGTGTGGCATGTCATGTTTGTCGAGTTCCTTCTGAGAGTGACTTAGTAAATGGTTGCCAATTTTTTCACTTGACGGTTCTTTAACGAATAGAAGGATGACACGTGTCATAAACTACCGTCGAGTGTGGAACTCAGCAGAAAGCAATCCTGCAAAAGCCAGGTAACGGTTCCTTTGTCGAGTACGGCACTCGGTAAATATCCCAGGTGCATCCAGGGTTCGCCACATCCCAATATTTGCCTAGTACAACTCTCGGCAATGTGTGTGTTTGTGTGTGTGTGTGTGTGTGTGTGTGTGTGTGTGTGTGTGTGTGTGTGTGTGTGTGTGTGTTTGCTCATAAAAAATGTAACAACATTCAAATATCATCATCACCACATTTACTAGATATATAGATCACATATAGCTAATTCAAGCTAGCAATCAAATATAGTCAACATAAAGGGAGCATAGAAAGTTCATGCAAGTCACATAACTATGGCATTGCCTCATGTATGGGGCATCAACAACGACATTCCTAGGTGTCAACTCCTTTTCCTGAGCGTTGCAGGTCGGGGATGCACTTCCATTTTTTTCTGTCAGTGAGCCAGCAGAAGGGTCCTCAACGGTGGCGGCAGGCACCACGGTCGGTTATGTTTCCTGCATAGGTTGGTTGGTTGAGCTGTCATGCTCGGGCACACTTGTCGCTATCTCAGGAGCCTTCATGACCTTTGGTGGCGGCACCGAAGAAATTGGCATGGCCATCAGCGCCACATCAACGGTCTTTGGGGCGTCAGTGATGGATGACATCTTGGCGTTGTTTTGGGGATGTTTGGGCATATCTTCACCCAAAGTTCTATGTTTCTTACAGACTGAACAAATTGACATAAGGACGGTTCAAAGCATACAATAACAAGTTGAAGAAGGAAATCAATAGTACTTACTTGAAGCTAATAACAATGTTCCTCACTTCCCAAGGTGGAAGGAGGAGCGCCACCCTTCCCCTGGATGCGGTCGAGGAGCCCAGCAGCTCGATGGCCAGGTCTTGGGGCCTCTTCTTCCATGACTCTAGCTCGACCTCAGCTCCCAGTCTAGGCAGAGGGGCATGAGATCCTAAGGCCCCATCATCACGACCTCTTTTGCTCATGAATAACAGCCCCCACCAGGCTTCACCGCCCTTAGTACTCGAGGTTGAATTAGTGTTCTCGGTTTCCTCGTCACCTCGACTCCCAATGACACCGGTAGGTCCCTTGTCGTCCTATGTGACATCAACCATTAGAAGTGGTCGTAGGTTTGTGTCCAGCGGGTCTTCAAGTTGAGGTGCCAAAGAGGATAGGGATGTGGAAAGTTCGTACCAACCCTAAGTAGTTCAAATTTAGGCCAAGTTGTCCGGCAATAGGATATTAGCATTCAGAGCAAATTATACTTAGTTCGGTCAATGTCTTAGAGTCAGTGAAGCCGATCCATTCGACATCCACTTAGAATTCAATAGTTTTCCCCTTGAACATTAAGGAGATCATCTCTTGGAGTGACAGATTTTCATAACAGTCAGCCTTCAAGCTCCAAGTTGGATTGCTCTTGTTGGCGTACTTGAACACTGCGTGCGCCCTGGCTTTCATTGACTGGATTCCCCCCTGTCCAGGGTGGCAATTATCACCTCGGCCATGGTGATATCATGCTTGGCATGGTCCGAGCCTATCTTGTGCAACCTGGTGATTTTATTGGTGTCAGGCGTGGTGTACTTCAGGCTCTAGGATGTACACCATTTTGGTAGAACCAGACTGAAGGCTTTGGTAATCCTGGATACTAGCGGAATGTCAATCTTGATATCTGAGATGTAGAGCCATCCCTCCTACCACTTCTTGTTGGATTCTGCCAACTCTTTGTCTAGGTAACCAGCTTCGATCACCTTGGTGATGGTGGCCCTCCCGCACTCGTAGGTCTCTGTGAGGTTGGTCTAGAGCTTGATCGAGAAGTAGCAGCCCTAGAGGCCGAAGTGTGGCTCGATACCAAGGAAAATCTCCCACATACGCATCAAACAAGCAATGTGAAAGATGTCTTTCGGGGTCAAGTAATGGAGTTGGATGGCCCCTACAACGGCTTTCCCTTCTATGTTCGTCGTCGCCAATGAGAGGCTTTTGACGACCTCCGAGGATGGAAAATGCCGCTCCACGAGGTGCGTTGGGTGCCCTCCAGTGTTCATGGATGGCATCCAATTTCCCTTCATGTCGTGGGCCACCTTCAACTTCCCACGATGACGCTCTTGCCGATAGCGACCTTGTTTCCCGCGGTCGTGCCCCTCAATGCCTGGATCTTCCTAGCTTGGGAGGCATATCGGCTGGTGTGTGTGCATGGGTGGATCGAGACTGGACAAGTGAAAGCTTGGATCTTGAGAAGCAACTACAATGTAGGTGGAGAAAGAGAGAGGGAGGGAGATGGATAAGAACAACAAGGGAAAGTGTAGAGACCTTGGTAGTTCTCCATTATAAACACCAGACAAAAAGGAAGTGGCAGGGGCCTTGCCATGACATGCGATAGGTTTAGCCTGCCCATTCCCCATTATCTAATGATTAATGTGCACCGGATCGAGATGTTTCTGTTAATAAATCGGTGCCTGAGCAAGTCACATCATGATGGCTGATAGAGGATGGCCCAGATGGGCCCCATGATCCCACGTGCATGTCACGTTGATCGTCTATGTACATCACAAACTCAAGACCAGAGGAGCTTCATGAACAAACTTCGACTTCGACAAGCTTAGGTTGTCACCAGCAGATTGACCCCGACTAGGATTCTAGGAAGCATCGGGATTAGAAGAACAGTTCAGGGGCTACTAACGGTGTTACGTCCCATGGGTGCGTCACCTCATCGCAAGCCACCCTGAGTAGGCCAACTTTGGTCCCCTTTATTCATTATGTCATGGGTCAATCAACCTGACTCGTAGCCCAACAACGATATGGGCCCGGAAGGCACGGAGTGCAAGAAAAGACAGTTGGCGCCATGAAATACTCCTCCTAACCGACTTAGATCTTCTTACCCTAGACCTCCAGCACCCATATAGTCGAGGCTAGGTTAGTCGAACAGACTTAGAACCCTAGAGCTATTGCTCGGTCCCTCAATCTTTGTAACCCCTATACACAAGGAATATACATGAGCATGAGTAGGGTATGACCTCTGTCACGAGGGCATGAACCCGTGTAAAACTCTGCCCATGTTACCATCTGATTTATTCATTTGTTCTGATACCCTATCAAGTATCAAGGGACCTATGGGCAAATAGTCCGACACATCCATCCTTTCAGTGATGAAGCCACGTATAGGCTATGTAGTCACTTGACTACACATCTCTTTGGCAAAAACGTCATACAACAAGTATAAATCATGCAAAAGAACATAAAAATATTTATTGCTGGCACCACCATTGCATCCTTTTGCCTTTTCCCTTCCCGATTGCATCACATCGATGTATTGGGCCGAGGCAGTCCAACATGGAGCATTGGCCAAGCCCTACTTCAAACATGTGCCAGTGATCTCATGCACGAGCCTTATGGACTTATGGTTGTCGAGTGGTCCCTTAGAAGGTCCATAATCCGTGGATGTATGTGGTTTTGGTTCATGTTCAAATGTTGTTTGTCAAGGCTAGGAAGTATGATGGTGCTGGCTTGGCAAGTACTCCCTCCGTAAACTAATATAAGAGCATTTAGATCACTACTTTAGTGATCTAAACGCTCTTATATTAGTTTAGAGAGGGAGTAGTGTGGTAGCCCAATGTGACTTCAGCTTGATAATTCTCTCGAAACTGGATATCGGTCTTCAAGGTGGAAACTCTATATCCAATCTTTATCGTTGCATGTGGTAATGGTGGTGTCTGTATTGGCTATTCTTTTGTTGAAGCATTGTTCATAGATTTCTTTGACCCACTCCTCTGGGAAAAAACACATAATCTAGCCTTCAAATGTTGGAGCCGGCGATGGCACCACACAAAGTGTAATTTCGTTTTTTTAGGTGTTTCTTTTGGAGAAAGGTTTGTTATGTTGCCAAAGACGGTGCTCAATAGTGATGGTTGTTGCTCCAAGCTATTGGCCGTTTCAACATGACATTTCGGTGTCACTAATTTTTTTTCATTTGAATAATTGTGTTGTGTGCAACCTCACCGTCTCAACTGGCTCTTGGCTTAGGTTGTTACGTATGAGAAGTATACTTGGTATTAATAATAGAGCCCATCATCCAAAAAATACGGCATAAGGGCATCTCCAACACTGACTCTCAGACAATCCTCACTCCGACGCGTTGTCCGGACCGCGGAGTCCATATAAGACGGGCCTGTATCAGTCCACCGGACGGTCCGGACGCACATTCTCCCGCAAATTGGAGACAAAGTGGGGGAACTTTGCAGGAGTCCGGACACCAGACACGTAGGATTTCGACACCCCCAACCCACTCAATCTCACCTTCCGGTCTCATTTCCTTCCACTCCACCACTTTCCCCTTGCTTTGCTGCCGCACCATCCACCTCCGCCGCTGCTGTTGTACGCTTCCGGCCGCCACAGAGGCATTGTCGGACGTCCGCAACCCGCACTGACGCGCCCACTCACCTCTACGGCGGCGCTGTCCACCCCAGAGCCACTTGTACCAAGGTACACTCCGCCCCCTGTTGATGACCTCCATGGCAAACACCATGCTCGACAGGTGTTCGGTCAAATACCATTGAGCTTATTTTCGAACGCTATGTCGTCTTTTTAGAGTACGGAGGATGGCGAGCTACTCGGCCATTGATGATGAGTTGTTGTGCGATGCGTGTTGGCCGTATCTGCGGTTTTCGTAGGCAGGAGGTAAGGGGAGGCCTTCTGGCAGCAAGTGCATGAATCATTTCATGCACGAAAGCGTGGTGCACCCTACGACATGTACGGCATTCAACAACGCAACGTAAGGTCTTTATCGTGTCGTTGGTACGGAATCCAGACCAGCGTCACCAAGTTTTGTGACGTGGTTCATCAGCTGGAGGCAAGGTGACCATTGCACGCGGCAGAGGACGAGACCGTACATTTTGCTTTCTCTTGCTCAACTTGTTGATTGATTCGTTCACTTAATGTTGGTCTACACATTATGTAGCGCGCACGCGTTGCCGTGGTGTACCATGGGACAGAGGGACGGCCATTTACGTACACACACTGTTGGATGAAGTTGAAGAGGGGGTATGTGTGGGAGGGCCTCCGTTGATGAAAAATGTGTTGGACATCCGGTTAATCTAGTCGAATTTGAGACATCTGTTGTACTAGACTTATTTGCACGCTATGAATGATTTGTGCTATTTTCTATCTGAACTTTGATGGATATCGGCCGGTTTGCATGAATTTCATCTGGTTAGTTAAAATGTAGATTGAGATGTATGCGGATAGTGTTGGGTGGTGGCCTTCTGTATTCGTGTCCGCGGACTAGTCCCCTATTCGTGGACGGATACGGAGGGAAATTTGAGGGTTGCAGTTGAAGATGTCCTAACTACTTCATATGCGGAGCCCAAACCTTTACTTTGATTATGATAATAATCCTCTACGGAACACGTACACACTCTTGTTGCCAACACTAATTCCACTGTCAAGTAGCGAGATCTTCTATATCTCAACATGCAAATACTATATCATCTTATCAAGCAACATGCTTGAGAAAAAGCCCACCTTAAAACGATCTAAGCAGGACCAAACTTAACTAGGTAGAGTTGAACAACACAACCATACTCGAACAATTAATATATTACTCCCTCCGTTCCATAATGTAGTGCCTATAGATTTTTTGAAAAGTCAAACCTCACAAACTTTGACCAAGTTTGTGGAGAAAAATATGTACATCTAGAGTGCGAAACATATATCACTAGATTCACCATAAGATGTAGTTTCACATTATATATTTTTGCTGTTGTAGACATAAATATTTTTCTCTACAAACTTGGTCAAAGTTTGCAAAGTTTGACTTTTCAGAAAATCTATAGGCACTACATTATGGAACGGAGGGAGTATCAAGCTCATGACCAATCCCTCATCACGACCATTTCTCGATCTAATTAATTAGCAGCTTCATGCTCTTCTTCAGCGGGGGAAACGCGCTTGCTGTGAACTTGACCTTTGAAGAGTTCAGTCCAGTTGTCACTTTAGGGACTCATCAGGTGTCACCTGCAAACGGGATATTGCTAATGAACACGGTCAGGATAGAAGCAAATACTAGGCAGCAGCGGTCAATAATTCAGAGGTCTGCAGCCGCAGTCTTCTCGATCTTCTCTGGACCGCATTTTGGTAGGCCGGAGACCTTGACCGACGCCGATCGATGCCAAGGGGCTTTGGGGGTTGACAATGGTGCTCGCTGCCAGCAGCACAAATGAAGGTCCCAACAACGAACAAGTTTCAGTCACAAGTGTGTTTTGCTGACATTCCGGACAGTACGCGTTGCACTAGCGCCGTAAACTAATCATGGCGTTTCGTCAACAAAATACGGTATTCCGAGCGAACTGCGGTCTACGGAAAATCGATACGCGCTCGATCGAGTCTACGGACGATCGATCGATCGAGTACGCTGCGGAGGTAGCGATGACATCGACATTTTGATCAAAGAAGCTAGTTTGCTATTCGGAAATTCTGACCATGCGTCAGGCAAGCATCCCAACCAACGGTACAGCCAGTGTATACAATACCGAGCCAGGACTTCAGAATGATCAGTGTGTCCGTTGACTGACTTCACGAGCAAGACATACATGCATGCTTGCATCCGGTTCTCTAGGTCAGTTCCGTGTACATTGGTCTACTCTGCTCACCGGTCTTGTCCATTCTTCCCTCCCACAAGTACGTATTTACTAAATCAGTTTTGATTCAACTCATTTGTCTGAAGTCTGAACCCCGTAGAGCGCTTTCAGCTGGGTACGTAGAGCCTTCAGTTATAACCTGGGAAGGTTTCGGTCAGAATATACCTATAGTAATCACAGTAGAATTAAGCACTATGCGTAATGAAAAGTGTTACTAGTCAGTGCGCATGGTTTCTTTAACCTTACAATTAGCATGCATCACTCCAAAGTCGCTTGTTGTTAGGACTTCCAAAAGGATTTTTTGCGGGAACACGTGGACAGCTGCTGTTGGTCATTCCAATTTAATCTGGTCTTCTTCTTCTGAATATCTCTACACTAATACCAATGGTACCTGCTCCGTCCGTTTGTAAATATAAGTCTTTTCAGATATTTCAATATGGAATACATACGAATGTATATACACATATTTATAGTGCAGATTCATTCATTTTGCTCTGTATGTATTGAAATCTCTAAAAAGATGCATATTTAAGAACGAAGGGAGTATCATGCATGCATGGAACTTAAAAAAGATAACCAGGGTGTGGTTAGCATTTGTCTGCCATAAGGCTTGTGCAACCATGCATTGGGCTACTTCCACGTAAAGAAAGTGAGAACGCGACGAGCAGCAGCAAGGCGGGGTGGTCCAAAGATCGTGTCCCTGAACGAACTCAACAGCAGCATGCATGCAAGAAGGCAACCCTTTGACTACCCCAGCACCTTTGCCGCCGGTCCTCCTTTTGCTCATCTCTCCCGATCTCTCAAAGTTCAAGCACAACGCACCGCACCTATCAACCTGAAACCATGTTCCGCGTGTCCCCGGGCCTCGCTGCGCTAGACCGGCGCGGCGTCCATGCGAACGGCATGGTCGATCTTACAGTTTACACCATGGGTGATCATTTGTCTAGCCCGTGGAGTGTGGAACTGCCGTCGGTTAAGTATGGACAGTTCATGAGTACCCTTCACTCCATGGCAAGGGCACGCACACGTTTGGGAGTTGGGACAACCCTGCACCTACTTGCCTTGGAATCCACTGATGGTAAGGGTGATGTGCTGCTGCATGTACTTCAGTTAGGACTTAGGACGAGGGGCGGTCGTGGTTTCCTCTCCCGTGGCCCGTGGGGACGTGGCTGGCTGCCTTCACTGTCCCACATCTCACAAAGTGTTTCCTATCACGCATGACGCCTTCACACCTCTTTTAAGATGGCTCTCCGCTCCGGTGTATGTATGTAACGAGGAATCCCGTACTGCGGCTCTTCGGAACGCGCTCGCCTTTGCGACATCTCCATCAGAGTAAACAAAGATGGATTGATTCCGTTCACGAAACCGATCGCCGGAGCTTTGGCCGCATCCTGCGCGCCTTTCATGCATGGAGTCTCGTCGGCGGGTCGGTCTGACGGCGACGACTGCCTTCTGCGCGCGCCTTGCAACGGAACTGCCGACTTCAAGTACGTTTCTCCGATCAAGGACCGGAAGGAAGTCCATAAAGTCTGCATCTCATTCCACATCTGAAAATACGTTTTGGTCCGACGAAGATGCTCGTTTTTTCGCATTTTCGCAAAGCATTTCGTAATAACTAACCGGCCTCCGTGCTCGGGTCAGCGGGCATTCCTGCCCCCCTCTAGTGCTGTCCAAACAGCAACAGCCAACAAGCACTGAGCGGGTTCGCCAGACTTCCGTTTGGCATTTGAATAATGGCGGGCATGTCTAAGGTCAAAGTCTCTGGACCTGTCAGGCGAAACGTTCAAGGGTCTTGAATTTTTTATTTTGCGGGGTAAGGGTCTTGTAATCTTGAAACGATCGTCGGAAGACAAAATCGGAAAAATGAAATATATTGGTTATGTTGCTCTCCTAGCTACGAGTCCACGCTGTAAAATAAGCTCTTCCGAGTTCCTAACCCATTCTTGTAAGCCAACATGCTGCAAACAAAATAACTAGTAGTATGCCGCATGAAAGCTACTCCGTAGTAAGCTAATAGATATTGACCGCTTCTTCTTATCAAGATATAAGGGACAATCATTGTGTCAAGGAACCAACAACAATTGATCTGTGAGGGTTCAAATTCCAAGCGTAAGCCTCACATGTCCGACTTATTCAGCGCGTGATGGGAAATTAATTTGCACTTCAAACTACGATACGAATATTCTGGGTTTATTTTTCCGTTCTTAGTTGCCCACTTCATTCAGAATAAGTACTGCCCAATTTAATTTAAAATGAGCAAGGAAAAACTTTTTCTTCTATATATATTCCGCATGCATAGTAACCATAGTTTTGATTTCTTTTCTTGGAGAAACTTATTTTTATATCAACAAATAACGGCAGTTGTAAGTTGCAATCCTTATCACGAGCACTTGTAAGATATATGAGCCGGAGCCCAGTTTTCCCTCTGGACCTGCTCGCACCGCCACGGGTTCATGTGCCCTCTGCCAGCCGCTAGCCCGCTACAGCGGCAGGAGGTTAGGAGAACCTTAGATCAATGTGTTTGGTCCGTGTCTCGTAGGATCCCCGAGTTCTTCATCGCCGGTTAAGTTGGGGCAGCGCCACAATGGGAATAATAGTTCCTCGTCTTTTTGCGTGTTGATGGTCTTCCTTGGAGGGACGTCAACGACTCGGAGCATGTGTCGACCGCTCGAGGGGATACTGTTGTGTGTTTTTTCTCTAGTTCAATCTTCACTCGATTAAGCTCTGCCAGATACGACTCCATCGGGGAACTTGTGAGGTTCGTGTTCCCTACCAGGTCATGTTGTAAAATAAGCACTACGAGTTCCCAACCCATTTTTGTAAAGCAACATGTTGCAAACAAAATAACTATGCCAGGAAGTTAGTCCGGAGTAAAGTAATCACTATTGACCGTTTCGACTCGAGATAGAAGCGGACCATTTCTACTCAAGATATAAGGGAGTCATTGTGTCAAGGAACCTACAATATATAATCCATGAGGGTTGAAAATTTAAACACAAGCTTCACATTTTTGCACACAAATATCATTGTTAACAAAAGACAAGTTCATTGAGAACGGACACTTAATGATCTTGTCGGCCTGAAAACAAATAATAAACTTCAACACAACAAAATTTGGGGCCGCATTCATTTGCAAGAATTTTGCAGGCAAGGGAAATGGGAAAATTTCCTACAAAGCAAAGGGCCAATATGTCACTTACTCAGCACTTGATGAGAAATTACTGTGCGCTTCAAACTACAATCCAAATACTTTGGGTTTATCTTTCCATGCTTTGTTGCCAACTTCATTAAGAAAAAGTACTCCCCAATTAAAAATGAGCAAGTAACTTTTCCTGTTGATTTTGTAGGTTAACTTTTTATGTAGTTAGATTCTTTTTCTTCTGTCCATACATACTCCATATGCAAGATCGGAAGTAAACTGCACCCGCGTCATCCGCGTTGGCGACACGGGTGGTTGTTGATCCAGTTTTCTAGGCGATCCTTTCCTAGAGCGTCCTCCCCTCGCTGCCCTCGGGTTTGTCAACATAGCCGAAGGCGGCGGCGGGGCTCCGTTCCTATGGCTATTGGGCAGCAAGTGATGATGTACACGCGACAACTTCACACGGTGAAGGCATAAATGGTGTAGCAGGGGTGGCAGCACGCCTTTCCCTGTGCAGCGGGAGCCCAGGAGACACAAAAGGAGTCAGCACCACCATCTCCCCAAATTGAGAGATCCCACTCGTCGAGCCAGGGTCGGCGTTGTTCCTATGGCGTATCTTCGATGTCGGGGCATGGCGAGATGAGATGGTGGCCATGGAGCAGATGCCATTGTCATCGTCCATGCAGCAAACGAGGATGTGACCGTGGCCATACAACGGTCTGGCATGACCACTCATGGGCGGCGGCCGTCGGTCGTGCTGGGCGGTGTCGGTTGTGTTCATCGTCCGTGCAGCCGGCAAGGATGTGGTGGTGGCCATACAACAGTCTGGTGTGCCATTGTTGGGTGCTGCCCCGTTGAATGCGACATCAATCGCCGGACAACGGTCGCTAGAGAGTCTTGGACCTTCAAATCCGGTCGGGTTCACGATCTGCATCGTTAATGGTAATGCATGATGGTGGTAGTATCCTCTACCTCGGTGTTATCTACTGCCACAAGCGAGACGACGAAGGTAGTGCCAGCATTTGGTGTTTTCGTCGGATGTAGATTAGTCATAGGTTCCCGCTTGTTAGGACGATGCGTAGTCGTTGAAGCGTCCCAGACTCAAGCCGCATGTGGGGCGCGGCTCCTTTTTTTGTTTCTTTTTGTTTTTTGTTTTCTTACTGTGTTTTTTTGCTTCTTAAAAAGGTTAAGTATTTCAAAACAAGTTTACAATTTCAAAAAATGTTCACAAACACAAAAAAATGTTTAATGATTTAAAACAATGTTCATGGACTTCAGAAAAAAAAATAAACATTTTCAATTTTGATGGAAAAAATTATATTATGTTGATTTTCTAAAAAAATGAACACTTTTAGAATATCGAGGAGCATATCTGTATTTGGTGAACAAAAATTAAATTCAGTGTACATTTTGCGAATTTGATAAACAAATTTTGAATTCAAGAATATTTTTGATAGTCGATGATTTTTTAATATGATGAACATTTTTTAACTTCATATATATTTTGAATTTGATGAACATTTCTTTGTTTCGATGAACAAATTTTGAATTGGAGAACATTTATTGAATTCCATGAACATTTTTGAAAGTGATAAACATTTTTGTACGAAATTCATGCATTTTTAAATAAAATATATATTTTATTATTTCAAATGAATTTTTTCGAATTCCATGAACGTATTCGAATTTGATGGTCAAAATTTTAAATTTCAATAAAATCTCAATGATTTTAAAAATTGTTCGAATTACCGAAAATGCTCGTGCATTTATAAAAATAAAAAATAAAAAAACGAAAAGCGACTAGAATAGAAAAAACGAAAACTCAGAGAGAAAAACTGAAATAAAAACACACAACAAAAATAATAAACAGTTTGGGAAGGTTCTAGAACCTTCAGAGACTGGAAACGAGTAAGATGGGCGGGGCCAAATGTTTTGCAGCGGGAAGCAGGAGTTGGGGGGGGGGGGGTCGCTCCCCGGCGACTTGTGCGCCAAATAGGGTACGTCGTGGCGCGCATAGGGTGGTGGTGCCAATCCAACGCGAACCGCCAGCGCATTCAGCCGACCCAGTGGAGGCTGCAGGAATTTGCTTCTGGTACATGTGTATTCATTTTGCTAAAATCAATTGCTGTTTTTTCAAAATTGTCACTGTTTTGCCAAAAATCTATACTATTTTGTAAAAATCACGGGTATTTACATGAAGATCCAAGAATACCGCTAGCGCCGCCCCTGAGTCGACCTACATTAGGCTTTTACTGTTTTCTAAGCTTTATAGACGGTTTGTTCCCACTAATTTTAGGATGCTTATAGAAGCTTTCCTGGAAGTGTTTACTCGCATTTGCATCTTTTTTTTTCTTGTTATTATTTTCCCATTATTAGTTTTTTCGACATTCTTGTACTTTTTCCTTATTGAAACCAGGAAATGTTTTCGCAATGTAGAAATAATTTTGAAACCCAGGAACATTTATTAAAATCTGAGATGATTTTTTTGAATTTAACAAGAAATTTTCAAAATGTGCTAACTTCTTTTGAAAGCTGACAACACTTTCTGAATT
This sequence comes from Secale cereale, assembly GCA_902687465.1. Taxonomy (NCBI): domain Eukaryota; kingdom Viridiplantae; phylum Streptophyta; class Magnoliopsida; order Poales; family Poaceae; genus Secale; species Secale cereale. The sequence goes on from LR738713.1 coordinate 483,944,348, forward strand.
CACGATTATTTGTTTTGATTTCAGGCATAATTTTGAAATATGAGATTTAAAAAAAATCAAGAAAATGCATGTACTTTTACAGAATCACAATTTCATAAAAAGGAAAAATTTATGTGCATTTGTATAAATTCACGAGCAATTTTATGTGAACAATAAAAGGTAAAGTAAATACGTAAATAAAAATATTAATGAGAGAGAAATGAAATGAGGCGCCCGCACTAGGTTGGCCTAGACCGTATGGGGGGCTCGCGTTTGGTCGCGAGGAGATCCTTAAGAGCCAAACAAAGGTAAGTCCGTACGGGGTGCACAACCCAGGTTTGGTGTGTGACTACATTACTGGGAAATGGCTTATATGTGAATTCAAATTAGCGGCGGGCAGAGCGGGGTACCCGCCACATCAAATTTTAAAATGCAGCAGCGGCGGGTGCCAAGACGTCCCCGTCAGTGCTGATTCTACAACAGTGGCAGGTAATAAGAACCGCCACAACTAGACTCCCCAGATTTGCTCGCGGGTTGAAACCATGCACCGGCGGGCGCAGTTGTGTACCCGCCACTGCTAATGTGGGTTATAGTGGCGAGCGCAGAATGCGCCCACCACATAGTGGGTGGCCTGTCAAAAGATTTATTTATTATATCCATATGTTAGCGGTGGCGGGCAGTCAAAGTACTTGCCATTAAAGCAAAAAAACTACAAATCAATAAGTTAGCAGTGGCGGGCGGTTGGTGGTGCCCGCAACACTCCGTTATTGGCTTTCTTTACTTGTCAGAAATTCAGTTAATGCCTCGAAAATAGCAAACTAACTCCAAAAGTTGTAAAATTCTAGAATAAGGCTTCTGACTGTGTATATTACTCATGGAGAAAGTTTCAAGTACATTTCTTTAAATGAGTTCTCTGTGTGAGGTGACCGTTTCGAAACTCTTACACACTTGGCGGAAAAGTGTCATGTTTGTACACGATGTGCGTCAGGTTTTAGTCATAACGATCTGAATTTCTTACCAAACCCTATAGGTGTTGAGTGAAGACGTCGTGCAAAGTTTCATACCTTTCCGACCTCGTTAGCACGGTCAAGTTCGTTTTGCCTTTTTTTACTTGTCGAAAATTCAGTTAATGCCGCGAAAATAGCAAATCAACTCCAAAGTTGTAAAATTCTAGCACGAGGCTTCTAATGGCGTATAGTACTCATGGAACAAGTTTCAAGTTCATTTTTTCTAAATGAGATTTGTGTGTGAGGTGGCCGTTTCGAAACCCTTACACACTTGGTGGAAGAGTGTCCTGTTTGTACACCACGTGCATCATGTTTTGGTTGAAACGATCTAAATATTTTACCACACCCTACAGGTGTTCAGTGAAGACGTAAGTTTCGTATGTTTTCGACCTCGTTAGCACGGGCAAAGTTTGTTTTGCTCTTTTTACTTTCCAGAAATTCAGTTAGTGCCACGAATATAGCAAACCAACTCCAAAACTTGTAAAATTCTAGCACGAGGCTTCTGATGGCATACAATACTCATGGAAAAAGTTTCAAAGTTCAATTTTTTAGTGAGTTTTGTGTGAGGTGGTTGTTTTGAAACCCTTACACAATTGGCGGAAGAGTGTCGTGTTTGTACACGATGGGCATCAGGTTTTGGTCGTAATGATCTGATTTTTTTACCACACCATACAAGTGTTCAGTGAAGGCGTCATGCAAAGTTTCGTACGTTTCCGACCTTGTTAGCACGGGCAAAGTTTGTTTTGCTTTTTTTACTTGCCATAAATTTAGTTAATGCCACGAATATAGCAACCCAACTCCAAAACTTGAAAAATTCTAGCACGAGGCTTCTGATGGCATACATTACTCATGGAAAAAGTTTCAAGTTCAATTTTTTAGTGAGCTCTGTGTGAGGTGGCTGTTTCGAAACCCTTACACACTTGGCGGAAGAGTGTCATGTTTGTACACGATGGGCGTCAGGTTTTGTCGTAATGATCTGAATTTTTTTACCACACCCTACATGTGTTTAGTGAAGGCGTCATGCAAAATTTCGTACGTTTCCGACCTCATTAGCACGGGCAAAGTTTGTTTTGCTTTTTTTTACTTGCCGGAAATTCAGTTAATGCCACGAAGATAGCAAACCAACTCCAAAACTTGTAAAATTCTAGCACGACGCTTATGATGGCATACATTACTCATGGAAAAAGTTTCAATTTCAATTTTTTTAATGAGTTCTGTGTGAGGTGGTTGTTTCAAAAC
>LR738713.1:483946736-484004986 GCA_902687465.1 Secale cereale
TTACCACACCCCAGTGAAGGCGTCATGCAAAGGTCCATACGTTTCCGGCCTCGTTAGCACGGGCAATGTTTGTTTTGCTTTTTTACTTGCCAGAAATTTAGTTAATGCCACGAATATAGCAAACCAACTCCAAAACTTGTAAAATTCTAGCACAAGACTTCTGATGGCATACATTACTCATGGAAAAAGTTTCAAGTTCAATTTTTTAATGAGTTCTGTGTGAGGTGGCTGTTTCAAAACCCTTACATACTTGGGAGAAGAGTGTCATGTTTGTACACGATGGGCGTCAGGTTTTGGTTGTAATGATCTGAATTTTTTACCACACCCTATAGGTGTTCAGTGAAGGCGTCATGCAAAATTTCGTACGTTTCCGACCTCGTTAGCATGTGCAAAGTTTGGTTTGTCTTTTTTACTTGCCGGAAATTCAGTTGATGCCACGAAAATAGCAAAAGAACTCCAAAAGTTATAAAATTCTAGCACGGGGCATCTGATTGCGTATATTACTCATGGAAAATGCTTCTAGTTCAAATATGAGTGCGCTGCATAGTTTTTACGCACCAAATATTTATGCACGATATAATTTACGTGTGTAGGCTTAGGGTTGGCGGCCAACCTCGCGCGCCTGCCATAACTAATATTTGCAGTGGCGGGAGACGTATGCTGCCCGCCATGCGTTTACCAAAAACACGCCCCCGCGCATAGTTTCCAAACTTACCTAATCCATTTCCCTTTTCTCGCGCTTCTTCCGCGCTCGTCCACCGCAACCACCACGCACATGTCTCTCGTATTGCGCGCTCTGGTCTGTCGCGCTGCCGCACACCTCTCTCTACTATCACGCGCTCCGGTACTCCGCCGCCACCGCAGCCGTAGTTTCCCCCTGCGGGATCCAGTGCGCCGGCAACTTTACAACCTCGCGGTCGTCGCAGTGAATGCGCCCGTCTCATCAACACCATCGTCGGCGTCGCAAGTTTTTGATTCACATGTGTCTCATGGTATAATTTTGCTAGATTTCACATCTATATGCTCCACTATTGTAGATAATTGTAACGTGTTCGATGAAATGCCACACAAAGGAGTTAGATCTTAGATGTTATTGGGTGTACATGTATAAACATGTGCACCGCATAGTGTCATTTTATATTAGTAGGGCTTAATATGAGTGCCAATGTTTTGACGAAACATCGATTTGTTTCTGTTTCGTCAAATTTCTGGTACACAATATGCCCTACTTTTAGCAAAGGTCATGCCAAAATTTTCATTTGGCATTTTCTTTCTGTGTTCAACCATAATTGTTTGTTAAAATATTGTAGTTGGACAAATGGATCCCGACGCCAGAACATCATCTCAGAAGGAACCTCAGTACACCAACCCCGACGCCGAGATGGGCGCACCTGACGTGGATTCGGCCATCCCTGGCGTCGAGATGGGCAACAACCAACAAGTTGAACATACCACTGGGACAGGGGACACATGATGGAAATATGCCCTAGAGGCAATAATAAAGTTGTTATTATTATATTTCCTTATTCATGATAAAGGTTTATTCATTCATGCTAGAATTGTATTGACCGGAAACTTAAATACAGGTGTGGATACATAAACAAATACCGTGTCCCTAGTGAGCCTCTACTAGGCTAGCTCGTTGATGAACAGATGGTTAAGGTTTCCTAACCATAGACATGAGTTGTCATTTGATAACGGGATCACATCATTAGGAGAATGATGTGATGGACAAGATCCATCTGTTAGCAAAGCATATGCTCATTGAGTTTATTGCTACTGCTTTCTTAATGTGAAATACATGTCTCTTTGACCATGAGATCATGCAACTCCCGGATACCAAAGGAATACCTTGTGTCTCTTTGACCATGAGATCATGGAACTCCCGGATACCAGAGGAATACCTTGTGTGCTATCAAACGTCACAACGTAACTGGGTGATCATAAATATGCTCTACAGGTATCTCCCAAGGTGTCTTTTGGGTTGGCATGGATCGAGACTAGGATTTGTCACTCCGTGTGATGAAGAGGTATCTTTGGGCCCTCTCGGTAATACAACATCACAAGAAGCTTGCAAGGAAAGTGACTAAGGAGTTAGTTGCAAGATGATGTATTATGGAACGAGTAAAGAGACTTGCCGGTAACGAGATTGAACTAGGTATGGAGATACCGACGATCGAATCTCGGGCAAGGAACATACCAACAAAAAAGGGAACTACGTATGTTGTCATAATGGTTTGACTGATAAAGATCTTCATAGAATATGTAGGAACCAATATGGGCATCCAGGTCCCGCTATTGGTTATTGACCGAAGAAGCGTCTCGGTCATGTCCATATCATTCTCGAACACGTAGGGTCCGCACACTTAACGTTCGTTGATGATATACTATTATATGAGTTATGTAAGTTGGTGACCTACTGTTGTTCGGAGTTCCAGATGAGATCACGGACACGACGAGGAGCTCCAGAATACTCTAGAGGTACAAATTGATATATGTGTAATAGTGTTTGGTCTCCGGAAGGGTTCCGGAATTCACTACATGGGGTTTCGGATGTTTCCTGAAATGTTTGGGTACGAGAACACTTTATTTGGGCCAAGGGGTAAAGTCCACGAGGTTTTTGGAAAGTGAAAAAGGAAGTTTTGCGGAGGCTAGGGGGCAAACGCTAGGGACCGTGGTGTCTGGTCCTGTAGTCCGAGAAGTGACGGAAATATACCCTAGAGGCAATAATAAAGTTGTTATTATTTTATATTTCCTTATTCATGATAAACATTTACTATTCATGTTAGAATTGTATTGACCGGAAACTTAAATACATGTGTGAATACATAATCAAATACCGTTTCCCTAGTAAGCCTCTACTAGACTAGCTCGTTGATCGAAGATGGTTAAGGTTTCCTAACCATATACATGAGTTATCATTTGATAACGAGATCACATCATTAGGATAATGATGTGATGGACAAGACCCATCCATTAGCTTAGCATATGATCGTTCAGTTTATTGCTATTGCTTTCTTAATGTCAAATACATAATCCTTCGACTATGAGATTATGAAACTCCCGGATCCAGAAGAATACCTTGTGTGCTATCAAACGTTAAAACGTAATTGGGTGATCATAAAGATGCTCTATAGGTATCTCCGAAGGTTTCTGTTGAGTTGGCCTGGATCAATATTAGGATTTGTCACTTCGTGTATCGTAGAGGTATCTCTGGTCCCTGTCGGTAATACACATCAAAGAAGCTTGCAAGCATAATAACTAAGGAGTTAGTTATGATATGATGTATTGCATAACGAGTAAAGAGACTTGTCATTAACGAGATTGAACTATGTATGGAGATACCAACGATCGAATCTCGAGCAAGTAACAAACCGACGGACAAGGGAATTACGTATGTTGTCATAACGGTTCGACCGATAAAGATCTTTGTAGAATATCTAGGAACCAATATGGGCATCCAGGTTCCGCTATTGGTTATTGACCGGAGAGGTGTCTCGGTCATGTCTACATAGTTCTCAAACATGTAGGGTCCGCACGCTTAACGTTTGTTGACGATATAGTATTATATAAGTTATATGATTTGGTGACCGAATATTGTTCGGAGTCCCAGATGAGATCGCGGACATGAAAAGGAGCTCCGGAATGGTTCGTAGGTAAAGATTGATATATAGGATGATACTGTGACGCCCGAAGACCGACGTCCCAGAAGATTCCAGATGTTCCGGGTTCTCCCGTGTGTTTCATTTGTGCTTGTGTTATTTATTTTTGCATTGCATCATATCATCATGCCTTCATGTCATATTTATTTTGCATCTCAACTTAATAAATCGTGTGGACCTTCGGTCCATTTAAATCGAGGGGAGTTTGGCTTCTCTTTATAACATATCCTCCCAATAATTAGGGAGCTATATTAATAAATATTCCATTTGTTTGAAATTAACCGTAACACACTTGCATATTTTTCCCCATGCCTTTTCTTCTCAATTCCTTGCCTTAAACCCTCCCTATATTCTTTTCCCGTTTATCGGGGTTCTTCCAAAAACCCTCCAACAATTTTAATTAAATTCCTTACATTTTTGCGAGTCCAGAGAAAATATCCCCTTGCCTAGATTCCACCTCTTCCATCTCCTTCTTTTCCTTCTCTTTTAGGATTTGTTCTTTTTATTTTATTTTTTAGAGGGACCGAGCAGCCCAGCTGGCCTGCTAGGCCCATCTGCGCAGCTCCTCCACCGAGGCCCAGCAGGCCCAGCCTCCAATTCCTCTCCTAACCCTAGCGAGGCCAACCCCAGGCTCCCTCGCTCCTCCCTCTCCCACCAGGCGCCGCACCTTTCCTCTTCTCCTCGCTCCTCTCGTCACCACCCCGCACCTCTGCCCGATTCCTCTTCTCTGCGCAGCGCCCCGAGCCCCTTCGACCTCTCCCGCAGCACCCGACCACTCCTTCGAGCTCCCTCCTCTCGCCCGCATCGCCATGATCGCCCGTCCTCGATCCCCAAGCCGACGCGCCCCTCCTCAGCGCCGGCCCCCTCCGTCGCGCGCCAGGAGCAGCCGCTCCCTGCTGCGTCCAGAGCCCCGCTCCCTCCGCCAGGCCGCCGCCCCAAGCCAGCGACGCCACGGCCAGACCCCGCCTCCTCGCCCCGGGCCTCTTCCTCGCCGCGTCCGCGCCATGGCCCTGCCTCCTCGCCAGCCGCGCCTCTGCCTCCTCCATCCCCAGCTCGTCATGGCCGCCCCGCCGGCCACCACTTCAGCTCCACCGCGGCCTCGTCCAGCTCGTCTCGCGCCGGGCCGGCCTTGTCCTCCAGAGCGGCCGCCCGCTCTCCTGCTAGCCCCGCACCAGGCCACCTGCGCGCCTCCGTCTCCAGGCCACCAGCGCGCCCAGCTCCGCATCGCCAAGGCCAGCAGCAGCCGCCGCTTGTCCCTCTGCTTCTTCGCTGGCCTTCCGCGCAGGTGTGTTCCCGAGCGCCTCATTGCTGCTGCCTCCGTGAAGCCCGTGTGATTTTGTTCTTTTGTGTGCATCGGTTTGTGTCAAGTTCGTCTACGACCCGAGTACAACTACAGCTGGAGTGTTTTTCGTCAAGTTCGACTACCGACGACTTGAACATCTACGACGCGAGAACGAGACCCCCCAAGTACCGCGACGCCCGGAGCACTCAAGAACGACAAGTACCCCGACAACATGTGTACCACTACCGTCGACCATCGAAGACCCCGTGAACAACTACTACCGTCGCCGAGACCGCAAGTACCTCTACGAACATGTACCTCGACGACCTCGTTGCCTCATGTACAACTACTTCCCTCGACGACCACGTGCACGTGTACTTCCACTACGTCCCTCGACGACTCGAACCGCTTCGAGAACGAGTGTTTCGAAGGTATAACCCGAGACGATGACCCGTGAACGCTTGTGAATGCTCGTGTTGTATAAAATGTTTTCCCTTGTGTGCTCCGTGTCCGTTGTGCCCTCTTTTGTCGCCGACCCGTGGGAACCCAGAAGCCGGGAGCACCCCATCATCTTGTTCGACTCGCTCACGCCATCTTTCTTTTGCACCGGTCTCTCAACGAGAAACCGGAACCGAGATGTTGCCATTGCGTCATTTTCGGATTGTTGCCGTGGCACCCTTTCATTCCACCACGGTGACAAGTGCTTCATGTCTCTTCATGTTAACTTTTAATAAAAATTGCATTAAACTCGATCATGTCATCCGCATCATGTTAACAACACTAAAATGTTTAATTGTTGTTTGCTTATAATTACTAAACATGCTCATGGGGATTTTCCGGAATTATTGTTGTTATTTTCCGGCCTCATTTAAAATGTATAAATAGGTAGTTTACTTTTGTTCACCTCTTGCTATGTTAACAAACATTTAATCTTATCTTGTAAATAAACGAGAGTCAATTAAATAATATGTGGTGTTTCGTCAATATGCAACTCGTTGCATATTGAGCTCCACTTAACTTGTAGTACTTGTTTGTGCACTTTGCCATGCCATGCATAATTAAGCCGGACATGCATCATACTTGGATGTGCATCATATGCCATGTTTATGATTGTGTGTTTACCGTGTTGTTTGCTTCTTTCCGGTTGCTTCTCTTGTTAGCTTCGGTTTCGTTCCGGAGTTGTGAGGATTCGCTCGACTATGTTGCTCCGTCTACTTCATGGAACCGTTCTTCTCCCTTGTGGAATCCCAGGCAAGATGACCGAACCCGGATACCATTACTATCTTTGCCTACTGCTAGAGTATCGCTCTTTAGTATATTGCCTCGATGCCCATGTTTTCCTGTCAGCCTCCTATTGTAACCATGATCCTGTCTAACCACCCTACCTATGCAAACCATTGATTGGCTATACGTAGGCTTCGCTCAGCCCCTCTTATAGCGTTGCTAGTTGCAGGTGAAGTTGAAGATGCTTGCTTCATGTTGAAGTTATGTGGGGTTATATCACACTATATTAATTATTAAATGAACTCATCTATATATTGGCAATGGGTGGAAGGCTAAGCCTTTTGCTTGGTGATTTGTTCCGCTCATGCCGTTAGGAACCGTATAAACCGGTGTTATGTTCCTTGATTATGCGTTCCTCACACGGTTGGGGTTTATGGGGCCCCCTTGATAAACCGCTAAGTGCTAAGTCTTTTCCAGCAAGTCCCAACATTGGTACTATTCGCCTAATAACTAATAAAACTTGCATAGGGACTAGCTATCCCTTTTATTTTTAATCAACAACCCCGGGCCAGTGCTCCACATGAGTGTTGGTCTGAAACGGGGAGTCTGCGGGGCCACCACGAGGAAACTCGAGGTTTGGTAAAAACCTGTAGAATCGCCCATCCGGTCGTGTCCTGAGACTAGATACGCGCGGCTACCTATCAGGGTGTCGACACGCCGGGAGGATTTGGTGGATTAGCCTTACCTTAGTTCGGAGTATCTTGGGCACGGGATTCTGAGATTACTCAGGTCTTCCCACCTTTGGAGTTGCGACTCCGCGGATCGTGGGCTTGTCATGGGCCAAGTTGGAACACCCCTGCAGGGTTATGAACTTTCGAAAGCCGTGCCCGCGGTTATGTGGCAGATGGGAGCTTGTTAATATCCGATTGTAGAAAACTTGACACCATGTTCCAATACACTACCAGCGTGAGTACCGTGACTGTCATTTTCCGAAAGGGGTTTCGGGAGATGAACACGGTGGGGTTATGTTTGGCGTGCTTTAGTTAGGATCACTTCGTGATCATCTCTCGACCGAGGCACTTCTCTTCTCGCTCTCTTTTACGTAAGCTAGTGCTAGTTGTTGCTGCAGACTCTTATTCTTTCTTCAGCCTTGTTCCACACCCAAGGCTTAAATAGTCATGTTACCCAGGAACGGGATTGCTGAGTCCTCTGTGGCTCACAGTTACTTCACCACACCAGGTGCAGGTTCAGCCGAGTTTGATGCAGGAGCTGGGTCAAGTTCTTCACTGGGAGCTCGATGAAGAGAGTGGCCGTATGCTTGTGACGTTTTCGACGATCAGTAGTGGTTTCTACTAGGATTCGATCCTGACCTGTGGCTTTATGTTGTTTTGGTATCTTTCTTTTGGATCTTCGCCCGTAGTCGGGTTGTGATGTTTTGATCGATGTTTTGCTTATGTAATGTATTGTGTGAAGTGGCGAGTGTAAGCCAACTATCTCCTTTTGCAATTTAATCCCTCTTTTACATGAGTCGTGCAAAGATACCAAACTTGAGATCATTCTAGGATGGGCTTATACCTTTAAGTCGTGCCTCGACACGTAGGAGGTATAGTCCCATCCTGGGCATTACAGATACTATTTGGACACCGGAAGAGTTTTGCGGCGTACCGGGTAGTCATCGAATCACCGGAAGCTTCCGGAAGGCCCCGGGAGGTCTATGGGCCTAATGGGCCAAGGGGAGGAACACACACCAGCCCACAAGTGGGTTGGCACTCCCTCACCCTTGCCGACGGTCCTAGAAGAAGGAAAGGGGGTGCCACATCCTCCTGCCTTCCCCTCCATGTGAGAGAAAGGAAATGGGGGGCACCTCCTCCTTCCTTTCCCTTGGCGCCAAAAGAACGAAGGGGGTCGGCCTAGGACAAGAGTTGAGGGAGTCCTGGATTAAGGGGTCCTCGGGTGGCCGAATTATTCGTTATGGGCCGGACTGGTGGGCCGTGACGATCACCACAGATGATTATCCCTCGTATCCGGATAGGACTCATGTATGTGTAGAATGGAAAGTTTAAAGTCCGGGTGTAATGTCTCCTTCCTCTCCAAGATGATTATGTACAACCCTAGGTCCCTCCGGTGCATATATAAACCCGAGGGTTTAGTCCGTAGAGGCAGAATCACAATTGGCATAGGCTAGACTTCTAGGGTTTACCCATTACAATCTCAAGGTAGATCAACTCCTGTAACCTGATATTCATCAAGATCAATCTAGCAGGAAGTAGGGTATTACCTCCATTAAGAGGGCCCGAACCTGGGTACACATCGTGTCCTTGTTTCTCCCTGTTACCATCGATCCTCAGATACACAGTTAGGGACCCCCTACCCGAGATCCGCCGGTTTTGACACCAACATTGGTGTCGGTGTCAAAACCGGCAGATCTCGGGGTAGGGGTCCTGAGCTGTAGATCATGGATCAATGGGTAACATGAGACAGTGACACGATGTTTACCCAGGTTCGGGCCCTCTCTATCGAGGTAATACCCTACTTCCTGCTTGATTGATCTTGATGGATATAGAGATTACAAGAGTTGATCTACCTCGAGATAATATGTTGAGGTCTAAAACCTAAGGGTATGATGAATAATAATGATCTAGCATATCCCTATCGACTAGCCTGGCCTCGGTTTATATAATGTACCAGAGGCCTAGGGTAACAAGAGTCCTAGTCGAATACGCCGGTGAGGAGGAGTCCTTGTCTTGATCACCAAGTCTTGTGGAATCTTCCTTGTGTACACATCGACTGTCCGAACTGGCCCATGAGTGAATGGACATGAGGGTCCTCGGCCCAATCCAACTGACCGGGAGACGACGTGGTGAGTACCCCCTAATCCAGGACACCGTCAGTAGCCCCTGAACCGGTTTTCAAGTTGGGGACGCTCCTCGGTTCTTCCGAACTGTTCTTCGTCTTTGGTCGTCGGTCTTGAAAACTTGTTCAACAAATCTTCCCATCTTATATCTTGAGGGTTGCCAAGCTAAATCTGAAGATTTCACACGTCGGGTATCCGAGGAGCCTTTTAAGTCTTTGGCCTTTATCAATGCCTTATTACTTTTATGCCACGCCTCGGGTTCGAAGTGTTTCCCGTGCGGCTATGTCCTCTTGCGTCCAAGCTCCAACATCGGACTCCATCCAAGCTCCAACGCCAGACTGTATCCAAGCTCCAACGTCGGACATTATCCAAGCTCCAACGCCGGACTGTGTCCGAGCTCTTACGCCGGACCATGTCCGAGCTCCAACGCCGGACTATATCTGAGGTGTCATAGATCACCTCGGTTCAAAAAAGTTGAAGGAGTCTAGCCGAGCTTAATGCCAGAAATGCCCTCTAAGGAGCCAGCCACTTGCATCCGAGCTATATGCCGAACTGCTTCCAAGGTGGTTCAGCACCTCGATCATGGGTTGATTGTTTGCGGATTTTATTTTCGATGCAGGTAAATTTATTTGCTGACGAGATGTATTGCCAGTAACCCTCAAGGTGTCTATCGGCCTAAAATCCAAGATGCACCTGAAGGAAAATATGACACAGCTGATCCTAGTAGCTCCTGAGACTCAAGTCGTGAAATTGGCCAGAGGATGAACTCCTAGCTCCGCAACATACATAGGCATAGAAACGCAGTGTAATATATTAGAGGTAATAGTGATCGGAGGACGGGCCCCTGAGAGAGGGCCGTGAGAAGTCGCCGTGATATATCAGCTTGATGCCGGATAAGTCCTAGATGGTACTTATTGTTGTCCGAAGACGCGCGTGTCCATAGTTCGGTCACGCCGAACACTGAGCACTTTGAATTTTCTACATTGAATAGGCAATGCAGTATCCCCCGAGCCACTGGTCGGGTGGCAACACCAGATCAGGGGATCGATGTGCCCCTTTAATATTTATAAATAATGAGCACGAAGCCCAGTAGCCCCCGAGCATTAATGTGGGCACGGGTGGCCGAATTAAGGATCGATGTTCGTTTGACAGAAAAATTTGTTGGGTTTAACACAAACTTCTCGAAAAGAGAATAAAGATATCTTAAAGGAGCTAGATCCAGCGAAAGCTGGGCTCGCCAAGGTCGGCCTCAAGGGGTTTAAAAGATGGGTTGCGGTAAATGGATTTTACTCGCCATTTGTATGTGTAATGATTCTATGTATCCAAGTACTTTACATCATTAATGCTCGGATCCGCATTGTACAAAACTTTGTTGACTGATCATCGGCTTCAACCTCCTCGGCCAGTAGCCGGGGAGTGTTTGTCCTTCTTTATAAAGCCTTTATAAGAGCAAAGATTTACGACAAACAAGGCAATCCAGTCATACGGTTTTATAAACAAAGGTACATGGAGAGATATGTTATATTACTTTTTATTGTAAGAAACATCTTCCAAGGAAAATATTCCCGCCATCGGTTCCTTTCTTTGGGTTGTCATGCTGATCATGATCATGAAACCTCACCTCCGATCAATGTGGGAGGGAAATATTGAGGATTTTGTTCGGGGAAAGTTTCCAAACTATGTGGTCTAAATGAACCAAAATTTTCACTTCCGTCATTGCCGACCTATTATATTCTTTAAGATGGCTAGCTTTCGGCTTCTCCCAGTCTGAGGTACTAACACGGATGACCCGGAAGTAACAATCACAGAGGTGCTCCCTTTACCTCTGTCGGTGTCAAAACCGGCAGATCTCGTGTAGGGGGGCCCAAGCTGTGCATCTGAAGATCAATGGTAACAGGAGGCAGAGGACACGATGTTTACCCAAGTTCAGGCCCTCTCGATCGAGGTACAACCCTACTTCCTGCTAATTAGTATGGATGGATATGTGTACAAGAGTTGATCTACCTCGAGATCATAATGGCTAAACCCTAAGTCTAGCCAATGGGGATATTGTAATGATGATGATCCCTCTACAGACTAAACCCCTCGTCTTATATACACGCCTGAGGATACCTATGGTTACAAGGGTGACTTGGGGAGGAAGTAATTGACACATCCGGACTCAAAACCCGCCTTTCTACGTACATAGGAGTCGTGAACGAATACGGGGGAAGGTCTTCTGCTTCTTCTTTATACGGCCCACCAATGCGGCCCAGCTTCATTGACCTAGATGCGTGAGGACCCCTCAATACAGGACTCCCTCAGTATCCCCCGGACTTGCCTTCAAGGACGAGATTGTATCCGGCTTCATGTCTTCGGTCTTACAAGGTGAGCCCTTCTGGATGATAGTTCGGCTTCTTTAAATATTATAACTTGTCAGTTCCTCGCTGCCATCACCTTGGCTTCCACATGTCCAATGAATGCGAACCGTCTGGGCATATTTTTGCAAATACCCCCTGACTATTCAGAGAAATTGCCTATATAAGAGAATAGATCCAATCGCTTCTCCATCTCATTCCACGTGGAAGAAATCCCTAGTGCCTGCAAAAGATCTTCAGATATGGCCAGTGTCCCGAGCTCCTCCTCTCGCCCTCATGACCCTAGTGCAGGAGATTCGAAAAGTTTCTCCGTGTCCCATGCACATCTGCGAACACTGCAATTGCAGGGGTATCTCCCTCCGGAGGATCTAGTCCTCGTCCGGCCGGACTAACGTCCATTGACAACCAAGCCCTGGCGGAGTGCTTTCCCAACCCCTCCAAGGGAGAGCGGGTATGTTTAGTCCCCTACCTTCTAAGAGGTGTGGGGTTCCTGGTCCATCCCTTTCTTAGGGTACTCCTGGAGTTTTATAGCCTCCAACTGCACAATCTTACTCCAGCGTCAATCCTGCACATTGCGGGTTTTGTCGCTTTATGCGAACTGTTTTTGGGCTGCGAGCCCCACTTTGAGCTATGGAGGAAGTACTTCTGCCTCGTTCCTCGATTAGAAGAGGGATCCATATTTGAAGTTGGGAGCGCCGAAGTGTGGCGTACAGCCGGGACAGGTTACCTGCCCGGTACTCCGAAGAAGGCATCTGATGAGTGGCCCTCCGAGTGGTTTTACATCGAGGATGTCGCTTTGCTGGATCCAGTTCGGCAAGGACTTCCCCCGTATTCTAGTGCTCCTCCAAAGAAGCTTTTCAACTGGCGTCCCCGGGGTCCCTTAGAGGAAGAGAGTGCGGAGGTTAATCGACAGGCCGGCAAGATCAAATTGCTTGCCAGTTCGGGTTTAACTATAATCAATGTGATGGCCATTTCGATGATGCGACGAGTGCAGCCGCTCCAAGCCAGAGGTCTTCCAATGTATCACTATAATGGTCAGAATGACGCCTCGCGCCGCCTGTGCCTGGATATGGATGACCCTGTCATTATAGGCGCAATCCTGGAAGGCTTCTATAAGGGAGAGAAGCAAGATTTTATCCGTTTAACATGCCGGGAAGCCCTTTCCATGTACAATCTTCCCGACTGGGTAAGTCCTTCTCCTTGGTTGTTTAGATGTTTTCAATTATGAGGTTTTAACCGAACTGTGTTCAGTTGCTCCCGATAGGAGTGGAGGAAGGTGGTAAGGGGGATTAACAATCCCGCCCCGCAGTGGGAGAACCCATTTCAAAAAGCGGGCCCTGGATACGAATAAGATCCAGATGTAGGCATAGAGTTAGAAGAGGGAGTCTTCTATCAAGCCTGCCGTGGGGGCACCTTGGTGGCTATAGTGGCCGATTACCCAGGCCTCATTCCTTCTTCTAGTGTAAGCAATTTAGGGTACATCTCGCAAACGAGAAGATTCCCAGTGCGCATTTACCCAATGTATTCTATTATGTTTAAACAGGGACGACACTCCTCATGCCGAACTATGCGTAGGCCGTTGACCCGGAGGGCGGCGCCCGCGTCGGGCGAGGTTTTGAAGCGGAAAAGGACCACGATCTTCAGCGGACCTTCAAAGAGGTATGTTTGTTTTATCATGTGCTAGGTGTGAAATCATTATTATAACTTTTCGCATTGTCTATTCCTTTTAGGAGGAATGCAAGCAGAACTGTCTTTGGAAGCGACGCAGGCCGAGCTCCAGCCAATCCGGCACCAGGCCCGTCAAGGGTGAATGCTAATTCGGTGCCGGAATGTCCTCTCCAGGAGGATTCGGGTGAAGTATCCGCTACCAATTCTGAAGTGGAGGTCGCGATGATTCATCGGCGGCGGAAAGCAGCCATGCGTGACCCTGGCTTCTCTGCGGAGGTGTTCAACGCCCTTACTTCTGTCGATGCCTATATCCGAGCCGCCCAAGACGGACTCGTCAGAGCCGCTCATCAGCTTTCAAAGGATATGAGGGTAAATTTTTGTTATTTGAGTATTATCCTGCCAGTAGCCCTCGAGACTTAAAGCAGTTGGTACAACTGATTTGAGGATCATTGCATTTTTATAGGTCATTCGAGAAAAGAATAACTCTTTGTCCAAGGAACTTGAGCAGTGCCGGACCCAACTTGACGAATTGAAAATTTCGAAGGAATCCGGAAAGGATGATGTTGGTAAGAATAATTGTGTCCGGAAACTATGACATTTCTGCTGATTACTATGATGTATATACTAATGTGTAATATAGCAATATGATCGACCGACCAACTGGAGAGGGAACTAAGAGCTACTTTAGCGGACAAGAAGTTTGCCGAAGAGGAAAAAGCCGCTGGCAAGCATGCACTAATGCAGGCGATGGAAAAAAGGAACCAAGTGCAAGATATAAATATTAGGCTCGAACAGGAGCTAAAGGGCGTAAAGGCCCAACTCTCAAGCTCCTTGGAGGAGAACCGGAGGCTAAAAAGTGGCATCTTTAGTATGTCTCTTATACCTAGCTCTCCTTATAGTCTTGTAGTTTTAAAAGTTTCTTATAAGAACGTTTCCTGCATGTTTATTAACTGGTCAGCTTGAAGGCGGGGTGTCTGGATTTGAGGGCGATGTGCCGCAGGAGCTTTCCAGGGTCCATGAACAGGCTCAGAAGGCCATGAAGAGTATGGCCAGAGCTCTATGGCCCGGCGATTCCCCTCCAGAATCTATAGAGGACTTGGCGGACCTGTTCAAAGGGGCTCGGTGCCGCTTTGAACTATGGAAAGCCTCAGCATGCCGCATGGGTGCTCGAGAAGCATGGGCTATGGTGAAGACGTGTTTTACTCGCCTTGATCCAAATCACATGGCCCGTGTGGGACCTCGAGGGCCTGATGGACAAGAAATTCCTCCGCGTTTGGTATATGACCAAGTAGGTTTAGCTGCTAAGTTGTCCCAACAGGACTGTGTACTAGACCGCCTGATAGAGGGCATAGAAAATGAATAGTCGTTTGATTCTATGTATCAATGTACTTTTACCATCAAACTTATCTCTGGCCGAATTTGTATAAAATTTGTCATTGCCGACCATCTGCTTCGACCTCCATAAACCCGAAGGCTGGAGTGTGTCTGAATACTATATCTGTGACGAGCATGTGATATGTTCGGAAACCAGGCAATCCGGTCATAATTGCTTGAACAGACGAACTGAGTTCGGGGAGTTATGTTATATTACTATTTAACGTAAGAAACATCTTCCAGAGAGAATAGTTTCGTTAGGGGTTACTTTCCGTGGGTCGGCGTGCATAAAGATGCGGGCCTAGGATTTCAATCCCATGATGGGGATAGTAGGAAGCAATTTCCTGTGATTTTTACAATACACTTTAGAATGCGATATGTCGTGTATCCGCCGACCAATTATTCCCTTAAGAGCGCTACCTTTCGGCTTCACCCAGTCTGAGGTACATATCCGGATTATCCGGCTGTAACAATCGCAGAGGTGCTCCCTTTACACCCTAGTCGAACAATCGAAAACGTAGGGGTAAGCATAGGAGCCAGGGAACCCAGCTTGGCCAGAACTTAAGTCATATCGGTGCATATAATGGCAAGGATGAACTGTAAAAACAGGCGACATTTTTAAGCAAGAAGCTTTATTGATGATGGGCTTCGTTAAAGAAGCCCCCAGGTATATGTGCAGACGTACTCATCCTGTGGCAGTTTGGGCGAGCCGAATACTTACCAAGTAAATGAAAAGAGAAAAAAGGGAGAGAAACAAGAAAATAAAAGACAAGACCTAACTTATAAAGAGGAAGAAATTGCTACCGAATTATCCATAGAATCGTCGAAGCCTGGCAGCGTTCCAAGGGTTCGGCTCAAGGCGGTTGTCATGTGCATTGCGAAGGCGATAGGCTCCACCGGTGAGTACTTCGTCAATAATGAAGGGGCCCTCACATTTTGGTTTGAGCTTGTTCTTTTTCTTCTCCGGTAGGCGTAAAACGAGTTCGCCGACGTTGTATGTCTTGGCCCGCACTTCTCTGCTCTAGTATCGCCTAGCATGTTGTTGGTAAAATGCGGAACGTGCTAGCGCTGTATCGCTCTCCTCTTCAAGTCCATCTAGGTTACCCTGCCGATCTAGCTCGGCTTCTCTTTCCTCGTACATGCGCACTCTAGGTGAGTCATAAATAATGTCGCAGGGCAAGACAGCCTCTGCGCCGTACACCATGAAAAAAGGTGTATATCTGGTCGTATGATTGGGCGTGGTCCGCAGCCCCCAGAGTACGGAGTCAAGCTCTTTGACCCAGTGTTTATCAGACTCCCATAGGGAGCGCACTAGTCGGGGTTTAATGCCGCTCATAATCAGACCATTGACCCTTTCGACTTGACCATCTGTTTGAGGATGGTATACGGAAGCGTAGTCGAGTTTTATACCCAACTTTGCGCACCAATTTTTTACCTCGTCAGCTGTGAAATTGGAGCCATTATCTGTGATAATACTATGCGGGACATTATAACGGTGTACTATGATGTATATGAAATCTATCATAGGTCCTGCTTCAGCTGTTTTTACCGGCTTGGCTTCTATCCATTTAGTGAATTTGTCCACCATCACGAGTAAGTATTTTCTTTTATGACTTCCCCCTTTAAGGGGTCCGACCATATCAAGCCCCCAGACCGCAAAAGGCCAAGTAATGGGGATTGTTCTCAGTGCGGTGGGAGGCATGTGACTTTGATTTGCAAAAAGCTGGCAGCCAACACAATGTTGGACTAAGGTTTGGGCATCTGCTCGGGCAGTAGGCCAGTAAAAGCTAGCGCGAAAAGCTTTGCCTACGAGCACCCTTGCTGCGGCACGGTGACCGCCCATTCCAGCATGTATTTCAGTGAGAATTCTCCTTCCCTCTTCTTCTGAGATGCACCTTTGGAGAATACAAGATGTGCTTTTCTTGTATAGTTCACCTTCGTGAACTTTGTAGGCTTTAGAGCGCCAGACTATGCGGCGGGCCTCATTCTGGTCATCGGGGAGTTCCTGCCTATTAAGGTAAGCTAGGAAAGGCTCTGTCCAGGTGGCTATAACAGCCATGATTTCATGAGCCGAAGGAGTTATATCCATGCTTGGCTCTCCAATGACTTCGTGATTGAGTTCGGCTGGGGGTGTGTTTGGATCTGTATTCATATCGCCGCTCGCATCCTGCCATGTTACTGATGGCTTAAACAACCGTTCCACAAATGTGTTCGGTGGGACGGGGTCACATTTAGCTCCCATGCGTGCGAGTACGTCGGCTGCCTGGTTATTATCCCGGGCCACGTGATGGAATTCCAACCCCTCAAATCGAGCCGACATTTCTAATATGGCGTTGCGATAAGCTGCCATTTTTGAATCCTTCGCATCAAAATCCCCCTTGATTTGGGAGATGGCGAGGTTTGAGTCTCCGCGTGCCTCGGGGCGTTGGATGCCCATTGATACGGCTAGTCGGAGACCATGCAATAGGGCCTCATATTCGACCGCATTGTTCGAGTCCGTATACATAATCTGTCAAACGTACCGAACTGTATCCCCTGTTGGAGATGTCAGTATTACACCGGCCCCCAGTCCGGATATCATTTTGGAACCGTCGAAGTACAATGTCCAGTGGGAGTATGAGCGGTATTCTTAAGGGAGTTCAGCTTCGGTCCATTCTGCGACGAAGTCGGCCAACACCTGTGATTTAATAGTCCGGCGCGGCTTGTAAGATATTTCGAACGGTAGGAGCTCAGTGGCCCATTTTGCTATGCGTCTCGTGGCTTCTTTATTATTGATAATATTATTGAGTGGTACCTCAGATGCCATTGTGATCGAACACTCTTGAAAGTAGTGCTTGAGTTTCCGAGATGACATGAAGACGGCATAGGCAACTTTTTGATAGTGGGGGTACCGTGCTTTACACGGTGTGAGAACCTCGGATACATAGTATACGGGCTTTTGAATGGGAAATTTATGTCCCTCTTCGGCTCATTCGAGGACGAGCACGGCACTCACCACCTGGTGAGTGGCTGATATGTACAGCAACATTGGTTCGCCAACACCGGGGGCGACTAGGATTGGGTTGCTTGCTAGTAAAGGTTTTATTTCTTCTAATCCGGCTGTGGCCGCATTTGTCCATTCGAAATTGTCAATGCGTCGTAGCAATCTGTAAAGTGGCTATGCTTTTTCTCCTAACCTGGAGATGAAGCGGCTTAAAGCCGCTATGCAGTCTCCTAGTTCTTGCACTTGCTTCAGATTGGTTGGTATTTTGAGTTCTGACAGGGCCCAGATTTTGGCTGGGTTAGCTTCGATTCCACTATGGTATACGATGAACCCTAATAACTTTCCGGCTGAAACACTGAAGACACATTTTTCGGGATTGAGCCTTATGTCATATTCTCGGAGGTTGGCAAACGTAAGGCAGAGATCATCCACCAAGGTTTCGACGTGTTTGGTCTTTACGACGACATCGTCAACATATGCCTCCACTGATTTGCCAATTTGTTTTTCTAAGCATGTTTGAATCATGCGTTGATATGTGGCGCCAACATTTTTGAGTCTGAAAGGCATAGTGTTGAAACAAAAAGGGTAGTACGGGGTAATGAATGCCGTTGCGGCCTGATCGGATTCTTTCATCTTTATCTGATGGTATCTGGAGTAGGCATCAAGGAAGCACAACGAGTCATGTCCGGCCGTTGCATCGATGATTTGGTCAATGCGGGGCAAGGGAAAGGGATCCTTTGGGCAGGCCTTATTCAAGTCTGTGAAATCAACACAGAGGCGCCAGGATTTATCCTTCTTCGGTATCATGACTAGGTTGGCTAGCCAGTCCGGATTTTTGATTACTCTAATGAATCCGGATTCCAATTGTTTGGCTAACTCTTCTCCCATTGCTTGTCTTTTGGGTTCAGAAAATCATCGCAGTGACTGCTTGACTGGTTTGACCCTTTTATAGTATTGAAGTCGTGTTCGGCCAGCCTACGTGGGATTCCTGGCATGTATGAAGGGTGCCAGGCGAATATATCCCAATTTTCCCGAAGGAAGGCGCGTAATGCGTTGTCTACCGCCGGATCCAGTTGTGCCCCGATGGCTGCTGTTTTATTAGGGTCCATTGGGTGCACTTGGAATTTGATGATTTCGTCAGCAGGCTTGAAGGAGGTAGACTTCGATCTTTTGGCGAGGATGACGTCGTTGGCATCCACCTTTGATCGTAGGGTAGTTAGTTCTTCAACCGCGAGAGCTTCGGATAATGCCTCTAAGTCTAAGGATGCCATTCTATTTTTGGCGCGGAGTGCTCTATCCGGATCACTTATTATCGTGATCACCCCATTGGGCCCTGGCATTTTAAGCTTCATGTACCCGTAATGGGGTATAGCTTGAAAGTGTGAGAAAGCGTCCCGTCCTAGAAGTGCATGGTATCTGCTATGAAAGGGCACAATGTGAAAGAGTAGTTCCTCCAATCTGTAGTTGTCGGGTGAACACTTGGCCTCGCGGCTTGGTATAATTCCCTTAAAGGTTGTGTTGGTGTGCTCAATGTGGGATTTCTCGACCTGCATTTTTGCAAGCGTCTCCTCATATATGAGGTTTAGTCTGCTTCCTCCGTCCATAAGTACTTTAGTGAGGCAAAATCCATCTACTATTGGGTCCAGTACAAGAGCTGCTAATACTCGGATCGGTCGGACTCGAGGTGCGTCTTCGGCAGAAAAATTGATTGCTGCATCGCTCCATGGGCTTGCAGAGCTAATTTGGTAAACCTCGGCAAGTTCGCGATTTGCTCTCTTGCGACGGTTATTTGAGGAGAACGCCTCAAAGATAGTGAAGACATTGGTGTCATTCTCCCTTGGTGCGGTAGTGGCAAGAAGTGTCGTACCGCTTTTTGCTACCTGCCGGAGTACCCAGCATGCTCTAAGGCGATGGTTTGGGACATTATCCGGGGTTGTGTGTATTTGGCAAGGTGTATCGAGTAGTTTGTCCAATACGGACATGTGCCTTGAAATAGGCTTGTTCTTCTTGCCAATAGGAATGCTATCGACTGACCAACTAGGGTAAGTCTGTTTAGCTTTGTTAACGTACTGTCCGGAGATGGACCGTTCCAGAGGTGTATTCTGGGCTTTCCAAGTATTTTCCATTGCGTAGTACTTCCGTACTAACTGCGATAATTCTGTGAAACTCAGAAAACGGCGTCGGTTGAGGGCGTTCAAGACTCCCTCATCCATGAAATTGCGGTGAAATAAGGAGATCACTTTGTCGTCGCAGCAGTCCCTGATCTTGATTTTAACAAGTAAGAATCTGGCCTAGAAGTGGTTGACCATTCCCCGGGCTGCTGCTGTATGTTCGTGAGATCATCTATGTCCGGGATTCTGGATTTACTTGAAGAGTTTTTCCCAGGGTGGGTGGGTGTTGGTAATTTTAAATCCAGACCTAGAGTGATATTCGGGGTTTTAACAACCTCCGTTGGTGACAATCCGGACGCGATGGGGTCTGATTTCCCTTCAGGTCCGGCGCCGGTCCCAGAGCTCAAGGAACATAATGCGTCCCCTAATAAGGAGGTGTTCGGCTCGATGGGTTCGGAGCCGGACTGTGGCGGTCTCCGTCTGGAGAGGAGAAGTCTCTATGGCGTCGTTCTCGACTGCTGCTACTAGATGAGTAATCGAAGAAGGGTCGATCTCATCATGGACGGATTTAAGTCCAATCCAATCTCCTAGCGACGAGAGCCCCAGGGCGGCGATGCGATCCAGCAGCTCGTTTAAGGGCAAGAGTTCTACCAAAGTCGCGTCATCGGAATAGCCGGAATCGGCATAAAGGTGATGCTCGACGACCGCATGGGTGCGGCCGGCCCCAAGGCCATGCAGGTGCATATGGTGAACCCGCTGAGCTAGAGAACCTGGCCAATAGCCAAGTTGTTTCCGAGGGTGATCTCGCCGTTGATGATGAGGCGTGCCATCGATCGCTCATTGTGAGCGCACAGTGGAGCTCTCAATGAAAGCACCATTGTCGGTGTCAAAACCGGCAGATCTCGGGTAGGGGGGCCCAAGCTGTGCGCCTGAAGATTGATGGTAACAGGAGGCAGGGGATACAATGTTTACACAGGTTCAGGCCCTCTCGATCGAGGTAAAACCCTACTTCCTTCTATATTAGTATGGATGGATATGTGTACAAGAGTTGATCTACCTCGAGATCGTAATGGCTAAACCCTAAGTCTAGCCAATGGGGATATTGTAATGACGATGATCCCTCTACAGACTAAATCCCTCAGCTTATATACACGCATGAGGAGACCTAGGGTTACAAGGGTGACTTGGGGAGGAAGTAATTGACCCATACAGACTCAAAACCTGCCTTTCTACGTACATAGGAGTTGTGACCGA
The DNA here is from genome assembly GCA_902687465.1 of Secale cereale. Taxonomy (NCBI): domain Eukaryota; kingdom Viridiplantae; phylum Streptophyta; class Magnoliopsida; order Poales; family Poaceae; genus Secale; species Secale cereale. Next base: position 483,967,506 of record LR738713.1, read on the forward strand.
ATACGGGGGAATGTCTTCTGCTTCTTCTTTATACGGCCCACCAGTGCGGCCCAGCTTCATTGACCTAGATGCGTGAGGACCCCTGAATACAGGACTCCCTCAACCTCCCAGCCGAACAATCGGGAACGTAGGGGTAATCATAGGAGCCAGGCAACCCAGCTTGGCTGAAATCTAAAGTCAAATTGATGCATATTTATGGCTTTATAACGATAATTATGAAAGGCACTGCTTGTTTATTGAATACAAACGCTAAGGATATGTTTATTTTGACTCTGTTGCGACCGTTTATCATTTGAAAGTGGCCCATCGTTGGCTTCCACCCCTTTGTAGATGCTACGCATGGGTGTTACCGCAATAACGAAACAACCCTTAGCCAACGTCTCAGTGCCCGGAGGCGATTGTGTTAGCGGAAACAAGGCAATCAAATATGCGGGCTTTATAACTTTCACTTAGTCATAGGAGCTTAAATTGGGGAAGCTAGCTACGAGCCCCCGGTTAGTGTTCGGCCACGACCATAGTCTAGCCATTAACACTTTGGCCAATGTTTTGAAAAGCCCGTCGTTTAACACGGGGTGACCTGCATCGATCTTATATTTTAACACAGTCTTTGGATCGCTGACCAGTTTACGCTCATTGTACCAGTCAGTTTTCGGCTTTCTCCACTGAGGCGCTTAACCATTCAAGCTGGAAGCACAATCGCAGTGGTTCTCCCTTTGCACACCTAGCCGAACAAAGCGGAACATAGGGGGCAATCATAGGAGCCGGGCAATCCAACTATTGACTGAAGACACAATGCAAAACGGGTGCATATAAAGCAATATCCGAGAACGTTTTGCCGAAGACTCCTCGGAGTACCTTGGCTTTTGGTGGGTTCGGCTGTAGCCTAGCCCCCCATTAATATTGCCAATGCTTTAAATGAGTCTAACATTGCACTGCTCGGGAACTAGTCCCGATGTGGTGTGTATTTTGTAAACACCGAGATGTAGTTCAGCGGGAAAGATGCCGAACTGTGGGTCGAAAAAGATCTCCCGAGCTGAATTATAATGTTGGGCACCTCGGTCATGAGGATGTCCCGCTTCCTGAAGAAAAAACATACAAATAGCTCAAAAAGCGCCATGAGCTTGAAAAGCCAAAAACTTATGTAAAAACTTGACGTCCGAACTAAATCAAGTCATTGGTGCCAATCCGAAATTTGGTCTTAAAAAATCATGCTTCTGTCGTCCTTTAACATGACACATGTGATCTTGAAACTTCAAGCGGGTCAGCCTTTGGGTTCAACCTGCTTATCTCGAAGGCGGAGTGCTTCTCCGAGGCCAGTTTAGCAAACTAAACTCGAGCGGCTTTGAAGAGAAACCAAGCTATTCGGCTATTGACCACACACTCGACTCGAAAAAGGAGCAGTAGAAAATGACTTTGCAACGACCAAGAAGAAAAAACATTTACTATAAAACGGCTCATATAAATTAAAGAGCCCCAGTTAACATGGGTAAAGGGAGGTTCTTTTAACAAACTGCGTATGTGAGCGTGGTCGAACAGAACACAAGCTAAAAAATTAAAACTTTGAGCATGAAAGCGACTTAGCTGGTTAATGTGTTCAATGTTGATGACGCGACTCGAGCTTACGGAGGGACGAGGTCCCAGCCCCCAAGCCGATCCTGAGGTGTCCGAGTAAAGAACTCGTCAATTCAAAGAGTGAAGCCCCCAGTCTAGCCGAGGTGTGGCTAATGACGTCGGAGTCTCCGGCTGAGTAGGTTGATGAAGCGAACGGCGCGGGGTTGCCAACACAGGGCAGCACGCCAAGGCGACGACACAATTATGTCGATGGATGTCGGACGACGACGTCAGCACGCCAAGGTGACAGCGCGGCTTGGTCTGAACCAATCTCCTGCACACATAAAATAGTGCAAGCCAGAAAGAATAACAATAATATGCTTAAAAATTCTTCTACTTAATTAATTTAAGTGAAGTAAATAATTAAAGATATATGGCCTGAGTGTCGAGGTGATGGAGCAGGTCGGTAAGGTGATGTTGCAGCCACCATGCCAGCCGATGTGTCGAAGCTGGTTGGCCGGTGACATCGAAGTCACTAGAGCATGTTTATGAAGAAATAGCAGAGATCCCGATCCGACCGAGGTGACAAAGCCTCCATGTCAGGCGATGAGTCAGAGCAGGTCGGCTGGTAATGCCGAATTCACTGGAGTAGGTTTGATGAAGATATGGTGAAGTCCCTGGTCTAGCCGAGGTGACAGAGTAGGTCGGTAAGGAGACGTTGCAGCTCCCATGTTGATACGTCTCCAACGTATCTATAATTTTTTATTGTTCCATGCTATTATTTATGATGTTTTGGATGTTTATTGGGCTTTGTTATACACTTTTATATTATTTTTGGGACTAACCTATTAACCCAAAGGCCCAGTCCAGATTGTTTTTTTTTGCCTATTTCAGGGTTTTACAGAAAAGGAATATCAAACGGAGTCCAAACGGAATGAAACCTTCGGGAGAGATATTTTTGTAACGATATCTTTACGAGAGACTTGAGAACCACATAATAGGGCACACATGGCATCCACGAGGGTGGGGGGCACCCCCCCTCTACAGGGCACGCCCCCTGTCTCGTGGGCCCCGCGTTGGTCCCCCGGTGCCCTCCTTCCTCCTATATATACCCATGTACCCCGAAAACATCAGACACGGAGAGAAAACCCTAGTTCCACTGCCGCAACCTTCTGTTCCTGTGAGATCCCATCTTGGGGCCTGTTCCGGAGCTCCGCCAGAGGGGGGATCTACCACATAGTGCTTCTACATCAACACCATCGCCTCACCATGAGTTGTGAGTAGTTTACCACAGACCTTGGGGTCATAGTTAGTACCTAGATGGCTTCTTCTCTCTTTCTGGATCTCAATACCAAGTTCTCCTCGGTCTTCGAGGAGATCTATTCGATGTAATCTCTTTTTGCGGTGTGTTTGTCGAGATTCGATGAATTGTGGGTTTATGATCAAGATTATCTATGCTAAATATTTGGTTCTTTTCTGAATTCTTTTATGTATGATTATAATATCCTTGCAAGTCTCTTCGAATTATCGGTTTAGTTTGGCCTACTAGATCTATAGTTCTTGCAATGGGAAAAGTGCTTGGCTTTGGGTTCAATCTTGTGGTGTCCTTTCCCAGTGATAGTAGGGGCAGCAAGGCACGTATTGTATTGTTGCCATCGAGGATAAAAAGATGGGGTTTATATCATATTTCTTGAGTTTATCCCTCTACATCATGTCATCTTGCTTAAGGCGTTACTCTGTTCTTATGAACTTAATACTCTAGATGCATGCTGGATAGCGGTCGATGTGTGGAGTAATAGTAGTAGATGCAGAATCGTTTCGGTCTACTTGTCACGGACGTGATGCCTATATATAATGATCATGCCCAGATATTCTCATAATTATTCTCTTTTCTATCAATTGCTCGACAGTAATTCGTTCACCCACCATAGAATTCTGCTATCATGAGAGAAGCCACTAGTGAAACCTATGGCCCCCGGGTCTATTCTCAACATATCAATCTACAATCTACTTTACTTTACCATTTTTACTTTCTGTTCTTATATCCACAAATACCAAAAATATCAAACTATCATATCTATCAGATCTCACTTTCGTAAGTGACCGTAAAGGGATTGACAACCCCTTATCGCGTTGGCTGCGAAATTCTTATTTGTTTGTGCAGGTGCGAGGGACTCGCACGTGGTCTCCTACTGAATTGGTACCTTGGTTCTCAAAAACTGAGGGAAATACTTATGCTACTGTGCTGCATCACCCTTTCCTCTTCGAGGGAATACAATGCAAGCTCGAGAAGTAGCACATGTCACCCGAGGTGTTGAAGTAGTTCGGCGTTATGGACATCATCTTGAAGAAGCAACAGTGCGGCCATGCCGACGCATGTCGTAACTTGTGACGCGGTCAATGCCGGCTTGAAGAAGTGACCATGCAGCGATGCCGGTGTGCCCGCTCCGTGGAATCCGTGGGGCGGCATTGTTGTTGATGATTTATCCTTTGCGATTCCGAACTCTTGTTCAGCTTGCCGAGATGATTATCCGAAGAAGTTTGAGCTCGGCTCAACAAAGTGACGACGTGTCTAGCACAGGTTAGCAGCCGTGGAGCAATATTGCTGAATTAGTTTGACACCGGCATGATGGTGAAGATTACCTCAGAGGAGGCTTAAAATTTTATGGGCACGTGTTTAAAAACAACGCACAATACTCTAGAAGAAAATTCCTTTAAAAAGGTTGTCCAATACCCTGTGTCATGAAAAATGATGAATTCGGGTTGGGTCTGTATTCGCGCAGAAAATAGATCGGAAAATTGGTCCACTCATCGGAAGGTTCCAAGAGTTTGAACCGTCGGATCGAGCTGAAATTTTGAGGGGTGGTAGATATGGGAATTCCACAGCCGATGAACAGTTGGATCTTCCAAAGGATCTCCGAGCTGGGCTCTAGAGACCACGCCCTAAACATGTCCAGATTCCCTTCCAGATTTGACAGGGCTCCGGTATATCGTAGATCGTCGGAGCTTCCTCCATCGGAACGCGACCAAATTTTTCATGGTTGTTATATACTTAATTCCATACGATTCCACTGAAGCAATCGTTAAAGCGACACTCGACAAGGTGGTGGCGGCGGATACAATTTTGTCGTCTAGAAAAACAGTGCGGTCGCTCAAGGGCAATGTTGATGTTGAGCCCCTAAGCTCCATGGATGATTCACCCATGATCTTGATAGAGATCGAAGTTGATGCTGATAGAGGCCCTCGTTCGAATATGATGATCTGAGACGGGGCGGAGTCCTTGGTTGAGCCAAGGTGACCAGTCGAGCCGGTGACGAAGCGACGTCGCAGTTAATCTGCAGACGAGCCATTGATCCTTCATTGACCTCACAGCGGAATTCTCAACGAAAGCACCATTGTCGGTGTCAAAACCGGCAGATATCGGGGTAGGGGTCCTGAGCTATCGATCATGGATCGATGGGTAACAGGAGACAGGGACACGATGTTTTCCCAGGTTCAGGCCCTCTCTATCGAGGTAATACCCTACTTCCTGCTTGATTGATCTTGATGAATATAGAGATTACAAGAATTGATCTACCTTGAGATCATATGTTGAGGTCTAAAACCTAAGGGTATGATGAATAATAATGATCTAGCATATCCCTATCGACTAGCCTGGCCTCGGTTTATATAATGTACCAGAGGCCTAGGATAACAAGAGTCTTAGTCGAATACGCCGGTGGGGAGGAGTCCTTGTCTTGATCACCAAGTCTTGTGGAATCTTCCTTGTGTATGCATCAGCTGTCCAAACTGGCCCATGAGTGAATGGCCATGGGGGTCCTCGGCCCAATCCAACTGATCTGGAGACGACGTGGTGAGTACCCCCTAATCCCGTCAATTGGTGCTTTCATTGAGAGTTTCGCTATGTTGTTGACAGAAGGCTTGATGGCTCGTTTCATCATCAACAACGGCGCCACCCCCGGGGAGGTCTTCCTTCCCGGTCAGCGTTTCGTATTTGGTGGCTTTGTGCTATGCGCCAACTCGGATGGCCACCTTGAGCAGGTTGACAGCTATGCCTCTGGCCATCAGATCAGGTTTGGAAGTCTGAATTACGTCGCCAACATCCGAGGAGATTTGATCTTCGAATGATTCACGCCCTCGGCTGTCGCTCCCTGCCTACACGGTGAAGACATCTCAGATCTATCATCAGATCCCGTATAGGGGTCAACACCCATGTCCGCTCGGGCCCTAGATCCGGAGCAGATCACTTCGTCCGAAGACGAAAGGATAAACCCCGCCGGACTCTTTCCCTCTATGGAACTTTTAGCCGAAGGCTCAACGGTGATCGTGCCGCTCACTGACCCAGAATCGAACGGGACTCTACCCACTGCTGGGAAGCCAGACTCGCTTCCAATTACGAGCTCTGAACTCTTGGGATCTGCACTCTCTGGGCTCGACCAAGTGGTCATCACCGAGCCTGGCTCCGCAGACCCTCAAGCTCCTATCCAGCTCTCTCTCTTAAACAAGGCTTTGGACTTACTGCAATCTCTCGCCTTTACGGAGGATTTGCCACCGAATCGTGCCCAGTTAAAACTGGGGGCTGATATTAGGGAATTTTTCTTCCCATCCACCACCCACTTAGTATCCATGATCGAAGACTTAACCGACGTACTAGACTATGCTTCCGAAGACTACGATGGCATGGACCACGACGTCGAAGCTGTTCTAGATCAAAACACGCCTGTCACCGTGCGATGGACGACCATGTCTACCTATGACGTATACATGGTGGACACACCCCAGGAGAAGGACGGCAATGGCGACAAAGATCTAGAAGAGGATAAGCCTGTCGATGAACCTCCTAAGTGCCAACGTCAGCGGCGCCGCTCACGATCACGTCGAGAAAGGGAAAGTAATACCAGCGCCAGAGACAATGAGGCTCCGGAGGAAGCCGAAGACCCTGTAGAGCCAGCGTTGGAGCAGGACGAGCGGGAGGATGGTCAATGGAGTCCCGAACAACTCACCGATCACAATGATTCCGAAGATAGTAACTACCTACCAGTCTCCAAAGAGGATGTCAGCCTGGGAGACAAGGAATTCATCGTCCTAGAGGAACCCCTCGAACAAGAACGCTTTTAGCGACGGCTTATTGCCACAGCAAGGAGCCTAAAAAAGCAGCAGCTACGGCTTAAAGCCGAACAGGATACGCTCAACGACAGATGAAATGAAGTGCTAGGCGCCGAAGAGAGATATTGTCATGCCCCGAGACCGGGCCTAGGCGAGATAGCCGTCGCGCGCCTATAGACTAGAGGCCTATAGGCATGCAAGGCGTGATTAAGCAGGCATAAACTAGCAGTGGATCACAAAAGCTCATGTATTTACTATACAAATTCCTTTCCATTTACAAATATCCAAAATACATTAAATTCTCTAGTCGCTTCCCACCCGCTGGTCAAGCCTAGTCTTGGATGATGACATCTTCTGGACATTCTTACGCTAAACAACAATTGCATCTAAAAATCATAGGAAGCAAGGGTGAGTACGGCAAGTCATACTCGACAAATAGATACTTCACTATTCAACAAGGGGCAATGATATATTGGTGTAGATCAACAGATGAACTGAATCCATAGGATAAACAAGGTAATAATCACTCGAACATATTTAAGTGGAAATGAACAAAAGAACAATAACTGGATTTAAACACAGTCACATCGGGTTAACTGCATTGAAAGCGGGATTAATAAGGTAACTATCAGTGGAGCTAATTCATCTAAGGAACAACGTAATTGGATGTAAAGGAAACAACAATGAATATATTGGCATCACACATGACCGCAAGCTTCCCAACCCGGGAGTCACATGGGTGAAATTTCACACTTTTACGCTCTTAAGAGGGGTACTCCGACGTCGATAGCCTCGACTAGGACCACACAGGTTACAGAAGAGCAGAGCTCTTGTACCCACTAAGACCCGGACACCTGAACCTACTGATGTCAATCGCTCCTACGGATCCATCACTGACACGTTCCCGAACAAGGTCCGTCCTTAGCGGGGAGCCCAGATAGTCCCATACCTGAACTGTGACCGGTACAATACGTTTGCCGTCATGACACCAATATAGATAGATAGAGTATGATATGTGACCGGATCAACGATAGGATCACTGAGGTATCAGCCAGAACAATACACTCATGCCTTTACATGGGTTCCTCTCAAAACACACTGATTCCATTCACGAATGGATACGAAGATGACATGGCTCTCTCGAATACTAGAGATCAATGAAGAGATTAACAAGATCAAGGTGCAACAGCACAGTCAGATAATCGAAGAAGACAACAACAAAGCAGGATTGGGGAGTTACCAAAGCAACTACTTGCCTTGGAACCAGATTTATTCTGCATGCCATGAACCTTGAAATCAGTATTATCTCTATCGACCAAACGGGCGATTGTATAAACATTGTGCCATGGTACAGTATATTTTATGTATTCTCCTTGGTTCTTTTCCGTGCCAACTGTAAAGGCAATATCTCTCCGTTTGTTTGCTTGCACAGATGCATGCCAACAGCTCCTCCTCGCTCTGTCCTCTCCACTGAACTCTAGCTCTCTCTCTCTCTCATGTTATCTATATTCTCACTTTCATTTGCTTGGGGCTGTGTTGTGAAGTAGCAGCGTGAGATCTCTATTTATAGGAGGCAAGAACCATGCAGAGGTCTAAAATATCTAAGCCTAGACAGTGATCCACTTCTCTTAAGAGCATCTCCAGCCGTGGTGCCCCCCAGGACGCGTTTTATCGGCCTCCTGGGGTTGCCCCGGCGAAATTTTTGCCCTGAGGAGAAGCATTTTTTCAGTCGTCCCCCCACTAGTACGTGGCACAAGGAGGACGGGCGAGGGCAACAGCTGCACCGAGATTGACTCAACGGCACAGCGGCACAGCGCGTCGGCTCCGCTCGCCGCGTGGTAGCTCGGCGACGAGCACCCGCCGGCACAACGGACACGAGGAGTGCGAGCGCAGCCAGGCGTCGACGCAGGCCGCATGGAATGCATGGCTGCACTGCGGCAGCACCCGCATGTCCTGGTCATTCTTGAACTTGGCGAGGCAGATGGCTGATAACCCACAAGTGTAGGGGATCAGTTGTAGCCTCTTTCGATAAGTAAGAGTGGCGAACCCAACGAGGAGATAAAGGTAGAACAAATATTCCCTCAAGTTCTATCGACCACCGATACAACTCTACGCATGCTTGACATTTACTTTACCTAGAACAAGTATGAAACTAGAAGTACTTTGTAGTTTTTGTGGGATAGGTTTGCAAGAATATAAAGAGCACGTAAATAAAGACTAGGGGCTGTTAAGATAAAGAAGCAATAAAGTTAGTAATAACGAGTGTGGAAAAGTGGTGGTAGGAGTGGCGAAATTGCCCCTAAGCAATTGACTACGTTACTAGACCGATAGCAAGTATTATGTGGGAGAGGCCACTTCTAGCATGTCATCCCCGACTTGGAATTCTATGCACTTATGATTGGAACTATTAGCAAGCATCCGCAACTACTAACATTCATTACGGTAAAACCCAACCATAGCATTACAATATATTGGTCCCCCTTCAATCCCGTACGCATCAATTTCTATGCTAGGTTGAAGCTTCTGTCACTCTTGCCCTCCAATATGTAGTCCTATAAACATACAACTAACCATATGGTGTGATCCACGAGCGCGCTCATATGATGGGCACCAAAGGACAACAACATAACCAGAAGAAAATTAAATCAATCATAGCAATTCAACAATCACCGATAGGACAACGAAAATCTACTCAGACATCATAGGATGGAAACACATCATTGGATAATAATATGAAGCATAAAGAACCATGTTCGAGTAGAGGGTATAGCGGGTTGCGGGAGAGTGGACGATGTAGATAGATGGGGGAAGGTGATGAAGATGTTAGTGAAGATGACGGGGGTGTTGGTGTAGATCGCTGTCACACGATGATGGCCCCAGCGACGTTCCGGCGCCACCTGAAGCGAGGGGGAGAGAGCCCCCTCCTTCTCCTTCTTCCTTGGCCTTCTCCCTAGGTGGGAGAAGGGTTCTCCCTCTGGTCCATGGCCTCCATGGCACGATTTTGGATGTTTAATGGGCTTTGTCGTACACTTTTATATTATTTTTGGGACTAGCGTACTAACCCAAAGGCCCAGTCCAGATTGCTGTTTTTTTTGCCTGTTTCAGGGTTTTACAGAAAAGGGATATCAAACGGAGTCCGAGCGGAATGAAACTTGCGGGAGAGATATTTTTGGAGAAAATCACGCATGGGAGACTTGAGAACCACAGAGTAGGGATTACATGGTGCCCACGAGGGTGGGGGGCGCGCCCCCCTGCCTCGTGCGTCCCACGTATGCCCCCCGGTGCCCTCCTTCCTCATGTATATGCCTACGTACTCCGAAACCATCAGAACAATAGAGAAAACCCTAGTTCCACCGCCGTAACCTTCTGTTCCCATGAGATCCCATCTTGGGGCCTGTTCCGGAGCTCCGCCGGAGGGGGGATCTTCCACGGAGTGCTTCTACATCATCATCATCGCCTCACCAGGAGTTGTGAGTAGTTTACCACAGACCTTCGGGTCCATAGCTAGTATCTAGATGGCTTCTTCTCTCTCTTTGGATCTCAATACAAAGTTCTCCTCTGTCTTCGAGGAGATCTATTTGATGTAATATCTTTTTGCGGTGTGTTTGTTGAGATCCGATGAATTGTGGGTTTATGATCAAGATTATCTATGAGAAATATTTGGTTCTTCTGTGAACTCTTTATGTAAGATTATAATATCCTTGCAAGTCTCTGCGAATTATTGGTTTGGTTTGGCCTACTAGATCTATTGTTCTTGCAATGGGAGAAGTGCTTGGCTTTGGGTTCAATCTTGCGGTGTCCTTTCCCAGTGACAGTAGGGGCAGCAAGGAACATATTGTATTGTTGCCATCGAGGATAAAAAGATGGGGTTTATGTTGGGGAACGTAGCAGAATTCAAAAAATTTCTACGCTTTCACCAAGATCAATCTAAGGAGACATCTAGCAACGAGCATATTAGAGTGCATCTACATACCCTTTTGTAGATCGCGAGCGGAAGCTTTCGAAGAAGCGTGGATGAAGTTGTCGTACTCTTCGCGTTCTTCGTCACCGATGATCTAGCGCCGAACGGACGGCACCTCCGCGTTCAACACACGTCTGGTACAGCAACGTCACCTCCTTCTTGATCCAGCAAGGGGGAGGAGAGGTCGTCGGAGATCCAGCAGCACGACGGCGTGGTGGTGGATGTAGCGGGAAATCCTGCAGGGCTTCGCCGGCGCCCTGCGGAGGAGTAGAAAGGTGTGACGGGAGGGGGAGAGGCGCCAGAGGCTTGGGGTGCGGCTGCCCTCTCCCCCCCACTATATATAGGGGCCATGGGGGTGCGCCGGCCCTGGAGATCCAATCTCCAGGGTGGGGCGGCGGCCAGGGGGGAATCTTGCCCCCCAAGGCATGGGGGCGCCCCCTCCCCCTAGGGTTTCAACCATATGCGCATGGAGGGGGAGGCCCAAGTGGTGCGCCAGCCCACCAGGGGCTGGCCTCCTTCCCCTTGCAGCCTAGGAGCCCCACCGGGATGGGTGGCCCCACCCGGTGGACCCCCGGGACCCCTCCGGTGGTCCCGGGACACTCCCGGTGACCCCCGGAGTTCACCCGATGGCCGAAACTGGACTTCCTATGTATCATTCTTTACCTCCGGACCATTCCGGAACTCCTCGTGACGTCCGGGATCTCATCCGGGACTCCGAACAACATTCGGGTTTCCACGTGCATGTATCTCTACAACCCTAGCGTTACAGAACCTTAAGTGTGTAGACCCTACGGGTTCGGGAGACACGTAGACATGACCGAGACGACTCTCCGGTCAATAACCAACAGCGGGATCTGGATACCCATGTTGGTTCCCACGTGTTCCTCGATGATCTTCATCGGATGAACCACTGTGTCAAGGATTCACTCAATCCCGTATGTTATTCCCTTTGTCCATCGGTACGGTACTTGCCCGAGATTCGATCGTCGGTATTCCCGATACCTTGTTCAATCTCGTCATGGCAAGTCTCTTTACTCGTTCCGTAATCCATCATCCCGTGACTAACTCCTTAGTCACTTTGAGCTCATTTTGATGATGTCTTACCGAGTGGGCCCAGAGGTACCTCTCCGTCATACGGAGTGACAATATCCTAGTCTCGGTTCGTACCAACTCAACAGACACTTTCGGAGATACCTGATGCGTACCTTTATAGTCACCCAGTTACGTTGTGACGTTTGGCACACCCCAAGTATTCCTACGGTATCCGGGAGTTGCACAACCTCATGGTCTAAGGAATAAATACTTGACACCGAAAAGCTTATGCATTACGAACTAAACGATCTCGTGCTAGGCTCAGAATTGGGTCTTGTCCAGCACATCATTCTCCTAATGATGAGATCCCATTATCACTGACATCCTATGTCCATGGTCAGGAAACCATGACCATCTGTTGATCAACGAGCTAGTAACTAGAGGCTTACCAGGGACTCATTGTGGTCTATATATATTCACACATGTATCGATGTTTCCGTACAATACAATTCAAGCATGAATAACAGACAATTATCATGAACAAGGAAATATAATAATAATACTTTTATTATTGCCTCTAGGGCATATTTCCAACAGTTTATATCATATTGCTTGAGTTTATCCCTCTACATCATGTCGTCTTGCTTAAGGTGTTACTCTGTTCTTATGAACTCAATACACTAGATGCATGCTGGATAGCGGTCGATGTGTGGAGTAGTAGTAGTAGATGCAGAATCGTTTCAGTCTACTTGTCTCAGACGCGATGCCTATATATAATGATCATGCCTAGATAGTCTCATAATTATTCGCTTTTCTATCAATTGCTCGACAGTAATTTGTTTACCCGCCGTAGAATATCGCTATCATGAGAGAAGCCACTAGAGAACACTATGGCCCCCGGGTCTATTTTCAACATATCAATCTACACCTACTTTACTTTTTCCGCTTTTACTTTCTGTTCTTATAACCAAAAATACCAAAAATATCAACTATCATCTCTATCAGATCTCACTTTCGTAAATGACCGTAAAGGGATTGACAACCCCTTATCGCGTTGGCTGCGTAGTTCTTATTTGTTTGTGCAGGTGCGAGGGACTCGCGCGTGGTCTCCTACTAGATTGATACCTTGGTTCTCAAAAATTGAGGGAAATACTTACTCTACTGTGTTGCATCTCCCTTTCCTCTTCGAGGGAATACAACGCAAGCTCGAGAAGTAGCAAGAAGAATTTCTGGCGCCGTTGCCGGGGAGGCTTACACAAAAGTCATATACCAAGTACCTATCACAAACCCTTATCCTTCGCATTTCATTTTTTGCCTCTCGTTTTCCTCTCCCCCATTTCACCCTTGCCGTTTTATTTGCCCTTCTTCTGCCGTGTGTTTATCGTTCGTTTGCCTCTTGTTTGGTTGTGTGTGTTGGATTGCTTGTTTGTCACTATGGCTCAGAACAATACCAAATTGTGTGACTTCTCCAATACCAACAATAATGATTTTATTAGCACTCCGATTGCTCCTATTACCGATGCTAAATCTTGTGAGATATATGCTGCTTTGTTGAATCTTGTCATGAAAGATCAATTCTCAGGCCTTCCTAGTGAAGATGCCGCTACCCATCTAAACAACTTAGTTGATTTGTGTGATATGCAAAAGAAAAGGGATACGGATAACGATATTGTTAAATTGAAGTTATTTCAGTTTTCACTTAGAGATCCTGCTAAAACTTGGTTTTCCTCTTTGCCTAGAAATATTATTGATTCGTGGAATAAGTGCAAAGATGCTTTTATCTCTAAGTATTTCCCTCCTACTAAGATCATCTCTCTTAGAAACGATATTATGAATTTTAAGCAACTAGATCATGAGCATGCTGCACAAGCTTGGGAGAGAATGATATTAATGATACGTAATTGCCCTACACATGGTTTGAATCTATGGATGATTATTCAGAACTTTTATGCTGGCTTGAATTTTGCTTCCAGAAAGGATCCATTCTTGGCAACAAAGACTTTGCCTTCGGATCTGTGGTAGAAGGTGTACCCAATCGTTTCCTTCGGGTATCCTATGAAGACACATTTTTCCGATTTGGGTTCGAGCTTTTCAGGTTGAAGTTTCTTGACATAAGCATCGCAACCCCAAACTTTCAGAAACGACAACTTAGGTTTCTTGCCAAACCAAAGTTCATCGGTGTCGTCTCAACGGATTTCGACGGAGCCCTATTTAAAGTGAATGCGGCAGTCTCTAAAGCATAACCCCAAAAAGATAGCGGTAAATCGGTGAGGGACATCATAGATCGCACCATGTCCAACAGAGTACGATTTCGACGTTCGGACACACCGTTACGTTGAGGTGTTCCGCGCGGTGTCAACTGTGAAACAATTCCACAGTTCCTAAGGTGCGTGCCAAATTCATGACTTAAATATTCACTCCCACGATCCGATCGCAAGAATTGTATTTTTCTGTCACGTTGATTCTCAACCTCATTCTGAAATTCCTTGAACTTTTCAAAGGTCTCAGACTTGTGTTTCATCAAGTAGATATACCCATATCTACTCAAGTCATCTGTGAGGGTGAGAACATAACGATAGCCTCCGCGAGCCTCAACACTCATTGGACCGCACACATCGGTATGTATGATTTCCAACAAGTTGGTTGCTCGCTCCATTGTTCCGGAGAACGAAGTCTTGGTCATCTTGCCCAAGAGGCATGGTTCACACGTGTCAAATGATTCATAATCAAGAGACTCTAGAAGTCCATCTGAATGGAGCTTCTTCATACGCTTGACACCAATATGACCAAGGCGGCAATGCCACAAGTATGTGGGACTATCATTATCAACTTTACATCTTTTGGCATCTACACTATGAATATGTGTATCATCACGTTCGAGATTCATCAAAAATAAACCATTGACCAGCGGGGCATGACCATAAAACATATCTCTCAAATAAATAGAACAACCATTATTCTCCGATTTAAATGAGTAGCCATCTCGCATAAGACGAGATCCAGATACAATGTTCATGCTCAAAGCTGGTACTAAATAACAATTATTAAGGTTTAAAACTAATCCCGAGGGTAGATGTAGAGGTAGCATGCCGACGGCGATCACATCGACCTTGGAACCATTCCCGACGCGCATCGTCACCTCATCCTTCGCCAGTCTCCGCTTATTCCGCAGCTCCTGCTTTGAGTTACAAATGTGAGCAACTGCACCGGTATCAAATACCCAGGAGCTACTACGAGCGCTGGTAAGGTACACATCAATAACATGTATATCATATATACCTTTGACGTTGCCTACCTTCTTGTCTGCTAAGTATTTGGGGCAGTTCCGCTTCCAGTGCCCCGTTCCCTTGCAATGAAAACACTCAGTTTCAGGCTTGGGTCCATTCTTTGGCTTCTTCCCGGCAACTGGCTTACCTGGCGCGACAACTCCTTTGCCGTCCTTCTTGAAGTTCTTCTTACCCTTGCCTTTCTTGAACTTAGTGGTTTTATTGACCATCAACACTTGATGTTCATTCTTGATATCCACCTCCGCTGATTTCAGCATTGAATACACCTCGGGAATGGACCTCTCCATCCCCTGCATATTGAAGTTTAACACGAAGCTCTTGAAGCTAGGTGGGAGCGACTGGAGGATTCTGTCAACGACCGCTTCGTCTGGGAGATTCATTCCCAACTGAGACAAGCGGTTGTGCAACCCAGAAATCTTGAGGATGTGCTCACTGACAGAACTGTTTTCCTCCATCTTACAGCTGTAGAATGCGTCGGGGACGTCATATCTCTCGACTCGGGCATGAGCTTGGAAAACCATTTTCAGCTCTTGGAACATCTCATATGCTCCGTGGTGCTCAAAACGCTTTTGGAGCCCCGACTCTAAGCTGTAAAGCATGCCGCACTGAACCAGGGAGTAATCATCACAACGCGACTGCCAGGCGTTCATAACTGTTGGGGAACGTAGTATTTTAAAATTTTCCTACGATCACGCAAGATCTATCTACCAGATGCATAGCAACGAGAGGGAAGAGTGTGTCTACGTACCCTCGTAGACCGGGAGCGGAAGCGTCAAGTGACGCGGTGGATGTTGTCGAACTTCTTCGCGATCCAACCGATCAAGCACCGAACGTACGGCACCTCCGCGTTCAGCACACGTTCAGCTTGATGACGTCCCACGAGCTCTTGATCCAGTTGATCTTCATGGGAGAGTTTCGTCAGCACGACGGCGTGGTGACGGATATGATGTGTTCACCGGCGCAGGGCTTCGCATAAGCTCCGCGACGGTACGACCGAGGTGTGATTCTGTGGAGGGGGGCACCGCACACGGCTAAAACAATTCAACTTGTGTGTCTTTGGGTGCCCCCCTGCCCCCGTATATAAAGGAGCAAGGGAGGGAGGCCGGCCAACTCCTCCTGGTGCGGCTAGGGAAGGAGTCCTACTAGGAATAGGATTGCAATCCTATTCCTAGTAGGATTCACCAAAAGGAAGAAGGGGGAAAGGAATAGGAGAGGTGGCGCCCCCCCCAATCCTAGTCCAACTAGGAACCCTAGGTGGGGGCGCCGGCCAGCCCTATGGGCTGCCTCTCTCCTTCCCTTTAGGCCCACTATGGACCATCCCCTCTCGTAGGGGGTTCCGGTAACCCCCTCCAGCAATCCCGATAAATCCGAAACTTTTCCGGAACACTTCCGGTGTCCGAATATAGTCGTCCAATATATCAATCTTTATGTCTCGGACATTCCGAGACTCCTCGTCATGTCCGTGATCTCATCCGGGACTCCGAACTACCTTCGGTACATCAATACTCATAAACTCATAATACCAATCGTCATCAAACGTTAAGCGTGCGGACCCTACGGGTTCGAGAACTATGTAGACATGACCGAGACTCATCTCCGGTCAATAACCAATAGCGGAACCTGGATGTTCATATTGGCTCCTACATATTCTATGAAGATCTTTTATCGGTCAGAACCGCATAACAACATACGTTGTTCCTTTTGTCAAACGGTATGTTACTTGCCCGAGATTCGATCGTCGGTATCTTTATACCTAGTTCAATCTCGTTACCGGCAAGTCTCTTTACTCGTTCCGTAACACATCATCTCGTGACTAACTCATTAGTCTTTTGCTTGCAAGGCTTATTGTGATGTGTGTTACCGAGAGGGCCCAGAGATACCTCTCCGACACTCGGAGTGACAAATCCTAATCTTGATCTATGCCAACACCACGAATACTTTCGGAGACACCTGTAGAGCATCTTTATGATCACCTAGTTACGTTGTGACGTTTGATAGCACACAAGGTGTTCCTACGGTATTCGGGAGTTGCATAATCTCATAGTCATAGGAACATGTATAAGTCATGAAGAAAGCAATAGCAGAAAAACTAAACGATCATAGTGCTATGCTAACGGATGGGTCTTGTCCATCACATCATTCTCCTAATGATGTGATCCCGTTGATCAAATGACAACTCATGTCTATGGCTAGGAAACATAACCATCTTTGATCAATGAGCTAGTCTAGTAGAGGCATACTAGGGACATACTGTTTTTGTCTATGTATCCACACATGTACTAAGTTTCCGGTTAATACAATTCTAGCATGAATAAAAGACATTTATCATGATATAAGGAAATACAAATAACATCTTTATTATTGCCTCTAGGGCATATTTCCTTCAGTCTCCCACTTGAACTAGAGTCAATAATCTAGATTACAAAGTGATGATCCTCACACCCATGGAGTCTTGGTGTTGATCATGTTTTGCCCGTGGAAGAGGCTTAGTCAACGGGTCTGCAACATTCAGATCCGTATGTATTTTGCAAATTTCTATGTCTCCCTCCTTGACTAGATCGCGGATGGAATTGAAGCGTCTTTTGATGTGCTTTGTTCTCTTGTGAAACCTGGATTCCTTCGCCAAGGCTATGGCTCCAGTGTTGTCACAAAAGATTTTCATTGGACCCGATGCACTAGGTACTACACCTAGATCGGATATGAACTCCTTCATCCAGACTCCTTCATTTGCTGCTTCCGAAGCAGCTATGTATTCCGCTTCACACGTAGATCCCGCCACGACGCTCTGCTTGGAACTGCACCAACTGACAGCTCCACCGTTCAATAAAAATACATATCCGGTTTGTGACTTTGAGTCATCCGGATCAGTGTCAAAGCTAGAATCGACGTAACCGTTTACGACGAGCTCTTTGTCACCTCCATATACGAGAAACATATCCTTTGTTCTTTTCAGATACTTTAGGATGTTTTTGACCGATGTCCAGTGATCCACTCCTGGATTACTTTGGTACCTCCCTGCTAGACTTATAGCAAGGCACACATCAGGTCTGGTACACAGCATTGCATACATGATAGATCCTATGGCTGAGGCATAGGGAATGACTTTCATTTTCTCTCTATCTTCTGCAGTGGTCGTGTTGGGGAACGTAGTATTTTAAAATTTTCCTACGATCACGCAAGATCTATCTACCAGATGCATAGCAACGAGAGGGGAGAGTGTGTCTACGTACCCTCGTAGACCGGGAGCGGAAGCGTCAAGTGACGCGGTTGATGTTGTCGAACTTCTTCGCGATCCAACCGATCAAGCACCGAACGTACGGCACCTCCGCGTTCAGCACACGTTCAGCTTGATGACGTCCCACGAGCTCTTGATCCAGTTGAGCTTCACGGGAGAGTTTCGTCAGCACGACGGCGTGGTGACAGATATGATGTGTTCACCGGCGCAGGGCTTCGCCTAAGCTCCGCGACGGTACGACCGAGGTGTGATTCTGTGGAGGGGGGCACCGCACACGGCTAAAACAATTCAACTTGTGTGTCTTTGGGTGCCCCCCTGCCCCCGTATATAAAGGAGCAGGGGAGGGAGGCCGGCCAACCTCTCCTGGTGCGGCTAGGGAGGGAGTCCTACTAGGAATAGGATTGCAATCCTATTCCTAGTAGGATTCACCGAAAGGAAGAAGGGGGAAAGGAATAGGAGAGGTGGCGCCCCCCCAATCCTAGTCCAACTAGGATTCCTAGGTGGGGGCGCCGGCCAGCCCTATGGGCTGTCTCTCTCTCACCCTTTAGGCCCACTATGGACCATCCCCTCTCGTAGGGGGTTCCGGTAACCCCCTCCGGCATTCCCGATAAATCCGAAACTTTTCCGGTATACTTCCGGTGTCCGAATATAGCCGTCCAATATATCAATCTTTATGTCTCGGGCATTCCGAGACTCCTCGTCATGTCCGTGATCTCATCCGGGACTCCGAACTACCTTCGGTACATCAATACTCAAAAACTCATAATACCGATCGTCATCAAACGTTAAGCGTGCGGACCCTACGGGTTCGAGAACTATGTAGACATGACCGAGACTCATCTCTGGTCAATAACCAATAGCGGAACCTGGATGTTCATATTGGCTCCTACATATTCTACGAAGATCTTTTATCGGTCAGAACCGCATAACAACATACGTTGTTCCTTTTGTCAAACGGTATGTTACTTGCCCGAGATTCGATCGTCGGTATCTTTATACCTAGTTCAATCTCGTTTACCGGCAAGTCTCTTTACTCGTTCCGTAACACATCATCTCGTGACTAACTCATTAGTCTTTTTCTTGCAAGGCTTATTGTGATGTGTGTTACCGAGAGGGCCCAGAGATACCTCTCCGACACTCGGAGTGACAAATCCTAATCTTGATCTATGCCAACACCACGAATACTTTCGGAGACACCTGTAGAGCATCTTTATGATCACCCAGTTACGTTGTGACGTTTGATAGCACACAAGGTGTTCCTACGGTATTCGGGAGTTGCATAATCTCATAGTCATAGGAACATGTATAAGTCATGAAGAAAGCAATAGCAGTTAAACTAAACGATCATAGTGCTATGCTAACGGATGGGTCTTGTCCATCACATCATTCTCCTAATGATGTGATCCCGTTGATCAAATGACAACTCATGTCTATGGCTAGGAAACATAACCATCTTTGATTAATGAGCTAGTCTAGTAGAGGCATACTAGGGACATACTGTTTTGTCTATGTATTCACACATGTACTAAGTTTCCGGTTAATACAATTCTAGCATGAATAAAAGACATTTATCATGATGTAAGGAAATACAAATAACATCTTTATTATTGCCTCTAGGGCATATTTCCTTCAGTCTCCCACTTGAACTAGAGTCAATAATCTAGCTCACATCGCCATGTGATTTAATACCGATAGCTCACATCGTTATGTGAATAACACCCATAGTTCACATCACCATGTGACCAACACCCAAAGGGTTTACTAGAGTCAATAATCTAGTTCACATCGCTATGTGATTAATACCCAAGAGTAATGAGGTGTAATCATGTTTTGCTTGTGAGAGAAGTTTAGTCAACGGGTCTGTCATATACAGATCCCTATGTATTTCGCAAATTTCTATGTCTACAATGCTCTGCATGGAGCTACTCTAGCTAATTGCTCCCACTTTCAATACGCATCCAGATTGATACTTAGAGTCATCTGGATTTAGTGTCAAAGCTTGCATCGGCGTAACCCTTTACAACGAACTTTTTATCACCTCCATAATCGAGAAATATTTCCTTAGTAATCCAATTACTAAGGATAATTTTGACCGCTGTACAGTGATCTACTCCTGGATCACTATTGTACCTCCCTATCAAACTCTTGGCAAGGTACACAACGTGTTTTGTACACAGCATGGCATACTTTATAGAACCTATGGCTGAGGCATAGGGAATGACTTTCATTCTCTCTATATTTTTCTGCCGTGGTCTGGCTTTGAGTCTTACTCAACTTCACACCTTACAAGTCAGGCAAGAACTTCTTCTTTGACTGATCCATTTTGAACTACTTCAAAATCTTATCAAGGTATGTACTCATCGAAAGTCTTATCAAGCGTCTTGATCTATCTATATAGATCTTGATGCTCAATATGTAAGCAGCTTCACCGAGGTCTTTCTTTGAAAAACTCCTTTCAAACACTCTTTTATGCTTTCCAGAAAATTCTACATCATTTCCGATCGACAATATGTCATTCACATATACTTATCAGAAAGGTTGTAGTGCTCCCACTCACTTCTTGTAAATACAGGCTTCTCCAAAAGTCTGTATAAAACCATATGCTTTGATCACCTCATCAAAGCGTATATTCCAACTCCGAGATGCTTGCACCAGTCCATAGATGGATCGCTGGAGCTTGCATAATTTGTTAGCACCTTTTGGATCGACAAAACCTTCTGGTTGTATCATATACAACTCTTCTTTGAGATATCCATTCAGGAATGTAGTTTTGACATCCATTTGCCAGATTTCATAATCATAAAATGCGGCAATTGCTAACATGATTCGGACGGACTTAAGCATCGCTACAGGTGAGAAAGTCTCATCGTAGTCAACTCCTTGAACTTGTCGAAAAACTTTCGCAACAAGTCGAGCTTTGTAAACAGTAATATTACCGTCTGCGTCGGTCTTCCTCTTGAAGATCCATTTATTTTCGATGGCTTGCCGATCATCGGGCAAGTCAACCAAAGTCCACACTTTGTTCTCATACATGGATCCCATCTCAGAATTCATGGCTTCAAGCCATTTTGTGGAATCTGGGCTCATCATCGCTTCCTCATAGTTCGTAGGTTCATCATGGTCTAGTAACATTATTTCCAGAACTGGGTTGCCGTACCACTCTGGAGCGGAACGTACTCTGGTTGATCTACGACGTTCAGCAGAAACTTGATCCGAAGTTTCATGATCATTATCATTAACTTCCTCACTAATTGGTGTAGGAATCACTGGAACAATTTCCTGTGATGTACTACTTTCCAATCCGGGAGAAGGCACAATTACCTCATCAAGTTCTACTTTCCTCCCACTCACTTCTTTCGAGAGAAACTCCTTCTCTAGAAAGGATCCATTTTTAGCAACGAATATCTTGCCTTCGGATCTGTGATAGAAGGTGTACCCAACAGTCTCTTTTGGGTATCCTATGAAGATTTACTTCTCCGGTTTGGGTTCGAGCTTATCATGTTGAAACTTTTTCACATAAGCATCGCAGTCCCAAACTTTAAGAAACAACAACTTTGGTTTCTTGCCAAACCACAGTTCTTAAGGCGTTGTCTCAACGGATTCAGATTAGGCCCTTATTTAACGTGAATGCAGCTGTCTCTAATGCATGACCCAAAACGATAGTGGTAAATCGGTAAGAGACATCATAGATCGCACCATATCCAATAAAGTACGGTTATGACATTCGGACACACCATTATGCTGTGGTGTTCCGGGTGGCGTGAGCTGTGAAACTATTCCACATTGTTTCAAATGAAGACCAAACTCGTAACTCAAATATTCTCCTCCACGATCAGATCGTAGAAACTTTATTTTCTTGTTACGATGATTCTCTACTTCACTCTGAAATTCTTTGAACTTTTCAAATGTTTCAGACTTGTGCTTTATTAAGTAGATATACCCATATCTGCTCAAATCATCAGTGAAGGTCAGAAAATAACGATACCCGCCGCGAGCTTCAACACTCATTGGTCCGCATACATCAGTATGTATGATTTCCAACAAATATGTTGCTCGCTCCATAGTTCCGGAGAACGGAGTTTCAGTCATCTTGCCCATGAGGCATGGTTCGCAAGCACCAAGTGATTCATAATCAAGTGATTCCAAAAGTCCATCATTATGGAGTTTCTTCATGCGTTTTACACCAATATGACTTAAACGGCAGTGCCACAAATAAGTTGCACTATCATTATTAACCTTGCATCTTTTGGCTTCAATATTATGAATATGTGTATCACACGATCGAGATCCAACAAACTATTTTCATTGGGTGTATGACCATAGAAGGTTTTATTCATGTAAACAGAACAACAATTATTCTCTAACTTACATGAATAACCGTATTGCAATAAACATGATCAAATCACATTCATGCTCAACACAAACACAAAATAACAGTTATTTAGGTTCAACACTAATCCCGAAAGTATAGGGTGTGTGCGATGATGATCATATCAGTCTTGGAACTGCTTCCAATACACATCATCACTTCATCCTTTAATTAGTTTATGTTCATTATGCAACTCCCACTTCGAGTTACTACTCTTTAGCAACCGAACCAATATCAAATACCGAGGGGTTGCTATGAACACTAGTAAAATACACATTAATAATCTGTATATCAAATATACCTTTGTTCACTTTGCCATCCTCCTTATCCGCCAAGTATCTAGGGCAGTTCCACTTTTAGTGACCATTTCCTTTGCAGTATAAGCACTTGTTTCAGGCTTGAGTTTAGCTTTGGGTTTCTTCACGGGAGTGACAACTTGCTTGTAATTCTTCTTGAAGTTCCCCTTCTATCCCTTTGCCCTTTACTTGAAACAAGTGGTCTTGTTAACCATCAACACTTGATGCTTTTTCATGATTTCTACCTTCGCCTACTTCAGTATCGTGAAGAGCTGGGAATTCCTTTCGTCATCCCTTGCATATTATAGTTCATCACGAAGTTCTACTAACTTGGTGATAGTGACTAGAGAACTTTGTCAATTACTATCTTATCTGGAAGATTAACTCCCACTTGATTAAAGTAATTGTAGTACCCAGACAATCTGAGCACATGCTCACTGGTTGAGCTATTCTCCTCCATCTTGTAGGCAAAGTACTGTCAGAGGTCTTATACCTCTCGACACGGGCATGAGTATGAAATACTAATTTCAACTCTTGGAACATCTTATATGCTCCATGGCGTTCAAAACGTTTTTGAAGTCCCGGTTCTAAGCCGTAAAGCATGGTGCACTTAAACTATCAAGTAGTCATCATATCGAGCTTTTGTCAAAACGTTCATAACTTCTACATCTGCTGCTGCAATAGGTCTGTCACCTAGCGGTGCATCAAGGACATAATTCTTCTGTGCAGCAATGAGGATAATCCTCAGATCACGGAACAATTCCGCATCATTGCTACTAACATCTTTCAATCTTGGTTTTCTCTAGGAACATATGAAAAATAAACGGGGAGCAACATCGCGAGCTATTGATCTACAACATAGATATGCTAATACTACCAGGACTAACTTCATGATAAATTAAAGTTCAATTTAATCATATTACTTAAGAACTCCCACTTAGATAGACATCCCTCCGGTCATCTAAATAATCACGTGATCCAAATCAACTAAACCATGTCCGATCATCACGTGAGATGGAGTAGTTTCAATGGTGAACATCTTACGTTGATCATATCTACTATATGATTCACGCTCGACCTTTCGGTCTCCAGTGTTCCGAGGCCATATCTGTATATGCTAGGCTCGTCAAGTTTAACCCGAGTATTCTGCGTGTGCAAAACTGGCTTACACCCGTTGTATTTGAACGTAGAGCTTATCACACCCGATCATCACGTGGTGTCTCGGCACGACGAACTTTCGCAACGGTGCATACTCAGGGAGAACACTTATACCTTGAAATTTAGTAAGGGATCATCTTATAATGCTACCGTCGTTCTAAGCAAAATAAGAAGCATAATAAGATAAACATCACATGCAATCAAAATATGTGACATGATATGGCCATCATCATCTTGTGCTTTTGATATCCATCTCCAAAGCACCGTCATGATCACCCTCGCAAAACATGATCATCTCATACAAAAAACGTATAACTCATCATGTCTTGACCATATCACATCACAACATGCCCTGCAAAAACAAGTTAGACGTCCTCTACTTTGTTGTTGCAAGTTTTACGTGGCTGCTACGGGCTTAGCAAGAACCGTTCTTACCTACGCATACAAAACCACAACGATGTTTCGTCAAGTATGTGCTGTTTTAACCTTCACAAGGACCGGGCATAGCCACACTTGATTCAGCTAAAGTGAGAGAGACAGACACCCGCCAATCACCTTTAAGCAACGAGTGCTCGTAACGGTGAAACCAGTCTCGCGTAAGCGTACGCGTAATGTCGGTCCGGGCCGCTTCATCTCACAATACCGCCGAAGCAAAGTATGACATGCTGGTAAGCAGTATGACTAGTATCGCCCACAACTCATTGTGTTCTACTCGTGCATATCATCTACGCATAAACCTGGCTCTGATACCACTGTTGGGGAACGTAGTATTTTAAATTTTTCCTACGATCACGCAAGATCTATCTACCAGATGCATAGCAACGAGAGGGAAGAGTGTGTCTACGTACCCTCGTAGACCGGGAGCGGAAGCGTCAAGTGACGCGGTGGATGTTGTCGAACTTCTTCGCGATCCAACTGATCAAGCACCGAACGTACGGCACCTCCGCGTTCAGCACACGTTCAGCTTGATGACGTCCCACGAGCTCTTGATCCAGTTGATCTTCACGGGAGAGTTTCGTCAGCACGACGGCGTGGTGATGGATATGATGTGTTCACCGGCGCAGGGCTTCGCATAAGCTCCGCGACGGTACGACCGAGGTGTGATTCTGTGGAGGAGGGCACCGCACACGGCTAAAACAATTCAACTTGTGTGTCTTTGGGTGCCCCCCTGCCCCCGTATATAAAGGAGCAAGGGAGGGAGGCCGGCCAACTCCTCCTGGTGCGGCTAGGGAAGGAGTCCTACTAGGAATAGGATTGCAATCCTATTCCTAGTAGGATTCACCAAAAGGAAGAAGGGGGAAAGGAATAGGAGAGGTGGCGCCCCCCCCAATCCTAGTCCAACTAGGAACCCTAGGTGGGGGCGCCGGCCAGCCCTATGGGCTGCCTCTCTCCTTCCCTTTAGGCCCACTATGGACCATCCCCTCTCGTAGGGGGTTTCGGTAACCCCCTCCGGCAATCCCGATAAATCCGAAACTTTTCCGGAACACTTCCGGTGTCCGAATATAGTCGTCCAATATATCAATCTTTATGTCTCGGACATTCCGAGACTCCTCGTCATGTCCGTGATCTCATCCGGGACTCCGAACTACCTTCGGTACATCAATACTCATAAACTCATAATACCGATCGTCATCAAACGTTAAGCGTGCGGACCCTACGGGTTCGAGAACTATGTAGACATGACCGAGACTCATCTCCGGTCAATAACCAATAGCGGAACCTGGATGTTCATATTGGCTCCTACATATTCTACGAAGATCTTTTATCGGTCAGAACCGCATAACAACATACGTTGTTCCTTTTGTCAAACGGTATGTTACTTGCCCGAGATTCGATCGTCGGTATCTCTATAACTAGTTCAATCTCGTTACCGGCAAGTCTCTTTACTCGTTCCGTAACACATCATCTTGTGACTAACTCATTAGTCTTTTGCTTGCAAGGCTTATTGTGATGTGTGTTACCGAGAGGGCCCAGAGATACCTCTCCGACACTCGGAGTGACAAATCCTATTCTTGATCTATGCCAACACCACGAATACTTTTGGAGACACCTGTAGAGCATCTTTATGATCACCCAGTTACGTTGTGACGTTTGATAGCACACAAGGTGTTCCTACGGTATTCGGGAGTTGCATAATCTCATAGTCATAGGAACATGTATAAGTCATGAAGAAAGCAATAGCAGTAAAACTAAACGATCATAGTGCTATGCTAACGGATGGGTCTTGTCCATCACATCATTCTCCTAATGATGTGATCCCGTTGATCAAATGACAACTCATGTCTATGGCTAGGAAACATAACCATCTTTGATCAATGAGCTAGTCTAGTAGAGGCATACTAGGGACTTACTGTTTTGTCTATGTATCCACACATGTACTAAGTTTCCGGTTAATACAATTCTAGCATGAATAAAAGACATTTATCATGATATAAGGAAATACAAATAACAACGTTATTATTGCCTCTAGGGCATATTTCCTTCACGTGCTTGGTCGACGCTACATATATACTACACATACGTATATGGAGGACTAGAGTCACGCTAGCTAGCTAGCTAGCTGCTAGCTATACTAAGCAAACGAAGGAACAGAAGATCTCGTATATATAATCAACATATATATATATATATATGCATACAGAGAGATGTAATATCGACCACCTCTCCTTCTCCGAGAGATTGGTCGAACAACAAGTTCTCGTATATCGTCTATCCCGACACTACCGGGCACATATATACAATAATTATCTCTTACAAAAATAATCTCCTAACACATGGATGCATGGTCCACATAGTATTCTCCGTCTTCAGCGATCACGTGTTCAAGGAAG
The DNA here is from genome assembly GCA_902687465.1 of Secale cereale. Taxonomy (NCBI): domain Eukaryota; kingdom Viridiplantae; phylum Streptophyta; class Magnoliopsida; order Poales; family Poaceae; genus Secale; species Secale cereale. The sequence continues at coordinate 483,994,332 of LR738713.1, forward strand.
AATGCCGCCAATTCCTCTTGAATTGCTCGCAGACGATCTGGTGTTAGGAGTTCATCCCGCATCCGAAACATCTAATTTGAAGTAGGGGGTCAATACATGAAATGATGCTATAAATTTGTGAATATTATTGATTGCTTACGCACTTCAAATTGTTCATCAGTGTAGCCCCGCTCACAGGTCGTGTGGCGGATGGACTCGCAAATGTAGTATCCACAATAATCATTCCCGGGTTCCTGCCACAACCACTTTACAAGAAATAGAGCTCAATCAAACTGATAAGCAAGAATGCCAAATTGGTATTGATGAAACTAGCGCTTGAATCAAGATATAGGAGATGCGCGTGCGGAACATGCTACTATATAGTACTTACTTTCGGGTATCTTCAATTGTAGCTTCTTCGGCAGTCCCGGAGCTTTTTTGATGAATTTTTTCCAAGCCCTGCCAGACAAAGGAAACAATTGTTGGGGAACGTAGTATTTTAAAATTTTCCTACGATCACGCAAGATCTATCTACCAGATGCATAGCAACGAGAAGGGAGAGTGTGTCTACGTACCCTCGTAGACCGGGAGCGGAAGCGTCAAGTGACGCGGTTGATGTTGTCGAACTTCTTCGCGATTCAACCGATCAAGCACCGAACGTACGGCACCTCCGCGTTCAGCACACGTTCAGCTTGATGACGTCCCACGAGCTCTTGATCCAGTTGAGCTTCACGGGGGAGTTTCGTCAGCACGACGGCGTGGTGACGGATATGATGTGAACACCGGCGCAGGGCTTCTCCTAAGCTTCGCGACGGTACGACCGAGGTGTGATTCTGTGGAGGGGGGCACCGCACACGGCTAAAACAATTCAACTTGTGTGTCTTTGGGTGCCCCCCTGCCCCCGTATATCAAGGAGCAAGGGAGGAGGGGCCGGCCACCTCCTATGGTGCGGCTAGGGAGGGGACTCCTACTAGGAATAGGATTGCAATCCTATTCCTAGTAGGATTCACCGAAAGGAAGAAGGGGGAAAGGAATAGGAGAGGTGGCGCCCCCCCAATCCTAGTCCAACTAGGATTCCTAGGTGGGGGCGCCGGCCAGCCCTATGGGCTGCCTCTCTCTCACCCTTTAGGCCCACTATGGACCATCCCCTCTCGTAGGGGGTTCCGGTAACCCCCTCCGGCATTCCCGATAAATCCGAAACTTTTCCGGTATACTTCCGGTGTCCGAATATAGCCGTCCAATATATCAATCTTTATGTCTCGGACATTCCGAGACTCCTCGTCATGTCCGTGATCTCATCCGGGACTCCGAACTACCTTCGGTACATCAATACTCAAAAACTCATAATACCGATCGTCATTAAACGTTAAGCGTGCGGACCCTACGGGTTTGAGAACTATGTAGACATGACCGAGACTCATCTCCGATCAATAACCAATAGCGGAACCTGGATGTTCATATTGGTTCCCACATATTCTACGAAGATCTTTTATCGGTCAGAACCGCATAACAACATACGTTGTTCCTTTTGTCAAACGGTATGTTACTTGCCCGAGATTCGATCGTCGGTATCTTTATACCTAGTTCAATCTCGTTACCGGCAAGTCTCTTTACTCGTTCCGTAACACATCATCTCGTGACTAACTCATTAGTCTTTTGCTTGCAAGGCTTATTGTGATGTGTGTTACCGAGAGGGCCCAGAGATACCTCTCCGACACTCGGAGTGACAAATCCTAATCTTGATCTATGCCAACACCACGAATACTTTCGGAGACACCTGTAGAGCATCTTTATGATCACCCAGTTACGTTGTGACGTTTGATAGCACACAAGGTGTTCCTACGTATTCGGGAGTTGCATAATCTCATAGTCATAGGAACATGTATAAGTCATGAAGAAAGCAATAGCATTAAAACTAAACGATCATAGTGCTATGCTAACGGATGGGTCTTGTCCATCACATCATTCTCCTAATGATGTGATCCCATTGATCAAATGACAACTCATGTCTATGGCTAGGAAACATAACCATCTTTGATCAATGAGCTAGTCTAGTAGAGGCATACTAGGGACATACTGTTTTGTCTATGTATTCACACATGTACTAAGTTTCCGGTTAATACAATTCTAGCATGAATAAAAGACATTTATTATGATGTAAGGAAATACAAATAACATCTTTATTATTGCCTCTAGGGCATATTTCCTTCAGTCTCCCACTTGAACTAGAGTCAATAATCTAGCTCACATCGCCATGTGATTTAATACCGATAGTTCACATCGTTATGTGAATAACACCCATAGTTCACATCACCATGTGACCAACACCCAAAGGGTTTACTAGAGTCAATAATCTAGTTCACATCGCTATGTGATTAAGACCCAAGAGTAATGAGGTGTGATCATGTTTTGCTTGTGAGAGAAGTTTAGTCAACGGGTCTGTCATATACAGATCCCTATGTATTTCGCAAATTTCTATGTCTACAATGCTCTGCATGGAGCTACTCTAGCTAATTGCTCCCACTTTCAATACGCATCCAGATTGATACTTAGAATCATCTGGATTTAGTGTCAAAGCTTGCATCGGCGTAACCCTTTACAACGAACTTTTTATCACCTCCATAATCGAGAAATATTTCCTTAGTAATCCAATTACTAAGGATAATTTTGACCGCTGTACAGTGATCTACTCCTGGATCACTATTGTACCTCCCTGTCAAACTCCTGGCAAAGTACACAACGTGTTTTCTACACAGCATGGCATACTTTATAGAACCTATGGCTGAGGCATAGGGAATGACTTTCATTCTCTCTATATTTTTCTGCCGTGGTCTGGCTTTGAGTCTTACTCAACTTCACACCTTACAAGTCAGGCAAGAACTTCTTCTTTGACTGATCCATTTTGAACTACTTCAAAATCTTATCAAGGTATGTACTCATCGAAAGTCTTATCAAGCGTCTTGATCTATCTATATAGATCTTGATGCTCAATATGTAAGCAGCTTCACCGAGGCTTTCTTTGAAAAACTCCTTTCAAACACTCTTTTATGCTTTCCAGAAAATTCTACATCATTTCCGATCGACAATATGTCATTCACATATACTTATCAAAAAGGTTGTAGTGCTCCCACTCACTTCTTGTAAATACAGGCTTCTCCAAAAGTCTGTATAAAACCATATGCTTTGATCACCTCATCAAAGCGTATATTCCAACTCCGAGATGCTTGCACCAGTCCATAGATGGATCGCTGGAGCTTGCATAATTTGTTAGCACCTTTTGGATCGACAAAACCTTCTGGTTGTATCATATACAACTCTTCTTTGAGATATCCATTCAGGAATGTAGTTTTGACATCCATTTGCCAGATTTCATAATCATAAAATGCGGCAATTGCTAACATGATTCGGACAGACTTAAGCATCGCTACAGGTGAGAAAGTCTCATCGTAGTCAACTCCTTGAACTTGTCGAAAAACTTTCGCAACAAGTCGAGCTTTGTAAACAGTAATATTACCGTCTGCGTCGGTCTTCCTCTTGAAGATCCATTTATTTTCGATGGCTTGCCGATCATCGGGCAAGTCAACCAAAGTCCACACTTTGTTCTCATACATGGATCCCATCTCAGAATTCATGGCTTCAAGCCATTTTGCGGAATCTGGGCTCATCATCGCTTCCTCATAGTTCGTAGGTTCATCATGGTCTAGTAACATGATTTCCAGAACTGGGTTGCCGTACCACTCTGGTGCGGAACGTACTCTGGTTGATCTACGACGTTCAGCAGAAACTTGATCCGAAGTTTCATGATCATTATCATTAACTTCCTCACTAATTGGTGTAGGAATCACTGGAACAATTTCCTGTGATGTACTACTTTCCAATCCGGGAGAAGGCACAATTACCTCATCAAGTTCTACTTTCCTCCCACTCACTTCTTTCGAGAGAAACTCCTTCTCTAGAAAGGATCCATTTTTAGCAACGAATATCTTGCCTTCGGATCTGTGATAGAAGGTGTACCCAACAGTCTCTTTTGGGTATCCTATGAAGATTTACTTCTCCGGTTTGGGTTCGAGCTTATCATGTTGAAACTTTTTCACATAAGCATCGTAGTCCCAAACTTTAAGAAACAACAACTTTGGTTTCTTGCCAAACCACAGTTCTTAAGGCGTTGTCTCAACGGATTCAGATTAGGCCCTTATTTAACGTGAATGCAGCTGTCTCTAATGCATGACCCAAAACGATAGTGGTAAATCGGTAAGAGACATCATAGATCGCACCATATCCAATAAAGTACGGTTACGACGTTCGGACACACCATTATGCTGTGGTGTTCCGGGTGGCGTGAGCTGTGAAACTATTCCACATTGTTTCAAATGAAGACCAAACTCGTAACTCAAATATTCTCCTCCACGATCAGATCGTAGAAACTTTATTTTCTTGTTACGATGATTCTCTACTTCACTCTGAAATTCTTTGAACTTTTCAAATGTTTCAGACTTGTGCTTTATTAAGTAGATATACCCATATCTGCTCAAATCATCAGTGAAGGTCAGAAAATAATGATACCCGCCGCGAGCTTCAACACTCATTGGTCCGCATACATCAGTATGTATGATTTCCATAGTTCCGGAGAACGAAGTTTCAGTCATCTTGCCCATGAGGCATGGTTCGCAAGCACCAATTGATTCATAATCAAGTGATTCCAAGAGTCCATCATTATGGAGTTTCTTCATGCGTTTTACACCAATATGACTTAAACGGCAGTGCCACAAATAAGTTGCACTATCATTATTAACCTTGCATCTTTTGGCTTCAATATTATGAATATGTGTATCACACGATCGAGATCCAACAAACTATTTTCATTGGGTGTATGACCATAGAAGGTTTTATTCATGTAAACAGAACAACAATTATTCTCTAACTTACATGAATAACCGTATTGCAATAAACATGATCAAATCACATTCATGCTCAACACAAACACCAAATAACAGTTATTTAGGTTCAACACTAATCCCGAAAGTATAGGGAGTGTGCGATGATGATCATATCAATCTTGGAACTGCTTCCAATACACATCGTCACTTCATCCTTTAACTAGTTTATGTTCATTATGCAACTCCCACTTCGAGTTACTACTCTTTAGCAACTGAACCAATATCAAATACCGAGGGGTTGCTATGAACACTAGTAAATACACATTAATAATTTGTATATCAAATATACCTTTGTTCACTTTGCCATCCTCCTTATCCGCTAAGTATCTAGGGCAGTTCCACTTTTAGTGACCATTTCCTTTGCAGTATAAGCACTTGTTTCAGGCTTGAGTTTAGCTTTGGGTTTCTTCACGGGAGTGACAACTTGCTTGTCATTCTTCTTGAAGTTCCCCTTCTATCCCTTTGCCCTTTACTTGAAACAAGTGGTCTTGTTAACCATCAACACTTGATGCTTTTTAATGATTTCTACCTTCGCCTACTTCAGTATCGTGAAGAGCTGGGAATTCCTTTCTTCATCCCTTGCATATTATAGTTCATCACGAAGTTCTACTAACTTGGTGATAGTGACTAGAGAACTTTGTCAATTACTATCTTATCTGGAAGATTAACTCCCACTTGATTAAAGTAATTGTAGTACCCAGACAATCTGAGCACATGCTCACTGGTTGAGCTATTCTCCTCCATCTTGTAGGCAAAGTACTGTCAGAGGTCTTATACCTCTCGACACGGGCATGAGTATGAAATACTAATTTCAACTCTTGGAACATCTTATATGCTCCATGGCGTTCAAAACGTTTTTGAAGTCCCGGTTCTAAGCCGTAAAGCATGGTGCACTTAAACTATCAAGTAGTCATCATATCGAGCTTTTGTCAAAACGTTCATAACGTCTACATCTGCTGCTGCAATAGGTCTGTCACCTAGCGGTGCATCAAGGACATAATTCTTCTGTGCAGCAATGAGGATAATCCTCAGATCACGGAACAATTCCGCATCATTGCTACTAACATCTTTCAATCTTGGTTTTCTCTAGGAACATATGAAAAATAAACGGGGAGCAACATCGCGAGCTATTGATCTACAACATAGATATGCTAATACTACCAGGACTAACTTCATGATAAATTAAAGTTCAATTTAATCATATTACTTAAGAACTCCCACTTAGATAGACATCCCTCCGGTCATCTAAATAATCACGTGATCCAAATCAACTAAACCATGTCCGATCATCACGTGAGATGGAGTAGTTTCAATGGTGAACATCTTACGTTGATCATATCTACTATATGATTCACGCTCGACCTTTCGGTCTCCAGTGTTCCGAGGCCATATCTGTATATGCTAGGCTCGTCAAGTTTAACCCGAGTATTCTGCGTGTGCAAAACTGGCTTACACCCGTTGTATTTGAACGTAGAGCTTATCACACCCGATCATCACGTGGTGTCTCGGCACGACGAACTTTCGCAACGGTGCATACTCAGGGAGAACACTTATACCTTGAAATTTAGTAAGGGATCATCTTATAATGCTACCGTCGTTCTAAGCAAAATAAGAAGCATAATAAGATAAACATCACATGCAATCAAAATATGTGACATGATATGGCCATCATCATCTTGTGCTTTTGATCTCCATCTCCAAAGCACCGTCATGATCACCCTCGCAAAACATGATCATCTCATACAAAAAACGTATAACTCATCATGTCTTGACCATATCACATCACAACATGCCCTGCAAAAACAAGTTAGACGTCCTCTACTTTGTTGTTGCAAGTTTTACGTGGCTGCTACGGGCTGAGCAAGAACCGTTCTTACCTACGCATACAAAACCACAACGATGTTTCGTCAAGTATGTGCTGTTTTAACCTTCACAAGGACCGGGCGTAGCCACACTTGATTCAGCTAAAGTGAGAGAGACAGACACCCGCCAATCACCTTTAAGCAACGAGTGCTCGTAACGGTGAAACCAGTCTCGCGTAAGCGTACGCGTAATGTCGGTCCGGGCCGCTTCATCTCACAATACCGCCGAAGCAAAGTATGACATGCTGGTAAGCAGTATGACTAGTATCGCCCACAACTCATTGTGTTCTACTCGTGCATATCATCTACGCATAAACCTGGCTCTGATACCACTGTTGGGGAACGTAGTATTTTAAAATTTTCCTACGATCACGCAAGATCTATCTACCAGATGCATAGCAACGAGAGGGAAGAGTGTGTCTACGTACCCTCGTAGACCGGGAGCGGAAGCGTCAAGTGACGCGGTGGATGTTGTCGAACTTCTTCGCGATCCAACCGATCAAGCACCGAACGTACGGCACCTCCGCGTTCAGCACACGTTCAGCTTGATGACGTCCCACGAGCTCTTGATCCAGTTGAGCTTCACGGGAGAGTTTCGTCAGCACGACGGCGTGGTGACGGATATGATGTGTTCACCGGCGCAGGGCTTCGCATAAGCTCCGCGACGGTACGACCGAGGTGTGATTCTGTGGAGGGGGGCACCGCACACGGCTAAAACAATTCAACTTGTGTGTCTTTGGGTGCCCCCCTGCCCCCGTATATAAAGGATCAAGGGAGGGAGGCCGGCCAACTCCTCCTGGTGCGGCTAGGGAAGGAGTCCTACTAGGAATAGGATTGCAATCCTATTCCTAGTAGGATTCACCAAAAGGAAGAAGGGGGAAAGGAATAGGAGAGGTGGCGCCCCCCCAATCCTAGTCCCACTAGGAACCCTAGGTGGGGGCGCCGGCCAGCCCTATGGGCTGCCTCTCTCTTTCCTTTATGCCCACTATGGACCATCCCCTCTCGTAGGGGGTTCCGGTAACCCCCTCCGGCAATCCCGATAAATCCGAAACTTTTCCGGAACACTTCTGGTGTCCGAATATAGTCGTCCAATATATCAATCTTTATGTCTCGGACATTCCGAGACTCCTCGTCATGTCCGTGATCTCATCCGGGACTCCGAACTACCTTCGGTACATCAATACTCATAAACTCATAATACCGATCGTCATCAAACGTTAAGCGTGCGGACCCTACGGGTTCGAGAACTATGTAGACATGACCGAGACTCATCTCCTGTCAATAACCAATAGCGGAACCTGGATGTTCATATTGGCTCCTACATATTCTACGAAGATCTTTTATCGGTCAGAACCGCATAACAACATACGTTGTTCCTTTTGTCAAACGGTATGTTACTTGCCCGAGATTCGATCGTCGGTATCTTTATACCTAGTTCAATCTCGTTACCGGCAAGTCTCTTTACTCGTTCCGTAACACATCATCTCGTGACTAACTCATTAGTCTTTTGCTTGCAAGGCTTATTGTGATGTGTGTTACCGAGAGGGCCCAGAGATACCTCTCCGACACTCGGAGTGACAAATCCTAATCTTGATCTATGCCAACACCACGAATACTTTCGGAGACACCTGTAGAGCATCTTTATGATCACCCAGTTACGTTGTGACGTTTGATAGCACACAAGGTGTTCCTACGGTATTCGGGAGTTGCATAATCTCATAGTCATAGGAACATGTATAAGTCATGAAGAAATCAATAGCAGTTAAACTAAACGATCATAGTGCTATGCTAACGGATGGGTCTTGTCCATCACATCATTCTCCTAATGATGTGATCCCGTTGATCAAATGACAACTCATGTCTATGGCTAGGAAACATAACCATCTTTGATCAATGAGCTAGTCTAGTAGAGGCATACTAGGGACATACTGTTTTGTCTATGTATTCACACATGTACTAAGTTTCCGGTTAATACAATTCTAGCATGAATAAAAGACATTTATCATGATGTAAGGAAATACAAATAACATCTTTATTATTGCCTCTAGGGCATATTTCCTTCAGTCTCCCACTTGAACTAGAGTCAATAATCTAGCTCACATCGCCATGTGATTTAATACCGATAGTTCACATCGTTATGTGAATAACACCCATAGTTCACATCATCATGTGACCAACACCCAAAGGTTTTACTAGAGTCAATAATCTAGTTCACATCGCTATGTGATTAATACCCAAGAGTAATGAGGTGTGATCATGTTTTGCTTGTGAGAGAAGTTTAGTCAACGGGTCTGTCATATACATATCCCTATGTATTTCGCAAATTTCTATGTCTACAATGCTCTGCATGGAGCTACTCTAGCTAATTGCTCCCACTTTCAATACGCATCCAGATTGATACTTAGAGTCATCTGGATTTAGTGTCAAAGCTTGCATCGGCGTAACCCTTTACAACGAACTTTTTATCACCTCCATAATCGAGAAATATTTCCTTAGTAATCCAATTACTAAGGATAATTTTGACCGCTGTACAGTGATCTACTCCTGGATCACTATTGTACCTCCCTGTCAAACTCTTGGCAAGGTACACAACGTGTTTTGTACACAACATGGCATACTTTATAGAACCTATGGCTGAGGCATAGGGAATGACTTTCATTCTCTCTATATTTTTCTGCCGTGGTCTGGCTTTGAGTCTTACTCAACTTCACACCTTACAAGTCAGGCAAGAACTTCTTCTTTGACTGATCCATTTTGAACTACTTCAAAATCTTATCAAGGTATGTACTCATCGAAAGTCTTATCAAGCGTTTTGATCTATCTATATAGATCTTGATGCTCAATATGTAAGCAGCTTCACCGAGGTCTTTCTTTGAAAAACTCCTTTCAAACACTCTTTTATGCTTTCCAGAAAATTCTACATCATTTCCGATCGACAATATGTCATTCACATATACTTATCAGAAAGGTTGTAGTGCTCCCACTCACTTCTTGTAAATACAGGCTTCTCCAAAAGTCTGTATAAAACCATATGCTTTGATCACCTCATCAAAGCGTATATTCCAACTCCGAGATGCTTGCACCAGTCCATAGATGGATCGCTGGAGCTTGCATAATTTGTTAGCACCTTTTGGATCGACAAAACCTTCTGGTTGTATCATATACAACTCTTCTTTGAGATATCCATTTAGGAATGTAGTTTTGACATCCATTTGCCAGATTTCATAATCATAAAATGCGGCAATTGCTAACATGATTCGGACAGACTTAAGCATCGCTACAGGTGAGAAAGTCTCATCGTAGTCAACTCCTTGAACTTGTCGAAAAACTTTCGCAACAAGTCGAGCTTTGTAAACAGTAATATTACCGTCTGCGTCAGTCTTCCTCTTGAAGATCCATTTATTTTCGATGGCTTGCCGATCATCGGGCAAGTCAACCAAAGTCCACACTTTGTTCTCATACATGGATCCCATCTCAGAATTCATGGCTTCAAGCCATTTTGCGGAATCTGGGCTCATCATCGCTTCCTCATAGTTCGTAGGTTCATCATGGTCTAGTAACATGATTTCCAGAACTGGGTTGCCGTACCACTCTGGTGCGGAACGTACTCTGGTTGATCTACGACGTTCAGCAGAAACTTGATCCGAAGTTTCATGATCATTATCATTAACTTCCTCACTAATTGGTGTAGGAATCACTGGAACAATTTCCTGTGATGTACTACTTTCCAATCCGGGAGAAGGCACAATTACCTCATCAAGTTCTACTTTCCTCCCACTCACTTCTTTCGAGAGAAACTCCTTCTCTAGAAAGGATCCATTTTTAGCAACGAATATCTTGCCTTCGGATCTGTGATAGAAGGTGTACCCAACAGTCT
>LR738713.1:484005292-484086122 GCA_902687465.1 Secale cereale
TTGCATCTTTTGGCTTCAATATTATGAATATGTGTATCACACGATCGAGATCCAACAAACTATTTTCATTGGGTGTATGACCATAGAAGGTTTTATTCATGTAAACAGAACAACAATTATTCTCTAACTTACATGAATAACCGTATTGCAATAAACATGATCAAATCACATTAATGCTCAACACAAACACCAAATAACAGTTATTTAGGTTCAACACTAATCCCGAAAGTATAGGGAGTGTGCGATGATGATCATATCAATCTTGGAACTGCTTCCAATACACATCGTCACTTCATCCTTTAACTAGTTTATGTTCATTATGCAACTCCCACTTCGAGTTACTACTCTTTAGCAACTGAACCAATATCAAATACCGAGGGGTTGCTATGAACACTAGTAAAATACACATTAATAATCTGTATATCAAATATACCTTTGTTCACTTTGCCATCCTCCTTATCCGCCAAGTATCTAGGGCAGTTCCACTTTTAGTGACCATTTCCTTTGCAGTATAAGCACTTGTTTCAGGCTTGAGTTTAGCTTTGGGTTTCTTCACGGGAGTGACAACTTGCTTGTCATTCTTCTTGAAGTTCCCCTTCTATCCCTTTGCCCTTTACTTGAAACAAGTGGTCTTGTTAACCATCAACACTTGATGCTTCTTCATGATTTCTACCTTCGCCTACTTCAGTATCGTGAAGAGCTGGGAATTCCTTTCGTCATCCCTTGCATATTATAGTTCATCACGAAGTTCTACTAACTTGGTGATAGTGACTAGAGAACTTTGTCAATTACTATCTTATCTGGAAGATTAACTCCCACTTGATTAAAGTAATTGTAGTACCCAGACAATCTGAGCACATGCTCACTGGTTGAGCTATTCTCCTCCATCTTGTAGGCAAAGTACTGTCAGAGGTCTTATACCTCTCGACACGGGCATGAGTATGAAATACTAATTTCAACTCTTGGAACATCTTATATGCTCCATGGCGTTCAAAACGTTTTTGAAGTCCCGGTTCTAAGACGTAAAGCATGGTGCACTTAAACTATCAAGTAGTCATCATATCGAGCTTTTGTCAAAACGTTCATAACGTCTACATCCGCTGCTGCAATAGGTCTGTCACCTAGCGGTGCATCAAGGACATAATTCTTCTGTGCAGCAATGAGGATAATCCTCAGATCACGGAACAATTCCGCATCATTGCTACTAACATCTTTCAATCTTGGTTTTCTCTAGGAACATTTGAAAAATAAACGGGGAGCAACATCGCGAGCTATTGATCTACAACATAGATATGCTAATACTACCAGGACTAACTTCATGATAAATTAAAGTTCAATTTAATCATATTACTTAAGAACTCCCACTTAGATAGACATCCCTGCGGTCATCTAAATAATCACGTGATCCAAATCAACTAAACCATGTCCGATCATCATGTGAGATGGAGTAGTTTCAATGGTGAACATCTTATGTTGATCATATCTACTATATGATTCACGCTCGACCTTTCGGTCTCCAGTGTTCCGAGACCATATCTGTATATGCTAGGCTCGTCAAGTTTAACCCGAGTATTCTGCGTGTGCAAAACTGGCTTACACCCGTTGTATTTGAACGTAGAGCTTATCACACCCGATCATCACGTGGTGTCTCGGCACGACGAACTTTCGCAACGGTGCATACTCAGGGAGAACACTTATACCTTGAAATTTAGTAAGGGATCATCTTATAATGCTACCGTCGTTCTAAGCAAAATAAGAAGCATAATAAGATAAACATCACATGCAATCAAAATATGTGACATGATATGGCCATCATCATCTTGTGCTTTTGATCTCCATCTCCAAAGCACCGTCATGATCACCCTCGCAAAACATGATCATCTCATACAAAAAACGTATAACTCATCATGTCTTGACCATATCACATCACAACATGCCCTGCAAAAACAAGTTAGACGTCCCCTACTTTGTTGTTGCAAGTTTTACGTGGCTGCTACAGGCTTAGCAAGAACCGTTCTTACCTACGCATACAAAACCACAACGATGTTTCGTCAAGTATGTGCTGTTTTAACCTTCACAAGGACCGGGCGTAGCCACACTTGATTCAGCTAAAGTGAGAGAGACAGACACCCGCCAGTCACCTTTAAGCAACGAGTGCTCGTAACGGTGAAACCAGTCTCGCGTAAGCGTACGCGTAATGTCGGTCCGGGCCGCTTCATCACACAATACCGCCGAAGCAAAGTATGACATGCTGGTAAGAAGTATGACTAGTATCGCCCACAACTCATTGTGTTCTACTCGTGCATATCATCTACGCATAAACCTGGCTCTGATACCACTGTTGGGGAACGTAGTATTTTAAAATTTTCCTACGATCACGCAAGATCTATCTACCAGATGCATAGCAACGAGAGGGAAGAGTGTGTCTACGTACCCTCGTAGACCGGGAGCGGAAGCGTCAAGTGACGCGGTGGATGTTGTCGAACTTCTTCGCGATCCAACCGATCAAGCACCGAACGTACGGCACCTCCGCGTTCAGCACACGTTCAGCTTGATGACGTCCCACGAGCTCTTGATCCAGTTGAGCTTCACGGGAGAGTTTCGTCAGCACGATGGCGTGGTGACGGATATGATGTGTTCACCGGCGCAGGGCTTCGCATAAGCTCCGCGACGGTACGACCGAGGTGTGATTCTGTGGAGGGGGGCACCGCACACGGCTAAAACAATTCAACTTGTGTGTCTTTGGGTGCCCCCCTGCCCCCGTATATAAAGGAGCAAGGGAGGGAGGCCGGCCAACTCCTCCTGGTGCGGCTAGGGAAGGAGTCCTACTAGGAATAGGATTGCAATCCTATTCCTAGTAGGATTCACCAAAAGGAAGAAGGGGGAAAGGAATAGGAGAGGTGGCGCCCCCCCCCCCAATCCTAGTCCAACTAGGAACCCTAGGTGGGGGCGCCGGCCAGCCCTATGGGCTGCCTCTCTCCTTCCCTTTAGGCCCACTATGGACCATCCCCTCTCGTAGGGGGTTTCGGTAACCCCCTCCGGCAATCCCGATAAATCCGAAACTTTTCCGGAACACTTCCGGTGTCCGAATATAGTCGTCCAATATATCAATCTTTATGTCTCGGACATTCCGAGACTCCTCGTCATGTCCGTGATCTCATCCGGGACTCCGAACTACCTTCGGTACATCAATACTCATAAACTCATAATACCGATCGTCATCAAACGTTAAGCGTGCGGACCCTACGGGTTCGAGAACTATGTAGACATGACCGAGACTCATCTCCGGTCAATAACCAATAGCGGAACCTGGATGTTCATATTGGCTCCTACATATTCTACGAAGATCTTTTATCGGTCAGAACCGCATAACAACATACGTTGTTCCTTTTGTCAAACGCTATGTTACTTGCCCGAGATTCGATCGTCGGTATCTTTATACCTAGTTCAATCTCGTTACCGGCAAGTCTCTTTACTCGTTCCGTAACACATCATCTCGTGACTAACTCATTAGTCTTTTGCTTGCAAGGCTTATTGTGATGTGTGTTACCGAGAGGGCCCAGAGATACCTCTCCGACACTCGGAGTGACAAATCCTAATCTTGATCTATGCCAACACCACGAATACTTTCGGAAACACCTGTAGAGCATCTTTATGATCACCCAGTTACGTTGTGACGTTTGATAGCACACAAGGTGTTCCTACGGTATTCGGGAGTTGCATAATCTCATAGTCATAGGAACATGTATAAGTCATGAAGAAAGCAATAGCAGTTAAACTAAACGATCATAGTGCTATGCTAACGGATGGGTCTTGTCCATCACATCATTCTCCTAATGATGTGATCCCGTTGATCAAATGACAACTCATGTCTATGGCTAGGAAACATAACCATCTTTGATCAATGAGCTAGTCTAGTAGAGGCATACTAGGGACATACTATTTTGTCTATGTATTCACACATGTACTAAGTTTCCGGTTAATACAATTATAGCATGAATAAAAGACATTTATCATGATGTAAGGAAATACAAATAACATCTTTATTATTGCCTCTAGGGCATATTTCCTTCAATAACATCTTGGGTCACTGGGAGAACGGGTGCATCACCTAGCGGTGCTTCAAGGACATATGATCTCTTGGCAGGTATGAGGATAATCCCTAGGTTACGGACCCAATCCGTATAGTTGCTACCATCGTCTTTCAGCTTGGTTTTCTCTAGGAACGCGTTGATGTTGAGGGAAACTTGAGCGTGGGCCATTTGATCTACAAGACATATTGTAAAGATTTTTAGACTAAGTTCATGATAAATAAGTTCATCTAATCAAATTTTAATGAACTCCCACTCAGAATGACATCTCTCCCGTCATCTAAGTGATACATGATCCGAATCGACTAGCCCGTGTCCGATCATCACGTGAGACGGACTAGTCATCAACGGTGAACACTTTCATGTTGATCGTATCTTCTATACGACTCATGTTCGACCTTTCAGTCTTCCGTGTTCCGAGGCCATGTCTGTACATGCTAGGCTCGTCAAGTGAACCCTAAGTGTATTGCTTGTGTAAATCTGGCTTACACCCATTGTATGCGAACGTTAGAACCTATCACACCCGATCATCACGTGGTGCTTCGGAACAACGATCCTTAGCAACGGTGCACAGTTAGGGGGAACACAATTCTTGAAATTTTAGTGAGAGATCATCTTATTTACTACTGTCGTTCTAAGTAAACAAGATGCAAAAACATGATAAACATCACATGCAATCAATTAAAGTGACATGATATGGCCAATATCATCTTGGTCCTTCGATCTCCATCTTCGGGGCACCATGATCATCTTTGTCACCGGCTTGACACCATGATCTCCATCATCGTGTCTTCATGAAGTCGTCACGCCAACTATTACTTCTACTACTATGGCTAACGTTTAGCAATAAAGTAAAGTAATTACATGGCATTATTCAGTGACACGCAGGTCATACAAGAACATGATTAATCTCATACATCACATATATCATTCATCACATCTTCTTGGCCATACCATATCACATAGTACATGCTGCAAGAACAAGTTAGACGACCTCTAATTGTTGTTGCAAGTTTTACGTGGCTTCTACAGGTTTTCTAGCAAGAACGTTTCTTACCTACGCCAAAACGACAACGTGATTTGTCAATTTCTATTTACCCTTCATAAGGACCCTGTTCATCGAATCCGATCCGACTAAAGTGGGAGAGACAGATACCCGCCAGCCACCTTATGCATCTAGTGCATGTCTGTCGGTG
The DNA here is from genome assembly GCA_902687465.1 of Secale cereale. NCBI lineage: Eukaryota > Viridiplantae > Streptophyta > Magnoliopsida > Poales > Poaceae > Secale > Secale cereale. The sequence goes on from LR738713.1 coordinate 484,010,580, forward strand.
GAACCAGTCTCACGTAAGCGTACGTGTAAGGTCGGTCCGGGCCGCTTCATCCCACAATACCGCCGAATCAAGATTAGACTAGTAACGGCAAGAAAATTGAGCAAACTCAAACGCCCACAACTGCTTTGTGTTCTACTCGTGCAAGATGCTACGCAAAAGACCTAGCTCAGATGCCCCTGTTGGGGAACGTAGCAGAATTCAAAAAAATTCTACGCTTTCACCAAGATCAATCTAAGGAGACATCTAGCAACGAGCATATTAGAGTGAATCTACATACCCTTTTGTAGATCGCGAGCGGAAGCTTTCGAAGAAGCGTGGATGAAGTAGTCGTACTCTTCGCGTTTTTCGTCACCGATGATCTAGCGGCGAACGGACGACACCTCCGCATTCAGCACACGTCCGGTACAGCAACGTCACCTCCTTCTTGATCCAGCAAAGGGGAGGAGAGGTCGTCGGAGATCCAGCAGCACGACGACGTGGTGGTGGATGCAGCGGGAAATCTTGCAGGGCTTCGCCGGCGCCCTACGGAGGAGTAGAAAGGTGTGACAGGAGGGGGAGAGGCGCCAGAGGCTTGGGGTGCGGCTGCCCTCTCCCCCCACTATATATAGGGGCCAGGGGGGGTGCGCCGGCCAGGGGGGAATCTTGCCCCCCAAGGCATGGGGGCGCCCCCTCCCCGTAGGGTTTCAACCCTAGGCGCATGGAGGGGGAGGCCCAAGTGGTGCGCCAGCCCACCAGGGGCTGGCCTCCTTCCCCTTGCGGCCTAGGGGCCCCACCGGGATGGGTGGCCCCACCCGGTGGACCCCCAGGACCCCTCCGGTGGTCCCGGGACACTCCCGGTGACCCGCGGAGTTCACCCGATGGCCGAAACTGGACTTCCTATATATCATTCTTTACCTCCAGACCATTCCGGAACTCCTCGTGACGTCCGGGATCTCATCCGGGACTCCGAACAACATTCGGGTTTCCACGTGCATGTATCTCTACAACCCTAGCGTTACAGAACCTTAAGTGTGTAGACCCTATGAGTTCGGGAGACACGTAGACATGACCGAGACGACTCTCCGGTCAATAACCAACAGCGGGATCTGGATACCCATGTTGGTTCCCACGTGTTCCTCGATGATCTTCATCGGATGAACCACTATGTCAAGGATTCACTTAATCCCGTATGTTATTCCCTTTGTCCATTGGTACGGTACTTGCCCGAGATTCGATCCTCGGTATTTCCGATACCTTGTTCAATCTCGTCATGGCAAGTCTCTTTACTTGTTCCGTAATCCATCATCCCATGACTAACTCCTTAGTCACTTTGAGCTCATTATGATGATGTCTTACCGAGTGGGCCCAGAGGTACCTCTCCGTCATACGGAGTGACAATATCCTAGTCTCGGTTCGTACCAACTCAACAGATACTTTCGGAGATACCCGATGCGTACCTTTATAGTCACCCAGTTACATTGTGACGTTTGGCACACCCAAAGTATTCCTACGGTATCCGGGAGTTGCACAACCTCATGGTCTAAGGAATAAATACTTGACACCGAAAAGCTTATGCATTACGAACTAAACGATCTCGTGGTAGGCTCAGAATTGGGTCTTGTCCAGCACATCATTCTCCTATGATGTGATCCCGTTATCACTGACATCCTATGTCCATGGTCAGGATACCGTGACCATCTGTTGATCAACGAGCTAGTAACTAGAGGCTTACCAGGGACTCATTGTGGTCTATATATATTCACACATGTATCGCTGTTTCCGTACAATACAATTCAAGCATGAATAACAGACAATTATCATGAACAAGGAAATATAATAATAATACTTTTAGTATTGCCTCTAGGGCATATTTCCAACAGTATATATCATATTGCTTGAGTTTATCCCTCTACATCATGTCGTCTTGCTTAAGGTGTTACTCTATTCTTATGAACTCAATACACTAGATGCATGCTGGATAGCGGTCGATGTGTGGAGTAGTAGTAGTAGATGCAGAATCGTTTCAGTCTACTTGTCTCGGACATGATGCCTATATATAATGATCATGCCTAGATAGTCTCATAATTATTTGCTTTTCTATCAATTGCTCGACAGTAATTTGTTTACCCGCCATAGAATATCGCTATCATGAGAGAAGCCACTAGAGAACACTATGGCCCCCGGGTCTATTTTCAACATATCAATCTACACCTACTTTACTTTTTCCGCTTTTACTTTCTTTTCTTATAACCAAAAATACCAAAAATATCAACTATCATCTCTATCAGATCTCACTTTCGTAAGTGACCGTAAAGGGATTGACAACCCCTTATCGCGTTGGCTGCGTAGTTCTTATTTGTTTGTGCAGGTGCGAGGGACTCGCGCGTGGTCTCCTACTAGATTGATACCTTGGTTATCAAAAATTGAGGGAAATACTTACTCTACTATGTTGCATCTCCCTTTCCTCTTCGAGGGAATACAACGCAAGCTCGAGAAGTAGCAAGAAGAATTTCTGGCGCCGTTGCCGGGGAGGCTTACACAAAAGTCATATACCAAGTACCTATCACAAACCCTTATCCTTCGCATTTCATTTTTTTGCCTCTCGTTTTCCTCTCCCCCACTTCACCCTTGCCGTTTTATTTGCCCTTCTTCTGCCGTGTGTTTATCGTTCGTTTGCCTCTTGTTTGCTTGTGTGTGTTGGATTGCTTGTTTGTCACTATGGCTCAGAACAATACCAAATTGCGTGACTTCTCCAATACCAACAATAATGATTTTATTAGCACTCCGATTGCTCCTATTACCGATGCTAAATCTTGTGAGATATATGCTGCTTTGTTGAATCTTGTCATGAAAGATCAATTCTCCGGCCTTCCTAGTGAAGATGCCGCTACCCATCTAAACAACTTTGTTGCTTTGTGTGATATACAAAAGAAAAGGGATACAGATAACGATATTGTTAAATTGAAGTTATTTCCGTTTTCACTTAGAGATCCTGCTAAAACTTGGTTTTCCCCTTTGCCTAGAAATATTATTGATTCATGGAATAAGTGCAAAGATGCTTTTATCTCTAAGTATTTCCCTCCTACTAAGATCATCTCTCTTAGAAACGATATTATGAGTTTTAAGCAACTAGATCATGAGCATGTTGCACAAGCTTGGGAGAGAATGATATTAATGATACGTAATTGCCCTACACATGGTTTGAATCTATGGATGATTATTCAGAACTTTTATGCTAGCTTGAATTTTGCTTCTAGAAATCTTTTAGATTCAGCCGCAGGAGGCACTTTCGTGGAAACTACCTTAGGAGAAGCTACCAAGCTCCTAGATAATATCATGGTTAATTATTCTCAATGGCACACTGAAAGATCTATTAGTAAATAAGTGCATGCTATTGAAGAAATTAGTGTTTTGAGTGGAAAGATGGATGAACTTATGAAATTATTTGCTGCTAAGAGTGCTTGTTCTGATCCCAATGATATGCCTTTGTCCACTTTGATTGAAAATAACAATGAATCTTTGTATGTGAATTTTGTTGGTAGGAATAATTTTGGTAACAATGCTTATAGCGGGAACTTTAATTCTACGCCCTTTCCTAGTAATTCCTCTAATAATTATGGTAATTCCTACAACAACACTTATGGAAAGATGCCTTCTGAATTTGAAACTAGTGTTAAAGATTTTATGATATCGCAAAAGAATTTCAATGCTATGCTTGAAGAAAAATTGCTTAAGGTTGATGAATTGGCTAGAAGTGTGGATAGAATTACTCTTGATGTTGATTTTTTGAAACTTAGATCTATCCCACCTAAGCACGATATCAATGAGTCTCTCAAAGCCATGAGAATTTCCATTCATGAATGCAAAGAGAGAACCGCTAGGATGCGTGCTAAAAGAAAGGATTATATTAAAGCGTGTTCTTCTAGTTATCATGAAAATAAAGATGAAGATCTGAAAGTTATTGATGTGTCTCCTATTAGATCCTTGTTTTCTAGCATAAATCTTGATGAAGATAGGATTGGAGATGATTCTACTTTAAGGTGTCCCAATGATTCAGAGTTTTTAGATCTTGATGCTAAAATTGTTAAAAGTGGGAGTGAAGAGATTAAAACTTTGCATAGTGATGAACCCACTACTTTCGATTTCAAGGGATTCAATTATGATAATTGCTCTTTGATTGATTGTATTTCCTTATTGCAATCCGTACTAAACTCTCTGCATGCTTATAGTCAAAATAAAGCTTTTACCAAACACATAGTTGATGCTTTGATGCGATCTTATGAAGAAAAACTTGAGTTAAAAGTTTACATCCCTAGAAAGCTTTATGATGAGTGGGAACCTACTATCAAAATAAAAATTAAAGATCATGAATGCTATGCTTTGTGTGATTTGGGTGCAAGTGTCTCCACTATCCCAAAAACTTTTTGTGATTTGCTAGGTTTCCATGAGCTTGATGATTGTTCTTTGAATTTGCATCTTGTGGATTCCACTATTAAGAAACCTATGGGAAGGACTAATGATGTTCTTATTGTTGTAAATAGGAATTATGTGCCCATAGATTTCATTGTTCTTGATATAGATTGCAAACCTTCATGTCCTATTATTCTTGGTAGACCTTTCCTTAGAATGATTGGTGCAATTATTGATATGAAGGAAGGAAATATTAGATTCCAATTTCCGTTAAGGAAAGGCATGGAACACTTTCCTAGAAATAAAATGAAATTACCATATGAATCTATTATGAGAGCTACTTATGGATTGCCTTCCAAAGATGGCAATACCTAGATCTACCATGTATCGTGCCTAGCTAGGGGCGTAAAACGATAGCGCTTGTTGGGAGGCAACCTAATTTTATATTTTTTGTTTTTGCTTATGTTTAGGAATAAATATTGCATCTAGATTCAGTTTAGATGTGGTTTTGTGTCTTGTTTAGTGTTTGTGCCAAGTAGAACCTTTGGGAAGACTTGTGTGAAGTTTATGTGATCTTGCTGTGAAAAACAGAATCATTAGCGCTCGCTAGAATGGTCATCAGATTTTACTGGAGCGTGATATTTAGTTGATTCTTTTTGAAGACGATTAATAGACAAATTCCTCACGTTTACCATTTTATTTTGAATTTTTTGGAGTTACAGAAGTATGCGAAACCTGCAGATTACTACAGACTGTTCTGTTTTTTTATAGATTCTGTTTTTCGTGTGTTGTTTGCTTATTTCAATGCATCTATGAGTAATATTGGGAAGTATGAACCATAGAGAAGTTGGAATACAGTAGGTTTAACACCAATATAAACAAATAATGAATTCATTGCAGTACCTTTGAGTAGTGGTTTGCTTTCTTATACTAACGGAGCTCACAAGATTTTTGTCTAAGTTTTGTGTTGTGAAGTTTTCAAGTTTTGAGTATTGCTTTGATGGACTATGGAACAAAGAGTAGCAAAGGCCTAAGCTTGGGGATGCACAAGGCACCCCAAGTAAAATTCAAGGACAACCAAAAGCCTAAGCTTGGGGATGCCCCGGGAAGGCATCCCCTCGTTCGTCTTCATCTGTCGGTAACTATACTCGGAGCTATATTTTTATTCACCACATGATATGTGTTTTACTTGGAGCATATTGTATAATTTGAGTCTTTGCTTGTTAGTTGGCCACAATTATCCTTGCTGGACACACCTATTTGAGAGAGTTAAATATGGCCTAGGAATTGTTAGAACACTCTATGTGCTTCACTTATATCTTTTGAGCTGAATAGTTTTTGCTCTAGTGCTTCAATTATATCTTTTAGAGCACGGTGCTGATAATATTTTGAAGAAATTGTTGAACTCTCATGCTTCACTTATATCCTTTTGAGAGTCTATTATAACAGCATGGTAATGTGCTTAGGCTATAAAACTAGTCTTCACATGATAGACATCTAATACCAATGTAGTAAAAACTTTCATGCTAAGTGCATTGAATATGATGAGAAGTTGGATGCTTGATAATTGTTTTGAGATATGAGGATAGTGATATTAGAGTCATGCTAGTAGAGTTATTATGAAATTGAGAAATTATTGTGTTAAGGTTAGTGATTCCCGTAGCATGCACCTATGGTGAACCGCTATGTGACGAAGTTAGAGCATGAGGTATTTGTAAAGTGTCAACCTTTGTGTGGAGGTCGGGGGCGCGCGATGGTTAACTCCTACCAACCTCCCCCCTAGGAGCATGTGTTGATTGCTTTGTTTTGATGACTCGTAAAAATTTTCAATAAGTATATTTGTTCTTATGACTAATGTTGAGTCCATGGATTATACACACTCTCACCCTTCCACCATTGCTAGCCTCGCCGGTACCATACACCCACTATATATCCTTCCTCAAAACAGCCACCATATATATTCCTCAAAATGGCCATCATACCTACCTATCATGGCATTTCCATAGCCATTCCGAGATATATTGCCATGCAACTTTCCACCGTTCCGTTCATATGACACACATCATATTGTCATATTGCCATGCATGATCATGTAGTTGACATCGTATTTGTGGCAAAGCCACCATGCATAATTTCTCATACATGTCACTTTTGATTCATTGCACATCCCGGTACACCGCCGGAGGCATTCATATAGAGTCATACTTGTTCTAGTATCGAGTTGTAATATCGAGTTGTAAATCAATAAAAGTGTGATGATCATCATTATTAGAGCATTGTCCCATGTGAGGAAAGGCCAATAAAAAAAGAGACAGATGGCCCAATTTTTTTTATTGAGAGGGGCTAATAAAAACAAAAGAGAAATCCCCTCCAAAAAAATGAGAGAAAAGAGAGAAGGGACAATTGCTACTATCTTTTTCCACACTTGTGCTTCAAAGTAGCACCATGTTCTTCATGATAGAGAGTCTCATGTTTAGTCACTTTCATATACTAGTGGGAATTTTCATTATAGAACTTGGCTTGTATATTCCAACAATGGGCTTCCTCAAATGCCCTAGGTCTTCATGAGCAAGCAAGTTGGATGCACACCCACTAGTTTCTTTTGTTGAGCTTTCATACATTTTTAGCTCTAGTGCATATGTTGCATGGCAATCCCTACTCACTCACATTGATATATATTGATGGGCATCTCCATAGCCCGTTGATACGCCTAGTTGATGTGAGACTATCTCCCTCCTTTTTGTCTTCTCCACAACTACCTCTCTATTCCACCCATAGTGCTATGTCCATGGCTCACGCTCATGTATTGCGTGAAAGTTGAAAGGTTTGAAAGAATAGAGTATGAAAACAAGTGCTTGGCTGAAATCGGGGTTGTGCATGATATGAATATTTTGTGTGATGAAGAGGGAGCATAGCCAGACTATATGATTTTGTAGGGATAACTTTCTTTAGCCATAGTATTTTGAGAAGACATGATTGCTTTATTAGTATGCTTGAAGTATTGTTATTTCTTATGTCAATATAGACTTTTGTCTTGAATCTTTCAGATCTGAACATTCATGCCACAATTAAGAGAATTACATTGAAAAACTATGTTAGTTAGCATTCCACATCAAAAATTCTATTTTTATCATTTACCTACTCGAGGACGAGCAGGAATTAAGCTTGGGGATGCTTGATACGTCTCCAACGTATCTATAATTTTTTATTGTTCCATGCTATTATTTATCATGTTTTGGATGTTTAATGGGCTTTGTCATACACTTTTATATTATTTTTGGGACTAACCTACTAACCCAAAGGCCTAGTCCAGATTGTTGTTTTTTGCATGTTTCAGGGTTTTACAGAAAAGGGATATCAAACGGAGTCCAAACGGAATGAAACCTGTGGGAGAGATATTCTTGGAGAAAATCACGCACGGGAGACTTGAGAACCACGGAGTAGGTATTATGTGGTGCCCACGAGGGTGGGGGGCGCCCCCCTAGGGCGCGCCCCCCTGCCTCGTGGGTCCCACGTATGCCCCCCCGTGCACTCCTTCCTCCTATATATGCCTACGTACCCCGAAACCATCAGAACAACAGAGAAAACCCTAGTTCCACCGCCGTAACCTTCTGTTCCCGTGAGATCCCATCTTGGGGCCTGTTTCGGAGCTCCGTCGAAGGGGGGATCTTCCACGCAGTGCTTCTACATCATCATCATCGCCTCACCACGAGTTGTGAGTAGTTTACCACAGACCTTCGGGTCCATAGCTAGTATCTAGATGGCTTATTCTCTCTCTTTGGATCTCAATACAAAGTTCTTCTCGGTCTTCGAGGAGATCTATTCGATGTAATCTCTTTTTGCGGTGTGTTTGTCGAGATCCGATGAATTGTGGGTTTATGATCAAGATTATCTATGAGAAATATTTGGTTCTTCTTTGAACTCTTTATGTATGATTATAATATCCTTGGAAGTCTCTTCGAATTATTGGTTTGGTTTGCCCTACTAGATCTACAATTCTTGCTATGGGAGAAGTGTTTGGCTTTGGGTTCAATCTTGCGGTCTCCTTTCCCAGTGATAGTAGGGGCAGCAAGGCATGTATTGTATTGTTGCCATCAAGGATAAAAAGATGGGGTTTATATCATATTGCTTGAGTTTATCCCTCTACATCATGTCATCTTGCTTAAGGCGTTACTCTGTTCTTATGAACTCAATACACTACATGCATGCTGGATAGCGGTCGATGTGTGGAGTAATAGTAGTAGATACAGAATCGTTCCGGTCTACTTGTCTCGGACGTGATGCCTATATATAATGATCATGCCTAGATAGTCTCATAATTATTCGCTTTTCTATCAATTTCTCGACAGTAATTTGCTTAGCCGCTGTAGAATATCGCTATCATGAGAGAAGCCACTAGAGAACACTATGGCCCCCGGGGTCTATTCTCAACATATCAATCTACACCTACTTTACTTTTTCCGCCTTTTCTTTCTGTTATTATAACCAAAAATACCAAAAATATCAACTATCATCTCTATCAGATCTCACTTTCGTAAGTGACCGTAAAGGGATTGACAACCCCTTATCGCGTTGGCTGCGAAGTTCTTATTTGTTTGTGCAGGTGCGAGGGACTCGCACGTGGTCTCCTACTGGATTGATACCTTGGTTCTCAAAAACTGAGGGAAATACTTACGCTACTGTGCTGCATCTCCCTTTCCTCTTCGAGGGAATACAAAGCAAGCTCGAGAAGTAGCAAGAGCCCCTTCGAGATTGGATTTGTCTCTCTGTCTCTCTCTGTTTCTGCGTTCCCAGATTCTGGCCCTTCACCATTTCTTATATTCCCGGAGATCCGTAACTCTGTTTGGGCTAAATTTTGGACACGAAATTTATCCGTATATTAACTTTCTTGCGTCGAAAGAAGGGCACCAACCACCTTACGGGGTGGCCATGAGGGCCCAGGGCGCACCCCTCACCCTCGTGGGCCACTCGGGCATCGTCTCACGTTGATTCTTCTTCCCAAAATTCATAAATATTCCCAAAAAATCTCCGTCTGTTTTTATCCCGTTTGGACTCCGTTTGATATGGATATTCCACGAAACAAAAAACATGCAACAAACAGGAACTGGCACTGGGCACTGGATCAATATGTTAGTCCCAAAAATAGTAACAAAAGTTGCCAAAAGTAGATGAAAGTTGTATAATATTGGCATGGAACAATAAAAAATTATAGATACGACGGAGATGTATCAATGGTGCACTTGTCCGCCTTTGATGCCTCGTCGCCGTCGGTGACGTACCTGACGGTGGGCAGCGCACGCAACAACTTCTTCTTCACGCCCCTGTTGGCGACGGGCGGGGCGTCCACGCTAGGAGGCCAAGGCCGAGGACGAGCACGCGCACCACGCCACGAGGTCGAGGCTGAGGCCGACGCAGACCAGCGCGCAGAGCAGGTCGGCGAGGATGAGGACCAGGCCGAGCCACGCCAAGGTCGAGGCCACTACTGAAGCTCGCGCTGCTCTGGCCGAGCGGCGAGGAGGAAGCAGAGCGCGCGCAGCCGGCCGGGCGTCGAGGAGGTGGGAAGGAAGTAGAGCGCGGCGTGAGTGCTCATCGAGGAGGATGCAGGGCGTGGAGATGCACCCGGGCGCCCCCTCACGCCAGCGGGAGTGCGGGAAATCCGCCCCAGGCGACCTTGTTGCCCCGCACGTCGGATGCCGGACGCCGGCCTCGCTGCCCCACTGCCTCGTCGACGCGCTCGAGAGAGAGGGGCATGGGAGAGGAGAGAGGAAAAGAGAGGAGAGTGGGTGAGGGCACGTGGGTGGGGCCCATATGAAAAAAGAGTCAACGGGATCATCAAAAAGGGATATTTCAAAAGAATCAACGGGATCATAACAATCATCGTAGCATTCATCCTTCGGTAAGCACGAAGGGAAATTAAACAATGTATGGGATAAAGAGTTACTCTCATTAGAAGGTGGGCACGGGTGATTAATCCGCTCTTCCTTCTTTTGTTCTTCGCTCCTCTCCTCATCTTTTTCATCCAATGAGCTCACAATGTCATCAATTTCTTCTTCCATAGATTCCTGCAAAATATTAGTTTCTTCTGGGACAACGGAGACCTTCTCAATATATAGTTTAACATAGGCATTAGAAGCATAATTATCATAAAAATATTTAAATATGGCAAAATTTTCAGATTTGTAAAGAGTAGCATCATACTTTTCAATCAAAGAAGCAATTTCATAAGCACCCTTAAAAGCAACAAATTCTTCAATTTGTGGAACATCATAGTAACTATAAACACCCTTAGCATACGAAGATACGATTCCATTATCACTAAACTCATATTGGTAGGGAAGGCGTTTCTTCGGGTCTTCAGAACAACAAGTAAAATCATATATTTCACATAAATTCCAACCATAGCATTGCAAACGATGAATTTGATCCAGTAAAAGTTTCCCTTTTTGCGATCACCGGTGTCGCACATAACAAGCATGCTCATCTAAAGATTTGCCCTCAACTAAGCTAGTTGGGGTTTCAGCACGAGCACATAGGGATCGAAGATGATCCAAGTAAAAAGCTTCAGGAGTGTGATAGATTTTGAGTGGTTCTTCAACCATTGGTTCAGTAGGTACCACTATTTTTTTTGGTATTTTGCATTTCCTACCCATAACTAAAGATAGAAAACAACTTAGAACAGCAAATAAAATCTACTTAGTGATAAAGCAAACAAGTACACACGAGAATATTCACCCCATGCTATAACTCCTCGGCAACAGCGCCAGAAAAAGGTCTTGATAACTCACAAGTGTAGGGGATCAGTTGTAGCCTCTTTCGATAAGTAAGAGTGTCGAACCCAATGAGGAGCTAAAGGTAGAACAAATATTCCCTCAAGTTCTATCGACCACCGATACAACTCTACGCACGCTTGACATTTACTTTACCTAGAACAAGTATCAAACTAGAAGTACATTGTAGTTCTTGTGGGATAGGTTTGCAAGAATATAAAGAGCATGTAAATAAAGACTAGGGGCTGTTAAGATAAAGAAGCAATAAAGTTAGTAATAGCGAGTGTGGAAAAGTGGTGGTAGGAGTGGCGAAATTGCCCCTAAGCAATTGCCTACGTTACTAGACCGATAGCAAGTATTATGTGGGAAAGGCCACTGCTAGCATGTCATCCCTGACTTGGAATTCTATGCACTTATGATTGGAACTATTAGCAAGCATCCGCAACTACTAACATTCATTAAGGTAAAACCCAACCATAGCATTACAATATATTGGTCCCCCTTCAATCCCGTATGCATCAATTTCTATGCTAGGTTGAAGCTTCTGTCACTCTTGCCCTCCAATACGTAGTCCTATAAACATACAACTAACCCTATGGTGTGATCCACGCGCGCGCTCATATGATGGGCACCAAAGGACAACAACATAACCACAAGCAAATTAAATCAATCATAGCAATTCAACAATCACCAATAGGACAACGAAAATCTACTCAGACATCATAGGATGGCAACACATCATTGGATAATAATATGAAGCATAAAGCACCATGTTCGAGTAGAGGGTATAGTGGGTTGTGGGAGAGTGGACCGTTGTAGATAGATGGGGGAAGGTGATGAAGATGTTAGTGAAGATGACGGAGGTGTTGGTGTAGATCGTCGTCACACGATGATGGCCCCGGCGGCGTTCCGGTGCCACCGGAAGCGAGGGGGAGAGAGCCCCCCTTCTTCTCCTTATCCTTCTTCCTTGACTTTCTCCCTAGGTGGGAGAAGGGTTCTCCCTCTTGTCCATGTCCTCCATGGCATGGGAGGGGCGAGAGCCCCTCCGAGATTGGATCTGTCTCTCTGTCTCTCTCTGTTTCTGCGTTCCCAGATTCTGGCCCTTCACCGTTTCTTATATTCCCGGAAATCCGTAACTCCGATTGGGCTGAATTTTGGACAAGATTTGTATCCGGATATTAGCTTTCTTGCGGCGAAAGAAGAGCACCAACCGCCTTACGGGTGGCCACGAGGGCCCTGGGCGCGCCTGCCCCCCATGGGCGCACCCCTCACCCTCGTGGGCCACTCGGGCATTGTCTCACGTTGATTCTTCTTCCCAAAATTCATAAATATTCCCAAAACAATCTCCGTCCGTTTTTATCCCGTTTGGACTCCGTTTGATATGGATATTCTGCGAAACAGAAAACATGCAACAAACAGGAACTGGCACTGGGCACTGGATCAATATGTTAGTCCCAAAAATAGTAACAAAAGTTGCCAAAAGTAGATGAAAGTTGTATAATTTTGGCATGGAACAATCAAAAATTATAGATACGACGGAGACGTATCAATGGTGCACTTGTCCGCCTCTGATGCCTCGTCGCCGTCGGTGACGTACCTGACGGTGGGCAGCGCACGCAACAACTTCTTCTTCAAGCCCCTGTAGGCGACGGACGGGGCGTCCACACCACGAGGCCAAGGCCGAGGATGAGCACGCGCACCACGCCACGAGGTCGAGGCTGAGGCCGACGCAGACCAGCGCGCAGAGCAGGCCGGCGAGGATGAGGAACGGGCCGAGCCACGCCAAGGTCGAGGCCACTACTGAAGCTCGCGCTGCTCTGGCCGAGCGGCGAGGAGGAAGCAGAGCGCGCGCAGCCGGCCGGGCGTCGAGGAGGCGGGGAGGAAGTAGAGTGCGGCGTGATTGCTCATCGAGGAGGAAGCAGGGCGTGGAGATGCACCCGGGCGCCCCTTCACGCCAGCGGGAGTGCGGGAAATCCGCTCCAGGTGACCTTGTTGCCCCGCACGCCGGATGCCGGACGCCGGCCTCGCTACCCCACTGCCTCGTCGGCGCGCTCGAGAGAGAGGGGCATCGGAGAGGAGAGAGCAAAAGAGAGGAGAGTGGGTGAGGGCACATGGGTGGGGCCCATATGAAAAAAGAGGAGAGAGGGAGGTGGGAGGCTGAGGGTGGGCCAACAGCGAGAAAAAGGAACCGCCGGCACGCCCAGCTGCCTCCTAGGGGGCTGGGTTTGGGGTGGGTTTGCCGGGATCATTTTTCTCCAAATCCGACGGAAAGTGAGGCTTTGGGTACACGAGTGGGAGGATTTTATACCGCCGGTGCTAAAAAAGTGATCTGGGGACGTTCCTGGGGACGCGGCTTTAGATGCTCTAAGAGCTAAGAAAATAGCGAGCAATATAGGCGCTGCTTCTGGTAAATTGAACACGTTGCAGCTAACTCATGTCCTTGTGCTGCAACCAACATGCACTAGATATATCCAGCCACTAGTATGCTGCCGACACACATGCACACCATCTCCATGATGCCACGTTGACCCTCTCCTAAATATCTAGCTTGTACTATGTGCTACTCCCTCCGTTCTCAAATATAAGTTTTTTTAGAGATTCCAACAACTGACTATATACGAAGCAAAATGAGTGAATCTATATTTTAAAATATGCCTACATACATCCGTATGTTGTATTTCATTTGGAACCTCTAAAAGACTTATATTTAGGAACGGACGGAGTAATACTTTGTATCACAAGTGAGCACGTACATGCATGCATATCCTCTAGAATCAAGCCACGTTGCCTCTTCTTCATGATTACATGTATGTACCTAGTTGACTTGGAACTGTAGTACTAGCAAATATCTACCAAGTATCATTTCTACCTGACCCAAATCCATCTAGTCTAGTCTCATGTGCACAAATGCACCCCCAATCTAATTGTGTGGTTATTACATCTAATTTTTATGGCAGGAAGAAAAATACATGTCTATTATATTTCTTTGAAATAGTGCTCAATCATTTATTTAAACAAATAATACAGATTTAATTATTCATCTTAATTTAAATTAATAACCCAAAAATATGGGTTATTACAGATACGATCGTGAGCGTCAAACAAAGAGTTATCCCAAGCGCAAGTTGCTGCCACAATTCGACGACGAGGCCCTTGCGCCAATTCCGTCGAGGCACGATCAGGTCGATCGACCGGACCGACTACCTCGTGGACGGGACAAAGCGGCCAGCAATCCCGTATACCAGCCCGCACCTCCCCACCGCAAAGGAAAGGATACATCGGTTAAGGGCCATAAGTACGACCTACGTCAGGACCTGAATCAAAAAGCCGATCAGGCCAGATCGATCTACGGATCAAGAGAACGTGCTCCCACCGGGACGTTGGCTATCAAGCCAAGCACACCGGATACAATCAAGTTTGGAGTCAACATCTAACACAGATGCCGTCCGAACTACGTTGCGATGTTGCACGATATAGGGGCGCTGCGCACCCTTTGTGCTTTACCGATGAGTTGATAGATCACCAATTTCCGTAAGGGTTTAAACCCATAAACATCGAGGCATATGATGGAATGATGGATCCTGCTGTATGGGTTGAAGACTTTATTCCGCACATCCACATGGCTCGTGGAGATGACCTCCATGCAATCAAATACTTAACTTTAAAGCTCGGCACTGGTTGAATAGCCTCCTAGTAAACTCCATTGGAAGCTGGGAGATTTAGAGGACGCTTTCCGGGCTAACTTTCAGGGGACTTATATTCGGCCACCTGATGCTGATGATTTAAGTCACATAATCCAGCAACCCGGGGTGTCAGCCCGCAAACTTTGGAATCGGTTCTTAATTAAAAAGAATCAAATCATCGACTGTCCGGACGCCAAAGCCTTATCGTCATTCAAACACAGCGTCCGAGACGAATGGCCTGCAAAACACCTCAGCCAGGAGAAGCCGAATACAATGACAGCCCTTACTACACTCATGACTCAGTTTTGCGCGGGCAAAGACAGCTGGCTATCTCGTAGAAGCAACAATACCAGCGACCCTGGAACTTCCAAAATCAGGGACGACAATGGCAAGCCACAACGCAATAAGAATAAGCACCGGAACAATAATGGAGAAACAGATGACACAGCAGTAAATGCCGGATTCAGGGGCTCCAGGCCCGGTCAACGGAAGAAGCCGTTCAAAGGCAATAGAGATGGTCCATCCAGCCTGGACAAGATATTAGAGAGACATTGCCAGATTCATGGTACCCCTGACAAACCTCCAAACCACACCAATAGAAATTGTTGGGTCTTCAAGCAGGCCGGCAAGTTGAATGCCGAACACAAGGCGAAAGGATTTCAAAGCGAGGACAAAGACGAGCCTCGCCCGCCGAATACTGGGGGACAGAAGCAATTGCCCCCCGAGGTGAAAACGGTGAATATGATATGATCTATGCCACCCATATCCCCAAGAGGGAGCGCAAGCGCGCACTAAGGGACGTTTACACCGTAGAGCCCGTCGCCCCTAAGTACAACCCATGGTCGGCTTGTCCAATCACCTTCGATCATAGGGATCACCCAACCAGTATATGTCATGGAGGTTCGGCGGCCCTAGTACTCGATCCTATAATTGACGGGTACCATCTTACTCGAGTCCTTGTGGACGGCGGCAGTAGTCTCAACTTGATACATCAAGACATTGTCCGTAAAATGGGGATAGACCCGTCAAGAATCAAGCCTAGCAGCACTACCTTTAAATGAGTGATACCCTACGTAGAGGCCCACTACACGGGATCATTAACACTGGTAGTGGTATTCGGCTCTCCAGAAAATTTTCGAAGTGAGGAGTTAATCTTCGACATCGCTCCCTTCCGAAGTGGCTACCATGCACTACTCGGAAGAACGGCCTTCGCCCGCTTTAATGCAGTCTCGCACTATGCTTACCTGAAGCTTAAAATGCCTGGACCTCGCGGCGTCATCATGGTCAATGGGAACATGGAGCGCTCCCTCCGTACAGAGGAGGATACTGCGGCCCTGGCAGCCGAAGTTCAAGGCGGCATATTCAAGCCGAATAACTCATTAGTCGTCAAGACCAGAGACACTGCTAAACGTGTCCGGCCTGCATTGCAATGCGGCAGCTCAGAAGAACCTGAGCTTTATTAGCAGTTACGCCCCGCCAACTGCTTTACAAGGTTGTAGCATACGCACCTCGTGAACACAACAACGCCCTTAAAATACCTTGGGCAGCGCTGGGGGCACACTGCGGAGAAACAGTCCATAGTTCGGCTTGACCCTATTCAGACTCTAAATATATTTTCATTAAAGGATTATTAAAAGAACCCACCTTGTCTATGGTGGTGCAGGGCCTTCTTTTCAGAGTTCCCATCCTTTTTAACAGGCGGACATCAAACATCCTTCCTTCAAGGACATGTTACAAAGGAGAAACGGCGCAGACGTGCAGCAGGGCCCCATCGAGATTTTTAAATCATTAATTTTTAGGCTCTGTGTAAACCTTTCCCTTTATTAATCTTCTTCTTTTTGGCATGTAAAGTGTCCAAGATGCTGTTGGCATTATCTGTAACCACATGGCTCGCCGTATTAATCAGGGTATAAAAGAAGCAGTCTGGTTCCAATTCGTTTGGAGTTTATTTTACATTACCATTTGTGTTCTCTCCCTACCTCTAATTGCCACATGTGCCTCAACCTGTATTCAACATTAGGGGTTGTATTCATCCTAGCACACTTCAAAGTCCGAACACCTATAGGGAACTGTTCGATGTCCCGGATATTGCATTATATGCATCAGCTTCGAATCATGTCTTGGGTCTATAGTTGGGTTGCCTGGCTCCTGTGCTTAACACCTTATGTTCCACATTGTTTGGCTAAGGTAGTAAAGGGAGAACTACTGTGATTGTATTTCTGGTTCATCCGGTCAAGTACCTCAATAGATAAAGTCGAAAACTGATTCTTATGATAAGCGAGAGCTGGTCGGCGATTCAGTGACTTAGTATTATACTACAGATCCTTAGCGATCTACTCCGTGTTACACGAGGGGCTGGTCTTCGCCCAGCCGCGTATAGTAGGCACCGTAATCCGGATAGCCGCACATGCACTAGGGGCTAGTACTTAGCCTCACAAGTCAAGCTCCTATGGCTATGTGAAAGTAATAAAGCCGTATAGTCCGATTGCCTGGTTCGCCCCGCAGACACCTCCTTTATGGACCAAGACGTTGGGTAAAGAGTGATCACGCGCAATACCGAACACCCTTGTAGTATCTACGTGGGGGATGAAACCAACGACTGGAAACTTTCAAATATAATAATAAACAGCCGCACATGAGGAAAAGTCGCTTGAAATATAAGGCGCAAAAAATATATACATATCGGTTCATAAGCATAGTCTTTACAAACCGAATACAATTAATCAAAAGCCACGTCCTTTGAGCACTAGCCCTCCACAATATGGGCTCATTCTAGGACGTCATCGAAGTACCTCTCTGCCTCTGATGATCCTTGCCCTCGAGCGGGCCGGCGGTCGCCACTTCGGTGGCCTTCATCTTAGCCCAGTGCATCTTGACGCGGGCAAAGGCCATCCGGGCACCCTCTATACAGGCCGAATGCTTCACAGTGTCGACCCGCGGCCTCGCATTGACGAGCTGCTTCACCAATCCAAAGTAGCTACTCGGGATTGGCTCGATGAGCCAGAGCCGGACTATCAAGTCCTTCATGGCTGCACCCACCATGTTATACAGCTTGACCAGCTGCTTCAACTGGTCATTTAGAGGTACGGGATGTTCTGGTGCAAGGAATTGCGACCAGAACAACTTATCTATTGTGTTCCCCTCCTGTGCTCTGAAGAATTGGGCGGCATCGGCGATGCTCTTCGTGAGATCCGCAAATGCGCCTGGAGAACTCCATAATCGCGTTAGCAGCACATACTTCTGACCTCCAAGATACTCTGCAGAAGAAAGGCCTTACCAGCAGCTATCTACCGTGCCTGTTTGATCTCCTCGCGAGCACTCTGGGACTCGATTCGCGCCTCCCTGGCAACATTGAGAGCCTTATTGAGTTCGGATGTTTGATTCGAAGTCTTCTGCTCCAGCTCCTCGCATTTGCGAATGGCATCTCACAGCTCTTATTTGACTTCGGCCACCCGAGACTCATGTTGATGGTGGGAGGCCTGTTCGGCCTCCAGCTCGGCATCGGCTTTGTCAGTGGCTTCCTTGTTCATCTCGGCCTCCTTCTTGGCATGTGCAAGGGCACCCTTGAGGGTCTCGACCTCGGCCGCACTAACTGTGACATAATCACACCGCATAATGAGTTACAGTCTTAAATTAAACATATCGTCTTTTGACATAATAATTTTCTAAAAGTCTGCATACCCTGCATTTCATCAAACCGCTTGTTAACGCGGTCGAGCTCTTCATCCGCTATTTGAAGCTTCCGATTGAGCTCGGAAACCTGTGCGGCATGGGCGGATGCCGCTACCAGGGAAGCATGTTCAAGTAATGGCATAGTATGTTCTATTAGCTAATACTATATGGATCCTCTGTCTGATTCTCTTCAGAATCAAACAAAGCATCAAGGGCTACTGTCCGTACATAGGGTTGTTATCCTATACAAATAAAACGTAAAGTTCTTCTAGAGTATTACGTCGCATACCTCAAAGCCTGTCAGTAGGTTGTTGAAGGCTTCATTCAGTGCACTTTTGGCAGACTGAATCTTTCCCATAACCGCACCCATCAGGGTGCGGTGTTCCGCCACGATGGAAGCACCTTGCAGTGCTTCCTCCAGCATGTTCGGCGCCTTCGGATTAATCGAGGACGCCGTTGGAGCTGATGCTCCTCCTCCTATCATAGGGCGCTGCCTTCCCGATTCTGGAGCTGTGGTGGCCTCTGGAATAGTGTTCGGCGGGAGCCCGGATAGCTTGGGCTCCCCGCCGTCAGTTGCCATAGGGGTTGTTTCCCCTTGGCAAACAGTGGCCGAGGTGTTGACCTTGGGCACCCTCTCGTCTGCCCCGCTCCCACCTCCTCGCGTAGGAGACACCCACAGGGAAGACACCTCGGTGTCCCCTAGTATGGGCGATTGAGCCCGTGGTGGCGTGTCACTCTCCACCATTTCGGCTGGCAGAGAACTCCCAAGCGATAATGGTGTGTTGGGGAGTATGTGGGGAGGGCTGAAAAACAGCAAATAGAGTTGCTTAAGCAATGATAGCTGACTAAACTGAATACAATAGTGAAAGTCCGAACACTTACGATTCGGCCAGGGGCTTGCTCCTGGGTTGTCTTTGGAAATCAGCTTCGGACGCTGAGTCCGAGCTGTCTGGGAGGATCAGTTTCCTTCTGGGCGCCCCCTTTCCCGTGTCTTCGGGGCCTCCCTCTTCTTCCCCTTTTCCTTGATGGGGGATTCGCTTTCCACCTCCTCCTCCTCCTCTTCCTCTTCGTCATGGGAGGAGTGGGCGTCGATCTCTCCAGACACAGTATCCGGAGGACCCTTAGGGCGGGTCGCTCTTGACCTCCTTGCCCTTCTTCTTGGCCTTCTTCGCCGGCGCCTTATACGACGCCGGTACCAGCATCGCCGTTAGCTAAGGCGTGGTTGGATTCTCAGGCAGTGGAGCCGGACAGTCGATCCGCTCCGCTTTCGTTGTCCAGGCCTGTATGGAATGTATAAGTTCTAACTCCTGTTATACTTGGAATATGGACAGAATAAGTATTCGACCAAAATCGTGCTTACCTCTATAGCCGGAGTCACACTGTCAAAGCTGATGTCTTCGGTATCCTTGGGCCACTCCTTCTGGGCCTTGAAAACGGCTTCCATATGTCTTCGTGCGTGATGCCGAAGAAGCGCTTCAAGGTCCGTGGTCCCTCCGGATTGAACTCCCATAAGCAGGAGACCCGGAGTTGGTAGGGAAGGGTGCGGCGAAAAAGCATCACCTGAATCACGTTAGTGAGGTGGGTGCCCTTCGTTATCCTGCCAGAGATACGATTTTGGAACATCTTCACCTCCTATTGAGAACCCCAATCAAGGCCCTTGGCGGTCCATGACGTGAGACTCTCTGGGGGTCCGGATCTGAATTTGGGCATGGCCGCCCATTTGGCCTCACGGGGTCCGGTGATGTAGAACCAGTCCTGTTGCCATACCTTGTTGGTCTCCACACAAAAAAACCTTGGGCCAGGTTGCGTTCGGGAGCTTGCTTGCCATAGCTCCCCCGCAGTCCGCGTGTTGCCTGCTACCTCTTGAGCTTGGGTTGTATTCCCTCGAAGAGGAAAGGGAGATGCAGCACAGTAGCGTAAGTATTTCCCTCAATTTTTGAGAACCAAGGTATCAATCCAGTAGGAGACCACGCGCCAGTCCCTCGCACCTTCACAAACAAATAAGAACTTCGCAGCCAACACGATAAGGGGTTGTCAATCCCTTTACGGCACTTACGAGAGTGAGATCTGATAGAGATGATAGTTATATTTTTGGTATTTTTGGCTTAATAAAACAGCAAATAAAAGCAAGAAAAGTAAAGTAGATGTAGATTGATATGTTGAGAATAGACCCGGGGGCCATAGTTTTCTCTAGTGGCTTCTCTCATGATAGTGGTATTCTACGGCGGGTAAACAAATTACTGTCGAGCAATTGATAAAAAAGCGAATAATTATGAGACTATCTAGGCATGATCATTGTATATAGGCATCACGTCCGAGACAAGTAGACCGAAACAATTCTGCATCTACTACTATTACTCCACACATCGACCGTTATCCAGCATGCATCTAGTTTATTGAGTTCATACGAACAGAGTAACGCTTTAAGAAATATGACATGATGTAGAGGGATAAACTCAAGCAATATGATGAAAACCCCATCTTTTTATCCTCGATGGAAAGAATACAATACATGACTTGGTGCCCCTACTGTCACTGGGAAAGGACACCGCAAGATTGAACCCAAAGCCAAGCACTTCTCCCATTGCAAGAACTGTAGATCTAGTAGGCCAAACCAAACCAATAACTCGAAGAGACTTGCAAGGATATTATGAGCACACATAAAAAGTTCAGAGAAGAACCAAATATCTTTCATAGATAACCTTGATCATGAACTGACAATTCATTGGATCTCGACAAACACACCGCAAAAAGAGATTACATCGAATAGATCTCCTCGAAGACCGAGGAGAATTTTGTATTGAGATCTAGAGAGAGAGAAGAAGCCATCTAGATACTAGCTATGGACCCGGAGGTTTGTGGTAAACTACTCACAACTCATGGTGAGGGCGATGATGATGATGATGAAGGCCTCCGTGATGGATCCCCCTCCCGGAACAGGCTCCAAGATGGGATCTCCAGAGGAACAAAAGCTACAGCGGCGGAATTAGGGTTTTCTATCTGCGTATGGAGTTTCTGGGTTATTTAGGTATATATAGGAAGAAGGAGGGCACCGGGGGCCGTGTGGGCCAGCCTCGAGGCAGAGGGGCGCGCCCCCCACCCTCGAGGGCTGACCCTCGATCCCCTGACTTGGTCCTGAAGTTTCCCGAACGTGTTTTCCTCCAAAAATATCTCTCGCGAAGGTTTCATTTCGTTTGGACTCCGTTTGATATTCCTTTTCTGCAAAACCCTGAAATAGGCAAAAAGCAGCAATCTGGACTGGGACTTTGGGTTAGTATGTTAGTCCCAAAAATGATATAAAAGTGAATGCTAAAGCCCATTAAACATCCAAAACTTCATAAATAATAGCATGGAACAATCAAAAATTATAGATACGTTGGAGACGTATCATTGCCCGTCGACCACCTTCGGTTTCAGATTAAAGGTTTAGAGCCATAGGCTGAAGTGTGGTGGGACGCAGAGGAAAGCTTCACACACGACTATGAAAGTCGATATGTGGAGGATAGAGTTCGGGGCCAGATCATGGAAATATAGCCCGTAGAAGAATAAGAGACCCCGAACAAAGGGGTGGAGCGGAAATCCCAGCCCCCGAATAAAGTGAGGGATGAACACAACCCTCTCACCAGGCTCTGGGACAGGGATCACCTGATCCTCATCAGGAACCCGGTGCTCTATTTTGTCGACGAGATAGCCCGCGCACCGGAGACTCTTCACGTTCTTCTCCATGATGGTGGAGGCCTCCCACTTGCCCTTGGAACCAGATCCAGCCATTGCTGGAGAAGGAGGCAGTGGTGGAGGGGATGGGCTCTGCGGACGCTGGAGCTGTGGGCGATGGGGGCTAAGAGATTGGGAAGCAAGGACTAGAGTAGAGCGTGAGGTAAAAGGGGAAGGATCTATGTCCTTTTATAGGCGGTAAATACCAAGCGTCCCCCACTCAAGCCGTGAAACTCGCATGTTCCCAAGGTAATCGTGCGTAAGGTGCGGTTGGGTTACCCAAATCATATTGATGAGGATCCCACGATAAGCGGGCACAATCTCTGCTTCGACAAGACGTGCCAATGGAGGCTATGCCTGGAAACGCGAAAGCAGAGCCAAGAAAACAGTTCGAAATATTAAAGGGTCAAACATGACGTTTCGCTGGAATGTTGTCAGTAAAGACACAGTGTTTGTTTCAACACATTGCCTTCGTGGCTAAGGGTTGTACTAATCTTGCAGAGAGATGGTTCCTTTATGCAGGAAATAAACTGCATATGTTCGGAAGGAGGAACCCGCCTTGCAATGCCGAAGACAGTATGCGTGCCGGACTCATCGTCATCGAAGACTGGTTCAGGGGCTACTGAGAGGGTCCTGGATTAAGGGGTCCTCAGGTGGCCAAATTATTCGTTATGGGCCGAACTGGTGGGCCGTGAAGATCACCACAGATGATTATTCCTCATATCCCGATAGGACTCCTGTATGTGTAGAATGGCAAGTTTAAATTTCGGGTGTAATGTTTCCTTCCTCTGCAAGATGATTATGTACAACCCTAGGTCCCTCTGGTGCATATATAAACTGGAGGGTTTAGTCCGTAGAGGCATAATCACAATTACCATAGGCTAGACTTGTAGGGTTTAGCCATTACGATATCGGGGTAGATCAACTCTTGTAATCCTCATATTCATCAAGATAAATCTAGCAGGACGTAGGGTATTACCTCCATTAAGAGGGCCCAGACCTGGGTAAACATCATGTCCTTGTTTCTCCCTGTTACCATCGATCCTCGGATACACAGTTCGGGAGCCCCTACCCGAGATCCGTCGGTTTTGACACCGGCAGGAGCCCAAGTGGGATTCGGCAGGAGCCCGAGATCCGTAGATTTTTTTTGTTTTCCATGCAACATTTTCCAACAGTGGTATCAGAGCCAGGTCTATGCGTAGATGATATGCACGAGCAGAACACAAAGAATTGTCGGCGGTGATGGTCATACTGCTTATCACCTACGTCTTATTTTGATTTGGCGGTATTGTAAGATGAAGCGGCCCGGACCAACCTTACACATCCATGTACATGAGACAGGTTACACCGATAGACATGCAACTTGTTTTACATAAAGGTGGCTGGCGGGTGTCTGTCTCTCCTACTTTAGTTGAATCGAATTTGACTACGGCCGGTCCTTAAAGAAGGTTAAAACAACAAAGTTGATAAATCAACGTTGTGGTTTTTGCCGTAGGTAAGAACGATTCTTGCTAGAAGCCCGTAGCAGCCACGTAAAACTTGCAACAACAAAGTAGAGGACGTATAACTTGTTTTTGCAGGTCATGTTGTGATGTGATATGGTCAAGATGTGTTGAGTTGTACGTTATTGTATGAGATGATCATGCTTTGCAATATCAACTACCGGCAGGAGCCTTATGGTTGTCTCTTAATTATTGTATGAAATGCAAGAGCCATGTAATTATTTTACTTTATCGCTATGAGTTAGCAATAGTTATAGAAGCAATAGTTGGTGAGACGACCACGACGCAACAATGGAGATCAAGGTGTCGTGTCGGTGACGATGGAGATCATGATGATGCTTTGGAGATGGAGATCAAAAGCACAAGATGATGATGGCCATATCATGTCACATATTTTGATTGCATGTGATGTTTATCCTTTATGCATCTTATTTTGCTTAGAATAGCGGTAGCATTATAAGATGATCCCTTCACTAAATTTCAAGATAAAGGTGTTCTCCTCGAGTATGCACAGTTGCTAAAGTTCGTCGTTGCGAAGCACCATGATACGTCCAAAACGTATCTATAATTTCTGCTTGATCCATGCCACTTTTGGGTGATAGTGCTATGATATTCATACACTTCCATACACTTTTGATCATATTTGGACTAACTTACTAATCCAGTGCACCCCAGTGCCAGTTTCTGTTTTCGGCTTTTTTAGTATTTCAGGTTTTCACGTTACGAGAACTGCCCAGAAAAATCCAGAAAAATTATATAAAAAATCAGCGTTTCGGAAACAACCTTGCGCCCGAAGGACAACCGAGGGGGGGGCCACCAGGGCTCCAGGTGCCCTGGCAGCGCGCCCCCCTGGGCCGCGCCGGGGGGGGGGGGGGCGCCTGGGCCCCCCGAAGCTCCCCCGATGCCCTACTTTGGCATATATTTAAAGGGTCCTCCAAAACCCTCAGAACAGGAACTTTTTTCGCGATCCCATCTCTGTTCCGCCGCCGCCGCCGCTTCCAAGATCGGGAGCACCAGGAGAACTCTTCCCGGCACCCTGCCGGAGGGGAGGATCACCACCGGGAGCTTCTCCACCACCATGGACGCCTCTCGGATGACTCGTGAGTAGTCTCCCTTGGACCATGAGTCCTTGACCAGTAGCTATGTGATGTTCTCCTCCCGTTCTTGTGCTTCACTAATTAGTCCTCATGAGCTTCCCTACATGATCGAGGCACCTATGTAATCCTTATGCTTTTGCTATGTTGAGTTTGCTGGGATCCGATGGATTATGAGATTATGTTCAGATTGATCTTGAGTAATATAATTGATTCACCTCTTTTATATTTTTGTTCATAAGTAATTCTTGCATGTTCTCCGTTGTTATTTGCTGCTTTGGCCGAGTAGTAAGTAGTGACTCCAAGAGGGAACGTTATGCTCGATTGTGGGTTCATGCCCCTCGATGACTAGCTTGAGTGACAAAAACATGAGTCTAGGGGATGTGCTATTGCCACAAGGGGGAAAACAACGGTGCTTGTGCCCGCGGGTGCAAGGATTGTTTACTTTACGCAAAGTTCTTTTAATGCAGTTGTTTGTTGCATTGAGTTTACACTATGGGTGGGACTCCCAACTTAATACCAGCGAGATGTTCTGGATAGATATCTCAAGGTGGATGATTAGTAGTAGATATTGATGGATTTCGGTCTACTTACTTTGGCGTACCGCCCATGCTTTGAACCTCAACCTTTCTTGCAATGTAGTCAGCATTGGTTTGCGTTCGTGGTCCTGTCAATTGCCCAGCTGTAATTTGTTTACCTCACATAGCTGTTTTATCGTCTTTTGGGAGAGAGACATCACTAGTGAACATCATGAGACTCCGGTCCATATTACTATCATTGATCACACCCGCTATTTACTTACTATTGCAAAACACCATCTATCACTACTATCATTGCTTTTAACCCTTTGTGAACTACAAGGCCGGAGGGATTGACAACCTCTCTGTACTCGTTGGGAGCAAAGTTATTTGTATCTGTGTGCAGGTCCACGTTGATTGCTACTAATCTGGCGCCGTAGCAATTGACACCTACTTGTTGAACCTAGGAGTCTCTGGGGATTCGATCCTTGGCATCTTTGCTAAGGGAAAACACTTCTACAATACTGCATCTTACACCTTCCACTTGGGATAACCAACGAGGGGTTCGATGCCCATCAAGGAGTATTTTCTGGCGCCGTTGCCGGGGACTCCCCTCTTCAGGATAGGGGAGTTGCATGCTATCTTTTACCTTTGCTTTTTAGTCTTGTTAGTTTACCTTTCAGTTTTTGCTTTAGTACCTCTTTATCGAAAATCACAAAAATAGTTATCTTGCTTGCTTGCTACTATGGGTTCCACCGAGAACACCAAGTTGTGTGACTTCACTAGTCACAACAACGATGACTTTATCAGCACATCTATCACTACACCTGCCACTTCAGCACCTTCATATGAAATTAAACCTGCTTTACTGAACTTAGTTATGAAAGAACAATTCTCCGGTGCTGGAGATGATGCTGCTTTACACTTGAACAACTTTGTTGAAATTTGTGATATGCAAAAGTACCAAGAAATAGATGGTAATATTGTTAAGCTTAAGCTTTTTCCTTTCTCCTTGAGAGGAGGAGCTAAAATTTGGTTTCAGTCTTTGCCTAGAAATAGCATAGATTCATGGGACAAGTGCAAAGATGCTTTTATTGGAAAATACTATCCACCTGCTAAAATTATCCAACTTAGAAGTAACATAATGAATTTTAAACAATTGGATAATGAACACGTTGCCCAAGCTTGGGAACGTATGAAATCTCTTATCAAGAACTGCACTACTCACGGTTTGACTACTTGGATGGTTATCCAAACTTTTTATGCAGGCTTGAACTTTACCTCGCGGAACTTGTTAGATTCGGCCGCGGGAGGAACTTTTATGTCAACTACACTTGGTGCTGCCACAAAACTTCTCGATGAGATGATGACCAACTATTCCCAATGGCACACCGAACGCGCTCCAACAGGTAGGAAGGTAAACTCTGTCGAGGAGATTTCCTCCCTTAACGAAAAAGTTGACTTGATCATGTCTCTACTTTCGAAGCAATCTATTGTTGATCCTCGTGATGTTCCTTTAAATTCTTTGATTGCTCAAGAACAAGTAGATGTGAACTTTATCTCTAGAAACAATTTTAACAACAATGCTTATAGGAGTAATTTTGGTAGCAATCCTAGACCGTTCCCCTCTAACCCTTATGGGAACAACAATGCTCATCCTAGTACCAAGAACTCCACTACTGAACTAGATACTATGCTTAGATATTTCATCACTACCCAAAAAGCCTTTAATAAGAATGTAGAAGAGAAACTACATAAACTAGATGATCTTTCTTTTAAGGTAGACCATTTAGCCAATGAGGTAAAATTGCTAAAAATTGAAACTTCTCCTCTTAAGGAGAGGGAAGTCATCCCTATTAATGCTACTCAAGTGCAAATTAATGAAAATATTAGGATGATGGCTAAACTTAAAGAAAGATGGGCTAGAGAGAGGGAGGAAGAAGAGAGAATTAAGAGCCTTCCTACCCACCGCACTGTTGCTACTATCCAAGTTGTTGAGGATGTTCACACTCTTAGCACCCAATGTACTCCTGGTCCCATTGGACCTATTAATGGTGATGCTACGACTATAGAAACTACCAAACAAGTGAACCTTAAGGACACCACTACCACTTTACTTGATGCTCGTGACCTTGATTTTGATAATTGCACTCTTACCAAAGTTATTGATTTCCTTCACAAGATGTCTAGAGATCCCCGCACTAGCACGCTTAACCTTGCCTTCACAGAGCATATCACTAATGCTCTCATCAAAGCTAGGGAGGAGAAACTTAGAGTAGAAGCCTCCATACCTAGAAAGCTAGAAGATGGTTGGGATCCTATGATAAAAATTAAATTGAATGACTTCTCTTGTTATGCATTATGTGATGTTGGTGCTAGTACCTCTATTATGCCCAAAAGACTATATGATATGCTTAAATTGAAACCTTATGATTCTTGTTCTTTTGGTGTTCGTCTCGTTGATTCTTCCATAAAGAAACCTTTGGGGAGGATCGACGATGTTCTTATTGTTGTTAATGATAATTATGTTCCCGTTGATTTCACTATTATGGATATTGAATGTGATCCTTCATGTCCAATTATTTTGGGACGTCCCTTTTTGCGCACCGTTGGTGCTATCATTGACATGAAAGAGGGTAATATAAAATTTCAGTTTCCTCTCAAGAAAGGGATGGAACACTTCCCTCTAAAGAAGATCAAGTTACCTTTTGAGTCCGTTGTACGGGCTAGTTATTCTTTTACTCTTGATAAAACTTGATCTATGCATTATGCCTAGCTTAAAGGCATAAAAGAAAGCGCTTTTGGGAGGCAGCCCACATGAATAAATTTTTTGCTTTTGTTGTGTCTTGATGTTGTTTACTGCTGTAGCATCATCATTGTATCTTTTCTTTTCATATTTGTGCCAAGTATAGCCTCTGATTGCTAGAAAGTTCAAAAGTTGTGAGGTGCTGTCCAGGAAACAGATTCTGTCCTTGGATAGAAAAATTCGTATAAAATCACCAGATCATCTTTTTGGTCTGAATTTTTTCGACAGCGTTCTCTATATAATTGTCTTTTGTGCATCTGTTCTGAGTTTTTTGATTTGAGTTGTAGAAGTATCCCGAACAGATCAATTACTACCTGCTGTTCTGTTTTTCACAGATTCTGTCCTGTTTTGCCTTTCCTTCACTTTGCAAATCAAGAGCTTGCTTTTTCTTTGCAAAAACCTTTTGGCAATCTTGAGAAACAGTAGAACTTCAAGAATATCTTTATTTCCAGCAAGGTATAATTATTTTATTAAGGGTACTAACCTCGCTAATCAGATTATGATGAGTTATGTATGAAGGGAGTTTTCAAGTGTGCGAGGGAAGATGATAAAAAGATTCAGGAGTGTCAAGCGCTCAAGCTTGGGGATGCCCCCGTGCACCCCCAAGAAATATTCAAGGAGACTCAAGCGTCTAAGCTTGGGGATGCCCCCGTGCATCCCCTTCTCCATCAACATTATCAGTTCGTCTTTCGTTCCGCTATAGTTTTATCACTTCATGTGTTATGTGCTATGCTTGGAGCGTCTTGCTTTTAGTTTTCTTTTTAGTTTTTCATAACGAGTCAGAACCCAGCATTCCTTTATGTGGGAGAGAAACACGCTCCACTTCTACCTAGAACATAACATAGAATTTTCATGTCTATCTATGCTGTGTGTGTTCTTTGTCTTTTAATAGCTACTATCATGCTCTGCTCTTAGTATTCATGCTTATCTTTTCAAAGAGCTTTTGTCTAGTTGGTTGCTTGGACTCTCTTTAATTACCATGCTCACCTTATTAAGAGAGTTTGCTTCTGTTGCATTGGTTAATGTGTCTATGATAAATATGCTACTTGCATAATGGTGCTTAGTAGTTCAGGTTTTCTTATGGTTAATCTCAAATAGCTGGGGGGTTCCCAATGTGTTATTGGAGTACCAACATGGTTTGTCTGCCTATGATGTGGTATGGTTTAGTAATATCTTCCTTCGAGAATTTATTTTGATTGACTTGGCGTATGCTCACGCATATTTAAGACTGTAAAGAAAGTCTGTCAAGCCTTGATGATCTTTTATTTCCGAGTAGCGATATAACTTCCATGCCTGATTCAATGTTGCTTTGTCGCTCTGCATGATTATGACCGTCATTGCTCTCTTAGTTGGTCGCTCCCAGTCTTTTGCTAACCTCCACCTGTACTAAGCGAACTAACTTTGCAATACATAGCTCATGGGAAAGTAGCTTAAAAACTATTGTGGTAAAGAATATGTTGCTTATGTATCTTATTTCTTATAAGTTGCTTGCTGAGCGGTAACCATGTTTCTGGGGACGCCATCAACTGTCACACTTTTGTTGAATATCATGTGAGTTGCTATGCATGTTCGTCTTGTCTGAAGTAAGGGTGATTTGCCGTGGGTTGAATGAATATGCATATTGTTAGAGAAGAACATTGGGCCGCCAACCAAAGCCATGTATCATGGTGGAAGTTTTAGCTTGGACCTTAATCCTCAATCTCTCATGAGAATATGCTTATGCATTGAAGAGGAGTCCATCATCTATTTTCTATGTTGTCCCGGTATGGATGTCCTCAAGTTGAGATCTATCAAAAACGAGAAATCAAATGCGATTTATCTCCTTGGACCTTTGTACAGGTGGCATAGAGGTACCCCTTTGTGACACTTGGTTGAAACATATGCAATGCAATGATAACCCATGGAAATCCGAGCTAATTAGGACAAGGAGCGAGCACTATTGGTATACGATGCATGAGGCTTGCAACTTATAGGATGTCTTATGCATGACACATATGAAGTACTAATACCGTTGACACAATTGCTTCCATGTTTTCAAAATAAAAAGCTCTAGCACATAACCATTCTTTTACTTTTATGTTAAAGCACCAACTACTGAGAGCATGATTGTCATTCTGAGTGTAATGTGCATTGTCCCAAAGTAGCATTGTCTTTTGCATGATTGTGATATCGTTTATTTTGAAATGATTGTATCTAGTCATCACTTAAACCTTGAAGGTGCCCCTGCATTTATGTTTTGCATCACAAAAGGGGGCAAGCTAGATATCACTTTATCATATCTGCACATCATGTTCATTGCAAATCTATTTGATGTTTCAGTTTCATATTGTAAAACTTTCAGTCATTTGTGATTTTCTCATGAGGCAACTTAATTACTATAGAGTCATTGTCTCAGTAAGCTTTTGTCATAAGACTATGAAAAAGTCCTATATGGTTAATAGCATGTCACCATAGAAATTATTCTTGTTATCATTTACCTACTCGAGGACGAGCAGGAATTAAGCTTAGGGATGTTGATACGTCCAAAACGTATCTATAATTTCTGCTTGCTCCATGCCACTTTTGGGTGATATTGCTATGATATTCATACACTTCCATACACTTTTGATCATATTTGGACTAACTTACTAATCCAGTGCACCCCAGTGCCAGTTTCTGTTTTCGGCTGTTTTTGTATTTCAGGTTTTCACGTTACGAGAACTGCCCAAAAAAATCCATAAAAATTATATAAAAAATCAGCGTTTCGGCTTGTGCCCGAAGGACAGCCGGGGGGCCCACCAGGGCTCCAGGCGCCCTGGCGGCGCCCCCCCCCCTGGGCCGTGCCGGGGGGGCGCCTGGGCCCCCCGAAGCTCCGCCGATGCCCTACTTTGGCATATATTTAAAGGGTCCTCCAAAACCCTCAGAACAGGAACTTTTTTTGCGATCCCATCTCTGTTCCGCCGCCGCCGCCGCTTCCAAGATCGGGAGCACCAGGAGAACTCTTCCCGGCACCCTGCCGGAGGGGAGGATCACCACTGGGAGCTTCTCCACCACCATGGACGCCTCCCGGATGACTCGTGAGTAGTCTCCCTTGGACCATGAGTCCATGACCAGTAGCTATGTGATGTTCTCCTCCCGTTCTTGTGCTTCACTAATTAGTCCTCGTGAGCTGCCCTACATGATCGAGGCACCTATGTAATCCTTATGCTTTTGCTATGTTGAGTTTGCTGGGATCCGATGGATTATGAGATTATGTTCAGATTGATCTTGAGTAATATATTTGATTCACCTCTTTTATATTTTTGTTCATAAGTAATTCTTGCATGTTCTCCGTTGTTATTTGCTGCTTTGGCCGAGTAGTAAGTAGTGACTCCAAGAGGGAACGTTATGCTCGATTGTGGGTTCATGCCCCTCGATGACTAGCTTGAGTGACAGAAACATGAGTCTAGGGGATGTGTTGTTGCCACAAGGGGGAAAACAACGATGCTTGTGCCCGCGGGTGCAAGGATTGTTTACTTTACGCAAAGTTCTTTTAATGCAGTTGTCTGTTGCATTGAGTTTACACTATGGGTGGGACTCGCAACTTAATACCAGCGAGATGTTCTGGATAGATATCTCAAGGTGGATGATTAGTAGTAGATATTGATGGATTTCGGTCTACTTACTTTGGCGTACCGCCCATGCTTTGAACCTCAACCTTTCTTGCAATGTAGTCAGCATTGGTTTGCGTTCGTGGTCCTGTCAATTGCCCAGCTGTAATTTGTTTACCTCACATAGCTGTTTTATTGTCTTTTGGGAGAGAGACATCACTAGTGAACATCATGAGACTCCGGTCCATATTACTATCATTGATCACACCCGCTATTTACTTTTCGCTATTTACTTACTATTGCAAAACACTATCTATCACTACTATCATTGCTTTTAACCCTTTGTGAACTACAAGGCCGGAGGGATTGACAACCTCTCTGTACTCGTTGGGAGCAAAGTTATTTGTATCTGTGTGCAGGTCCACGTTGATTGCTACTAATCTGGCGCCGTAGCAATTGACACCTACTTGTTGAACCTAGGAGTCTCTGGGGATTCGATCCTTGGCATCTTTGCTAAGGGAAAACACTTCTACAATACTGCATCTTACACCTTCCACTTGGGGTAACCAACGAGGGGTTCGAGGCCCATCACACCATGTGATGATCGGGTTTGATAGACTATACGTTCACATACAACGGGTGTAAGCCAGATTTACACATGCAGAATACTTGGGTTAAACTTGACGAGCATAGCATGTACATACATGGTCTCGGAACACTGGAAACAGAAAGGTCGATCATGAGTCATATAGTAGATATGATCAACATAGAGATGTTCACCATTGATGACTACCCCACTCACGTGATGATTGGATATGGGTTAGTTGATTTGGATCATGTATCACTTAGATAACTTGAGGGATGTTAATTTAATTAAGAGTTCATTAGTAATTTGATTAATTGAACTTAATTTATCATGAACTTAGTCTTAATAGTTTCGCATATCTATGTTGTAGATCAATGGCCCGTTCTACCGTTCCCCTGAATTTTAATGCATTCCTAAAGAAAGCTAAATTGAAAGATGATGGTAGCAACTACACGGACTTGGTGCGTAACTTGAGGATTATCCTCATTGCTGCACAAAAGAATTTTGCCCTTGATGCACCACTAGGTGATAGATATACTGTAGGAGCCGATGAAGATGTTATGAACGTCTGGCAAGCTTGATCTGATGACTACTTGATAGTTCAGTGTGACATGCTTTACGACTTAGAACCGAGACTTCAAAGACGTTTTGAACGTCGTGGAGGATATGAGATGTTCCAGGAGCTGAAATTGATATTTCAAGCTAATGCCCGGGTTAAGAGATATGAAGTCTCCAACAACTTCTATAGCTGCAATATGGAGGAGAATACTTTTGTCAGTGAACACATACTCAAAATGTCTTGGTATCATAACCACTTGACTCGGCTGGGAATTGATCTTCCAGTTGAGAGTGTTATTGACAGAGTTCTTCAATCACTGCCAGCAAGCTACAAAGGCTTCGTGATGAACTATAATATACAAGGGATGGAGAAAACAATTCTCGAGCTCTTCGCGATACTAAAATCGGCAGAGGTACAAATCAAAAAGGAGCATCAAGTGTTGATGGTTAACAAGAGCACTAGTTTCAAGAAATATGGCAAAGAAAATAAAGGGAACTTCAAGAAGAACGGCAAAAAGGTTGCCGCTCCCGTGAAGAAACCAAAGCTGGACCTAAGCCTGAAACTGAGTGCTTCTACTGCAAAGGAAGTGGTCACTGGAAGCGGAACTGCCCCAAGTATTTGGTGGATAACAAGGATGGCAAAATGAACAAAGGTATATTTGATATACATGTTATTGATGTGTTCCTTCTAGTGCTCGTAGCAGTGCTTGGGTATTTGATACTGGTTCGGTTGCTCATATTTGTAACTCA
This sequence comes from Secale cereale, assembly GCA_902687465.1. NCBI lineage: Eukaryota > Viridiplantae > Streptophyta > Magnoliopsida > Poales > Poaceae > Secale > Secale cereale. The sequence goes on from LR738713.1 coordinate 484,044,188, forward strand.
AACCAGGAGCTGCAGAATAAATGAAGATTGGCTAAGGACGAGGTGACGATGCGCGTCGGGAATGGTTCCAAGGTGGATGTGATCGCCGTCGGCATGCTACATCTACATCTACCTTTGGGATTAGTTTTAGACCTAAATAATTGTTATATGGTGCCTGCGTTGAGCATGAACATTATATCTGGATCTTGTTTAATGCGAGAAGGTTATTCATTTAAGTCAGAGAATAATGGTTGTTCTATTTATATGATTAATATCTTTTATGGTCATGCACCCTTCAGGAATGGTCTATTCTTATTGAATCTCGATAGTAGTGATGCACATATTCATAATATTGATACCAAAAGTTGCAAAGTTGATAATGATAGTGCAACATATTTGTGGCACTGCCGTTTAGGTCATATTGGTGTAAATCACATGAAGAAACTATATGTAGATGGAGTCTTGGAATCACTTGATTATGAATAATTTGATACTTGCGAACCATGCCTCATGGGCAAGATGACTAAAACTCCGTTCTCTGGAACAATGGAGCGAGCTAATGACTTACTGGAAATAATACATACCGATGTATGCGGTTCGATGAGTATTGAAGCAAGCGGCGGGCATCATTATTTTCTCACCTTCATAGATGATTTAAGTAGGTATGGGTATATCTACTTGATGAAACACAAGTCTGAAACATTTGAAAAGTTCAAAGAATTCCATAGTGAAGTGGAGAATCATCGTAACAAGAAAATAAAGTTTCTACGATCTGATCGCAGAGGCAAATATTTGAGTTACCAGTTTGGCCTTCATTTAAAACAATGTGGAATAGTTTCACAACTCACGCCACCTGGAACACCACAGCATAATGGTGTGTCCGAACGTCGTAACCGTACTCTATTGGAGATGGTGCATTCCATGATGTCTCTTTCCGATTTGCCTTTATCGTTCTGGGGTTATGCATTAGAGACAGCTGCATTCACGTTAAATAGGGCACCATCTAAATCCGTTGAGACGACACCGTATGAACTGTGGTTTGGCAAGAAACCAAAATTGTCGTTTCTTAAAGTTTGGGGTTGCGACACTTATGTCAAAAGGCTTCAGCCTGATAAGCTTGAACTCAAATCGGAGAAGTGCATCTTCATAGGATACCCTAAAGAAACTATTTGGGTATACTGATGTCTACAACACAACCTTCTTCTTGTAGACTTGTGTTGGGGCTCTAAGCGCAGAGTTTTGTAGGACAGTAGCAATTTTCCCTCAAGTGGATGACGTAAGGTTTATCAATCCGTGGGAGGCGTAGGATGAAGATGGTCTCTCTCAAACAACCCTGCAATCAAATAACAAAGAGTCTCTTGTGTCCCCAACACACCCAATACAATGGTACATTGTATAGGTGCACTAGTTCGACGAAGAGATGGTGATACAACTGTAATATGGATGGTAGATGTAGGTTTTTGTAATCTGGAAATATAAAAACAACAAGGTAACTAATGATAAAAGTGAGCACAAATTTTATAGCAATGCTTGGAAACAAGGCCTAGGGTTTATACTTTCACTAGTGCAAGTTCTCTCAACCATGATAACATAATTGTATCATATAACAATCCCTCAACATGCAACAAAGAATCACTCCAAAGTTCCTATCATGGAAACATAAGATGAAATTGCTTGTAGGGTACAAAACAACCTCAAAGTTTTTCTTTCTGATCAATCTGTTGGGCTATTCCTATAAGTGTCACAAACAGCTCTAGAATTCGTACAGGAATAACACCACGTGACACACATCAATCAACCCTAATGTCATCTAGATACTCCAATGTCACCACAAGTATCCGTGGGCTAATTATACGATGTGCATCACACAATTTCATATTCTTAATATTCAATCCAACACAAAGAACTTCAAGAGCATCCAGAGATTTCTATCAGAGAAAGGAATATGTAAACGTGCTCCAACCCCTATGCATAGATTACCCCAAGGTCACCATGGGAATCTGCATGTTGATAACCAAGACATACATCAAGTGGATCAATAGAACATCCCATTGTCACCACGGATATCCTATCGCAAAACATACATCAAGTGCTCTCACATCCAAGATTCAATCTGACATAACAAAATCACAATGGAAAAGACTCAATTCATCACAACGTAGAGAGGGGAGAACACCATAAGATCCGATTATAATAACAAAGCTCGCGTTACATCAAGATCGTGCCAAATCAAGAACACAAGAGAGAGAGAGAGAGAGAGAGAGAGAGAGAGAGAGAGAGAGAGAGAGAGAGATCAAACACATAGCTACTGGTACATACCCTCAACCCTGAGGGTGAACTACTCCCTCCTCGTCATGGAGACCGCCGACATAATGAAGATAGCTGATACGACTCCGTCGTATCTATAATTTTTGATTGTTCCATGCCAATATTCTACAACTTTCATATACTTTTGGAAACTTTTTATACTATTTTTTGGGACTAACATATTGATCCAGTTCCCAGTGCCAGTTCTTGTTTGTTGCATGTTTTTTGTTTCGCAGAATATCCATATCAAACGAAGTCCAAACGAAATAAAAACGGACAAAGATTTTTTTGGAATATATGTGAATTTTGGGAAGCGGAATCAACATGAGACGATGCCCGAGTGGGCCACGAGGCAGGGGGAGCCCACCAGGGCCAGGCGCACCCTGGGCCCTCGTGGCCACACCGTAAGGCGGTTGATGCCCTTCTTTCGCTGCAAGAAAGGTAATATCCGGATAAAAATCGTGTCAAAAAATCAGCCCAATCGGAGTTACGGATCTCTGGGAATATAAGAAACGGTGAAGGGCCATAATCTAGGAACGCAAAAATAGAGAGAGACAGAGAGACAGATCCAATCTTGGAGGGGCTCTCGCCCCTCCTCTGCCATGGAGGCCATGGACCAAATGAAAAACCCTTCTCCCACCTAGGGAGAAGGTCAAGGAAGAAGAAGAAGGAGGGGGGCTCTCTCCCCCTCGCTTCCGGTGGCACCGGAGTGCCACCGGGGCTATCATCGTGTGACGGCGATCTACACCAACACCTCCGTCATCTTCACCAACATCTCCATCACCTTCACCCATCTATCTACAGCGGTCCACTCTCCCGCAACCCGTTGTACCCTCTACTTGGACATGGTGCTTTATGCTTCATATTATATTCCGATGATATGTTGCCACCCTATAATGTCTGACTAGATTATCGTTGTCCTATCGGTGATTGGTGAATTGCTATGATTGATTTAAATTGCTTGTGGTTATGTTGCTGTCCTTTGGTGCCCATCATATGAGCGCGCGCATGGATCACACCATAGGGTTAGTTGTATGTTGATAGGACTACGTATTGGAGGGCAAGAGTGACAGAAGATTCAACCTAGCATAGAAATTGATGCATACGGGATTGAAGGGGGACCAATATATCATAATGCTATGGTTGGGTTTTACCTTAATGAACGTTAGTAGTTGCGGATGCTTGCTAATAGTTCCAATCATAAGTGCATAGAATTCCAAGTAAGGGATGACATGCTAGCAGTGGCCTCTCCCACATAAAACTTCCTATCGGTCTAGTAACGTAGTCAATTGCTTAGGGGCAATTTCGCAACTCCTACCACCACTTTTCCACACTCGCTAAAACTAATTTAGTTGCTTCTTTATCTTAACAGCCCCTAGTTTATATTTACCTGCTCTTTATATTCTTGCAAACCTCCCACAAAAACTACAAAGTACTTCTAGTTTCATACTTGTTCTAGGTAAAGTAAACGTCAAGCGTGCGTAGAGTTGTATCGGTGGTCGATAGAACTTGAGGGAATATGTGTTCTGCCATTAGCTCCTCGTTGGGTTCGACACTCTTACTTATCGAAAGAGGCTACAACTGATCTCCTACACTTGTGGGTTATCAAGACCTTTTTCTAGCGCCGTTGCCGGGGAGCAATAGCGTGGGGTGAATATTCTCGTGTGTGCTTGTTTGCTTTATCACTAAGTAGATTTTATTGGTTGTTCTAAGTTGTTCTCTATCTTTAGTTATGGATATGGAACACGAAATACCAAAAAACTTAGGTGTACTTGCTACTCATGGAGATGGGGAACCTCCTAAAACCCTCGATGCTCATTATGTGAAAGATATTATGTACTACTTTGATAATCCTGAGAAAACCCCATTCAACTATGTAATGGGACTAACTTTGGATCAACGTGAATACTTTAGGGATTATCGCTTGACACAAAAAGGGAAACTGTTATGGGATCAAATTCATATGTTGCATTGGTATGCTCGACAACTATTCTTGGGATATGATTATACTTGTTGCTCTAGGATGAAGGCTCCACACCATCCCTTTTCATGCAAATTTAATGATAATGAAACCTTAGTTTCTTATGCTAATGGTATATATGATTATTATGATGTGGAACAAATAGAAGAATTCGTTGCTTTTAAGGGTGCTTATGAAATTGAATCTCTGTTTAAAAAGAATGATGCTTTTGATGATGATGTTTCTAGGCCTGAAAGTCTTGCTATATTGAAATATTGCTATTTGAATTATGAATATAACTCCGATATTGATGCATTTATTGAGAAGGTCTCCCCTGTCAAAGAAGAGACTAATAATTTGCAGGAGTCTATGGAAGAAGAAATCAATGACATTGTGGGCTCATTGGATGAAAAAGATGAGGAGGAGAGCGAAGAACAAAAGGAGGAAGAGCAGATTAGCTACCCGTGCCCGCCTTCTAATGAGAGTAACTCTTCAACTCATACATTGTTTAATTTCCCTTCGTGCTTATCGAAGGATGAATGCTATGATGATTGTTATGATCCCGTTGATTCTTTTGGAATATCCCTTTTTGATGATGCTTGCTATGCTTGTGGCCAAGATGCCAATATGAATTATGCCTATGGAGATGAACTTGCTATAGTTCCTTATGTTAAACATGACATAGTTGCTATTGCACCCACACATGATAGTCCTATTATCTTTTCGAATTCTCCAAACTACGCTATATTGGAGAAGTTTGCACTTATTAAGGATTATATTGATGGGTTGCCTTTTTCCATTACACGTGATGATTTTGATGAGTATAATATGCATGTGCTTGCTGCTTCTACTTGCAATTATTATGAGAGAGGAACTACATCTCCGCCTCTTTATGTTTCCAACAAGATAAAATTGCAAGAAACTGCTTATACTATGCATTGGCCTTTACTTGATGTGCATGAATTGTTCTTGTATGACATGCCTATGCATAGGAAGAGAGTTAGAATTTGTTCTTGCATGACACATATCACTTTGTGCTCATTACTAAATGCCAAATCATTACTAATTAAATTTGCTTTGATATACCTTGGGATCCGGGTGGATCCATTACTTGAGCACTATATGCCTAGCTTAATGGCTTTAAATAAAGCGCTGCCAGGGAGACAACCCGGAAGTTTTAGAGAGTCGTTTATTTCTGTTGTGTGCTTTTATAAAAAAAATTAAAAAAAGAGGGGAACCTAAAAAATTTTCAAAAAGAAAAGTGAAAGTAAGAAGGACGAGCACCGTTGAAATGGGGGAGCTCCTTGAACTTTGTTCATGCCCATGGAAACTTTGCAAACCTTGATTACATAAACTTTTCAATAAAAATAAGTATCCCCTTGTACAATTACATTGTATTATAAAAATAATGTGCCAAGAGTTTCCTTTAGGATGATTAAACTGCTTGTTGGTTTGTGCGGTGCAAAGACAGAAACTTTTGCTGTAGTGCACAATTTTACATTTTTTACTGGAACGTTGAAAGGATCTGAAACTTTTTGCAAAGTCTTGCTATACAAATTGTTGATTTTTCCTAATTTTTCCATAATTTTCAGGGTTACAGAAGTATGGTTAATGTTCAGATTACTACAGACTGTCCTGTTTTCACATATTGTTGTTATAACTTCATTATTTGCATATGTTTGATTTTTTGTTAATGCCTCCTTGACTTGGGGCCTTAGAATTATGATAGCATATAGTGGGTAATGTTTGTTTATAATTATAAAATAATGTTAGAGCAGTACATGATGGGATTTCATTGATCATATGCACTAACCCCGCCACTAAAAGTTCGGTTAAGTTTTGTGTGGATGAAGTGTTCGAAGATCGAGGAGGTCTGGATGTGAGGAGAAGGAGGAGAGGAAAGAGCTCAATCTTGGGGATGTTCAAGGCACCCCAAGTAAATATTCAAGGAGACTCAAGCGTCTAAGCTTGGGGATGCCCCGGAAGGCATCCCATCTTTCTTCTACAAGTATCGGTATGTTTTCGGATTCGTATCGTTCAAATGATATGCGTAAACTCTTGGAGCCTCGTGTGTTTTTCATTTTTATTTTAATAAATGCACCATGCTGGTATGAGATAATCCTTGGTTGATTTATAGAATGCTCTTTGCACTTCGCTTATATCTTTTGAGTATGGCTTTATAAAATGCTTCATGTGCTTCACTTATATCATTTGAAGTTTGGATTGCCTGTTTCTCTTCACATAGAAAACCGCCATTTGTAGAATGCTCTTTTGCTTCACTTATAATTGTTAGAGCGTGGGCATAACTTTTGTAGAAAGAATTAAAACTCTCTTCCTTCACGTATATCTATTTAGAGAGTTGACAGGAATTGGTCATTCACATGGTTAGTCATAAAATCCTACATAAACTTGTAGATCGCCGAATATGATATGTTTGATTCCTTGCAATAGTTTTGCGATATAGAGATGCTAATATGTGGGAGGTACTAGTGAATGATTGTGGTCTAGTAAAAATATTGGTGTTAAGGTTTGTGATTCCCGAAGCATGCACGTATGGTCTCCTAACTATGTAACCAAATTGGCGCGCATTGTATTTTGATTGTTTATCTTTGCGTGAAGGTCGGGGGCGCGCGATGGTTAACTCCTACCAAACTCCCCCAAGGAGCATGCGTCGTAGTATTTTTGCTTCGAGGGCTAATGGTTTTTCGCAATAAGTATGTGAGTTCTTTATGACTAATGTTGAGTCCATGGATTATACGCACTCTCACCCTTCCACCTTGCTAGCCACTCTAGTACCGCGCAATTTTTGTCGGTGCATCAAACCACCTTATATCCTTCCTCAAAACAGCCACCATACCTACCTATTATGGCATTTCCATAGCCATTCCGAGATATATTGCCATGTAACTCCATCGTTCCGTTTATTATGACACGCACCATCATTGTCATATTGCCTTGTATGATCGTAAGATAGCTAGCATGATGTTTCCATGGCTTGTCCATTTTTTGATGTCATTGCTACACTAGATCATTGCACATCTCGGTACACCGCCGGAGGCATTCATATAGAGTCATATTTTTGTTCTAGTATCGAGTTGTAAGTAAATAGAAGTGTGATGATCATCATTATTAGAGCATTGTCCCTTGAGAAAAAAATGAAAAAAAAGAAAGGCAAAAAAGGCCCAAATAAAAAAAAAGGAAGGCCCTAAAAAAAGAAAAAAAAAGAAAAAAGAAAAAAAGGGACAACGCTACTATCTTTTTTCCACACTTGTGCTTCAAAGTAGCACCATGATCTTCGTGATAGAGAGTCTCCTATGTCGCCACTTCCATATATTAGTGGGAATTTTCATTATAGAACTTGGCTTGTATATTCGAATGACGGGCTTCCTCAAATGCCCTAGGTCTTCATGAGCAAGCAAGTTGATGCATACCCACTAGTTTTCTTTTGAGCTTTCATACACTTATAGCTCTAGTGCATCCGTTACATGGCAATCCCTACTCACTCACATTGATATCTATTAATGGGCATCTCCATAGCCCATTGATACGCCTAGTCGATGTGAGACTTTCTCCTTACTTTTGTCTACTACCACCTTCTATTCCACCCATAGTGCTATATCCATGGCTCACGCTCATGTATTGCGTGAAGAGTTGAAAAAGTTCAAAAAAGTAAAGTATGAAAACAATTGTTTGGCTGACACCGGGATGAGCATGATGGGTACCTTGTGTTAAGAAAAGGGAAGCATAAAAGACTATATGATTTTGTATGGATAACGTTCTTTAACACTGATATTTTGAAAGACTTGATTGTTTGTTGGGATGCCCGAGTATTAAATTCTTCTATTTCAAATGATAGACTATTGCTTTGAATCACTCATGTCTTAATATTCATGTCATGATTAGATTAAATGATCAAGATTATGCTAGGTAGCATTCCACATCAAAAATTTCTTTTTTATCATTTACCTACTCGAGGAAGAGTAGGAATTAAGCTTGGGGATGCTGATACGTCTCCGTCGTATCTATAATTTTTTATTGTTCCCTGCCAATATTCTACAACTTTCATATACTTTTGGCAACTTTTTATACAATTTTTTGGGACTAACATATTGATCCAGTGCCCAGTGGCAGTTCCTGTTTGTTGCATGTTTTTTGTTTCGCATAATATCCATATCAAACGGAGTCCAAATGGAATAAAAACGGACGGAGATTTTTTTTTGCAATATATGTGAATTTTGGGAAGCGGAACCAACATGAGATGATGCCCGAGTGGGCCACGAGGCAGGGGGCGCACCCACCAGGGGCAGGCGCGCCCTGGGCCCTCGTGGCCACACTTTAAGGCGGTTGATGCCCTTCTTTCGCCGCAAGAAAGTTAATATCCGAATAAAAATAGTGTCAAAAATTCAGCCCAATCAGAGATACGGATCTCCAGGAATATAAGAAACGGTGAAGGGCCAGAACTTGGGAACGCAAAAACAAAGAGAGACAGAGAGATAGATCCAATCTTGGAGGGGCTCTCGCCTCTTCGCTACCATGGAGGCCATGGACCAGAGGGGAAACCCTTATCCCACCTAGGGAGAAGCTCAAGGAAGAAGAAGAAGGAGGTGGGCTCTCTCCCCCTCGCTTTCGGTGGCACCAGAGTGCCACCGGGGCCATCATTGTGTGACGGCGATCTACACCAACACCTTCGTCATCTTCACCAACATCTCCATCACCTTCCCCCATCTATCTACAGCGGTCCACTCTCCCGCAACCCGCTGTACCCTCTACTTGAACATGGTGCTTTATGCTTCATATTATATTCCAATGATGTGTTGCCACCCTATGATGTCTGAGTAGATTATCGTTGTCCTATCGGTGATTGGTGAATTGCTATGATTGATTTAAATTGCTTGTGGTTATGTTGCTGTCCTTTGGTGCCCATCATATGAGCGCGCGCGTGGATCACACCATAGGGTTAGTTGTATGTTGATAGGACTACGTATTGGAGGGCAAGAGTGACAGAAGCTTCAACCTAGCGTAGAAATTGGTGCATACGAGATTGAAGGGGGACCAATATATCATAATGCTATGGTTGGGTTTTACCTAATGAACATTAGTAGTTGCGGATGTTTGCTAATAGTTCCAATCATAAGTGCATAGAATTCCAAGTAAGGGATGACATGCTAGCAGTGGCCTCTCCCACATAAAACTTGCTATCGGTCTAGTAACGTAGTCAATTGCTTAGGGGCAATTTTGCAACTCCTACCACCACTTTTCCACACTCGCTAAAACTAATTTAGTTGCTTCTTTATCTTAACAGCCCCTAGTTTATATTTATGCGCTCTTTATATTCTTGCAAGCCTCCCACAAAAACTACAAAGTACTTCTCGTTTCATACTTGTTCTAGGTAAAGTAAATGTCAAGCGCGCGTAGAGTTGTATCGGTGGTCGATAGAACTTGAGGGAATATTTGTTCTGCCTTTAGCTCCTCGTTGGGTTCGACACTCTTACTCATCGAAAGAGGCTACAACTGATCCCCTACACTTGTGGGTTATTAATAGCCACCGGTGATGGTTTCTCCCTCCGGCGAGGTGCCGGAACGGGCTCCCGATTGGTTTTTTGTGGCTACAGAGGCTTGCGGCAGCGGAACTCTCGATATAGGTTTCTTTCTGGGGGTTTCGGGATTTATAGGAATTTTTGGTGTTGGTTTCACGTCAGGGGGGTCCCCGAGTTAGCGACAGGTAGGGGCGCATCCTAGGGGGTGGGCACGCCCTCCACCCTTGTCGTTGACTCAGGACTCTTCTGGCCCAACTCTTTTGCTTCGGGGGCTTCTTCTGGTCCATAAAAAATCACCATAAATTTTCAGCTCATTTGGACTCCGTTTGATATTCCTTTTCTGTGAAACTAAAAAACATGAAAAAAAAAACAGAAACTGGCATTGGGCTCTAGGTTAATAAGTCAGTCCCAAAAATAATTTTAAACAACATATAAATGCATATAAAACATCCAAAACAGGTAATATAATAGCATGGAACAATCAAAAATTATAGATACGTTGGAGACGTATCAAGCATCCCCAAGCTTAATTCTTGCTCGTCCTCGAGTAGGTAAATGATAAAACAGAAATTTTGATTTGGAATGCTACCTAACATATTTATGAATGTAATTCTTCTTTATTGTGGCATGAATGTTCAGGTCCATAAGATTCAAAACAAAATTTTATTAATATCAAAATAGTAATACTTCAGGCATACGAAAAAGCAAACTATGAAGCTTCAAAAATAACATGGCTAAAGAAAGTTATCCCTACAAAATCATATAGTCTCGTTATGCTCCCTATTCTCAACACAAAGTATAAATCATGCCCATCCCGGTGTCAGCCAAGCAATTGTTTCATACCTTTTAATGCGCTTCGGCTTTTTCAACTCTTCACGCAATACATGAGCGTGAGTCATGGACATAGCACTATGGGTGGAATAGAAGGTGGTAGTAGACAAAGGAAGGGAGAAATTCTCACATCAACTAGGCAAATCAATTGGACTATGGAGATGTCCATCAATTGATCAATGTGAGTGAGTAGGGATTGCCATGTAACGGATGCACTAGAGCTATAAGTGTATGAAAGCTCAAAATAAAACTAGTGGGTGTGCATCAACTTGCTTGCTCAGGAAATCCTAGGGCAATTTGAGGAAGTCCATCGTTGGAATATACAAGCCAAGTTATATAATGAAAAATTCCCACTAGTAATATATGAAAGTGAAAAAATAGGAGACTCTCTATCATGAAGAACATGGTGCTACTTTGAAGCACAAGTGTGGAAAAGGATAGTAACATTATCCCTTCTCTCTTTTCTCGCGTTTTTTCTTTTTTTTCCTTTTTTAGGCTCCTCTTCTTTTTTTAGATCATTTTCTCTTTTTTTTGGAGACTCTTTTGGCCTCTTTATTTTGGAGACTCTTTGGCCTCTTTATTCAAAACCTCACATGGGACAATGTTCTAATAATGATGATCATCACATTTTTATTTACTTACAACTCAATATTACAACTCAATACTAGAACAAAGATATGCCTCTATATGGATGCCTCTGGCGGTGTACCAGGATGTGCAATGATCAAGAGGGACATGTATAAAAAATAATGAAAGGTGGCCAAGCCACAAATACTATGTCAACTACATAATCATGCAAAGCAATATGACAATGATGGTATGTGTCATAATAAATGGAACGGTGGAATTACATGGCAATATATCTCGGAATGGCTATGGAAATGCCATAATAGGTAGGTATGGTGGCTGTTTTGAGGAAGCTTATATGGTGAGTTTAATGCACCAGCGAAAGTTGTGTGGTACTAGAGAGGCTAGCAATGGTGTAAGTGTGAGAGTGCGTATAATCCATGGACTCAGCATTAGTCATAAAGAACTCACATACTTATTGCAAAAAAATTAGTCCTCGAAGCAAAGTACTACTATGCATGCTCCTAGGGGGGAGGTTGGTAGGAGTTAACCATCGCGCGCCCCCTACCTTCACAAAAAGATGAACAATCAAGACACAATGCGCTTCAATTTGGTTACATAGTTAGGAGACCATACGTGCATGCTAAGGGAATCACAAACCTTAACACAATTATTTCTTTAACCTCACAAATTACCACTAGCATGACTCTAATATCACCATCTTCGTATCTCAAAACAATACAAGGAATCAAACTTATCATGGATTCAATGCTCTATATGAAAGTTTTTATTATACCCTCTTTGGATGCCTATCATATTAGGACTAAATACATAACCAAAGCAAATTACCATGCTATTTAGAGACTCTCAAAATAATATAAGTGAAGCATGAGAGTTCATCAACTTCTTCAAAATAAAACCACCGCCGTGCTCTAAAAAGATATAAGTGAAGCAACAGAGCAACTGACAAACTACTCCAAAAAGATATAAGTGAAGATCAATGAGTGGTCAAATAATTAACTAGCTATGAGAAGACCCTCTCTCATTTAGGAATTTCAGATCTTAAGTACTTTATTCAAACAGCAAGCAAAACAAAATAAAATGACATTGCAAGGATAGCACATATCATGTGAAGAAGCAAAAACTTAGGCTCAACCAATAATAACCGATAGTTGTTGATGAAGAAAGGTGGGATGCCAACCGGGGCATCCCCAAGCTTAGATGCTTGAGACTTCTTGAAATATTAAGTAGGGATGCCTTGGGCATCCCCAAGCTTGAACTTTAGTGTCTCATTAATTCCTCTCATGTCGCGGTTTCCCTAAATCTCAAAAACTTCATCCACACAAAAGTCAACAAGAACTCGCGAGATAAGTTAGCATAAATCAACTCAAAACCTTATCATTCCGTACTGTAGAAAATCACTAAAATTATAATTTAACACTGCATACTAAATGCCTCTGCATATTTAATACTCCTACCCTCAAATAGAATCATTAAACATGCAAACATATGCAAACAATGCAAACATAACAGTAATCTGTCTAAACAGAACAGACTGTAAAGAGTGGAATTTTGCTCATACTTCCCTAGCTCTAAAAATTATGAAACATTACCACGTTACATAGAACTTATTCATGCTCACTGTGTAAAAATTTCAAGATTTTATCACGTTCTAACTATCTAGAAGAATTTAGACAATGATAGAAAACATTCTGTTTTAAAACAACAACATATATACTTGCAAAATAAACATGGTAAAGTCTATACTTGTCTTTTTTATTTAACTAAATGATACAAAACCTTATTATAAATAACAACAAGCAAATATAAACATAATAAAATGATGCTCCAAGCAAAACTCATATCATATGATGAATAAAAATATAGCTCCAAGTGAGGTTACCGATAATGTCGAAGACGAAAGAGGGGATGCCTTCCGAGGCATCCCCAAGCTTAGTTGCTTGGATCTTCCTTGAATATTACATTGGGGTGCCTTGGTCATCCTGAAGCTTAGGGTCTTAGCACTCCTTATTCTCCTCATATCGATGTCTCACCCAAAATTTGAAAACTTCAATAGATGCATTAGTATAATAAAGCAAATCATTCACTCGGGTACTGTCAAAGAGAAGATTCATAATTGTTCTCACACAATGCCTATTGTACCTTATCATTTCCACAATTTATATCACTTAATATAAGCTACGGAAACACTAAAACAAGCAAACTATGCATTGAAAACATAATCTGTCAAAAACAGAACCGTGTGTAATGATCTCGACAACCACCATACTTCTGCAACTCTAAAAAATCTGAAAAATAAGGAAAATGTAGTCAATTTGTATATCAATCGTGTGTAAATATTTCTGATAATTATCACGTTCCAGTGATTTAAAGAATTTTTTGCACTGGATGCAAAACTTTATGTTTTTTCACGGAATCAAATCAACTATCATCCACACTATCCCAAAGGCTTTACTTGGCACTTTATTGAAACAAAAGCTATAGAACATGATTACTACAATAACTTAACAGTAAGGGTAAATGTTGAGTTGTCTCCCAACAAGCGCTTTTCTTTAACGCCTTTTTAGCTAGGCATGAAGATTTCAGTGATGCTCACATAATGATAAGAATTGAAATATAAAAGGGAGCATCATGAATCACATTGCAAGCACATTTAAGTCTAACCCACTTACTGTGCATAGGTATTTTGTGAGCAAACAATTTATGGGGACAAGAATCAACTAGCATAGGAAGGCAAAACAAGCATGACTTCAAAACTTTCAACACATAGAGAGGAAACTTAATATTATTGGAATACCCACAAGCATATGTTCATGTCTCATAATAATTTCCAGGAGCATCATGAATGAATTCAACAATATAGCTATAACATGAAGCACTTTTTTCATGATGCATGAGCATATAATCTTTATTACTCTCCACATAGGCAAATTTATTCTCATTCATAATAGTGGGAGCAAACTCAACAAAATAACTATCATGAGACACTTTATTAAAATCATGATGACAAGTTTGATGATTATTAGTATTTTTTATAACATAGGTGTCATCACAATAATCATCATAAATAATAGGCATGCTTTCATCATAATAAATTTGCTCGTCAAAACTTGGGAGACTAAAAATATCATCTTCATCAAACATAGCAACCCAAGCTTGTGGCTTTGCATATCATTAGCATCATGGAAATTCAAATAATTCATACTAACAACATTGCAATCATGCTCATCATTCAAATATTTAGTGCCAATCATTTTATTGACTTCTTCTTCTATCAATTGAGCACAATTTTCATTTCCATCATTTTCATGAAACACATTATAGAGATGAATAATATGAGGCAACCTCAATTCCATTTTTGTTGTTTTATTTTATAAACCAAACTAGTGATAAAACAAGAAACTAAAAGATTCAATTACAAGATCTAAAGATACACCTTCAAGCACTCACCTCCCCAGCAACGGCGCCAGAAAAGAGTTTGATGTCTACTACACAACCTTCTTCTTGTAGACTCGTGTTGGGCCTCCAAGCGAAGAGTTTTGTAGGACGGCAGCAATTTTCCCTCAAGTGGATGACCTAAGGTTTATCAATCCGTGGGAGGCATAGGATGAAGATGGTATCTCTCAAACAACCATGCAACCAAATAACAAAGAGTCTCTTGTGTACCCAACACATCCAATACAATGGTAAATTGTATAGGTGCACTAGTTTGGCGAAGATATGGTGATACAAGTGTAATATGGATGGTAGATATTGGTTTTTATAATCTGAAAATATAAAAACAGCAAGGTAATTAATGATAAAAGTGAGCACAAAATGTATTGTGATGCTTGGAAACAAGGCCTAGGGTTCATACCTTCACTAGTGCAAGTTCTCTCAACAATGATAAGATAATTGGATCATATAACAATCACTCAACATGCAACAAAGAATCACTCCAAAGTTCCTATCGCGGAGAATGAAATTGCTTGTAGGGTACAAACCACCTCAAAGTTATTCTTTCTGATCAATCTGTTGGGCTATTTCTATAAGTGTCACAAACAGCCCAAGAGTTCATACTAGAATAAAACTACGTGACACGCATCAATCAACCCTAATGTCACCTAGATACTCCAAGGTCACCACAAGTATCCGTGGGATAATTATACGATGTGCATTACACAATTTCAGATTCATAATATTCAATCCAACACAAAGAACTTCAAGAGCATCCAGAGATTTCTATCAGAGAAAGGAATATGAAAACGCGTTTTGACCCCTATGCATAGATTAACCCAATGTCACCACGGGAATCCGCAAGTTGATAACCAAGACATAAATCAAGTGGATCAATAGAACATCCCATTGTCACCACAGATATCCTATCGCAAAACATACATCAAGTGCTCTCACATCCAAGATTCAATCCGACATAACAAAACCTCAATGGAAAAGACTCAATTCATCACAAGGTAGAGAGGGGGAGAACACCATAAGATCCAACTATAATGACAAAGCTCGTTGTACATCAAGATTGTGTCAAATCAAGAACACGAGAGAGAGAGAGAGAGAGAGAGAGAGAGAGAGAGAGAGAAATCAAACACATAACTGCTGGTACATACCCTCAGCCCCGAGGGTGAACTACTCCCTCCTCGTCATGGAGACCGCCGAGGTGATGAACATAGCCACCGGTGATGGTTACCCCCTCCGGCAGGGTGCCGGAATGGGCTCTCGATTGCTTTTTCGTGGATACAGAGGCTTGCGGCGGCAAAACTCCCAATCTAGGTTTCTTTCTGAGGGTTTCTGGATTTATAGGAATTTTTCGCATCGGTTTCACGTCACGGGGGGTCCACGAGTCAGCGACAAGGTAGGGGCGTGCCCTCCACCCTTGTCTTTGACTCGGGACTCTTCTGGCCCAACTCTTTTGCTTCGGGGGCTTCTTCTGGTCCATAAAAAATCAACGTAAAATTTCAGCTCATATGGACTCCGTTTGATGTTCCTTTTCTACAAAACTCAAAAACAAGGAAAAAGCAAAAACTTACACTGGGCTCTAGGTTAATAGGTTAGTCCCAAAAATAATATAAACCAACATATAAATGCATATAAAACATCCAAAACAGATAATATAATAGCATGGAACAATCAAAAATTATAGATATGTTGCAGACGTATCATATACCTTCTACCAAAGATCTCAAGGCAAGATCTTTGTTGCTAAGAATGGGTCCTTTCTAGAGAAGGAGTTTCTCTCAAAAGAAGTGAGTGGGAGGAAAGTAGAACTTGATGAGGTAATTGTACCTTCTCTCGAATTGGAAAGTAGCTCATCAAAGAAAATCGTTCTCGTGATGCCTACACCAACTAGAGAAGAAGCTAATGATGATGATCATAAAACTTCAGATCAAGTTACTACTGAACATCGAAGGTTGACAAGAACACGTACTGCACCAGAGTTGTACGGTAATCGTGTCCTGGAAGTCATGTTGTTAGACAACGACGAACCTTCGAACTATGAAGAAACTATGATGAGCCTAGATTCCGTAAGATGGCTTGAGGCCATGAAATATGAGATAGGATCCATGTATGAGAACAAAGTGTGGACTTTGCTGGACTTGGCCAATGATCGGCAAGCCACAAAAAATAAATGGATCTTCAAGCAGAATACTAAAGCTAATGGTAATGTTACTGTCTACAAAGCTTGAATTGTCGCAAAAGGTTTTTGAGAAGTTCAAGGAGTTGACTACGATGATACTTTCTCACCCGTAGAGATGCTTAAGTTTGTTCGAAACATGTAAGTAATTGCCGCATTTTATGATTATGAAATCTGGCAAATGGACGTCAAAACTGCATTCCTTAATGGATTTCTAAAAAAAGAGTTGTATATGATGCAACCAGAAGGTTTTGTCGATCCTAAAGGTGCTAACAAAGTGTGCAAGCTCCAGTGATCCATCTATGGACTGGTGCAAGCACCTCGGAGTTGGAATATACACTTTGATGAGGTGATCAAAGCATATTGTTTTATACAGACTTACGGTGAAGCCTGTATTTACAAGAAAGTAAGAAGGAGCTTTGTAGCATTTCTGATATTATATGTGGATGACATATTGTTGATTGGAAATGATATAGTATTGCTGGATAGCATAAAAGGATACTTGAATAAGAATTTTTCAATGAAAGACCTCGATGAAGCTGCTTATATATTAGGCATCAAGATCTATAGAGATAGATCAAGATGCTTAATAGGACTTTCACAAAGCACATACCTTGACAAAGTTTTGAAGAAGTTCAAAATGGATCAGTCAAAGAAAGGGTTCTTGCATGTGTTACAAGGTGTGAAATTGAGTCAGACTCTAAGCCCGACCACTGCAGAAGATAGAGAGAAAATGAAAGTCATTCCCTATGCCTCGCCCATAGGTTCGATCATGTCTCCTATGTTGTCTACCAAACCTGATGTGTGCCTTGCCATAAGTTTGGCAGGGAGGTACCAAAGTAATCCAGGAGTGGATCACTTGATAGCGGTCAAGAACATCCTCAAGTACCTAAAAACGACAAATCATATGTTTCTCATTTATGGAGGTGATGAAGAGCTCGTCGTAAAGGGTTACGTCAATGCTAGCTTCGACACAGATCTGGATGACTCTAAGTCTCAGACTGGATACATATTTATATTGAATGGTTGAGCTGTCAGTTGGTGCAGTTCCAAGGAGAGCGTCATGGTGGGATCTACGTGTGAGGCTACTTCGGAATCAGCACATGAAGGAGTCTAGATGAAGGAGTTCATACCCGATCTTGGTGTAATACCTAGTGCATCGGGTCAAATGACAATCTTTTGTGAAAACACTGGAGCAATTTCCTTGGCGATGGAATCCAGGTTTCACAACAGAACAAAACACATCAAGAGACGCTTGAACTCCATTCGTGAAAAGGTCAAGGATGGAGGCATAGATATTCGTAAAGTACATATGGATATGAATGTGACAGACCCATTGACTAAGCCTCTTCCACGGGGAAAACATGACCAGCACCAAGACTCCATGGGTGTTAGATTCATTACAACATAATCTAGATTATTGACTCTAGTACAAGTGAGAGACTAATGGAAATATGCCCTAGAGGCAATAATAAAGTTGTTATGATTTTATATTTCCTAATTCATGATAAACGTTTATTATTCATGCTATAATTGTATTGACCAGAAAGTTAATTACATGTGTGAATACACAAACAAATGCTGTGTCCCTAGTAAGCCTCTACTAGACTAGCTCGTTGATCAAAGATGGTTAAAGTTTCCTAACCACAGACATGAGTTGTCATTTGATAATGAGATCACATCATTAGGAGAATGATGTGATGGACAAGACCCATCCATTAGCAAAGCATATGATCATTCAGATTATTGTTGTTGCTTTCTTAATGTCAAATACATATTCCTTCGACTATGAGATCATGCAACTCCCGGATACCGTAAGAATACCTTGTGTGCTATCAAACGTCACAACGTAACTGGGTGATCATAAATATGCTCTACAGGTATCTCCGAAGTTTTATGTTGAGTTGGCATGGATCTAGATTAGGATTTGTCACCCGTGTATCGGAGAAGTATCTCTGGGCCCTATCGGTAATACACATCACAAGAAGCTTGCAAGCATAATGACTAAGGAGTTAGTTATGAGATGATGTATTACGAAACGAGTAAAGAGACTTTGCATTGACGAGATTGAACTAGGTATGGAGATACCAACGATCGAATCTCGGGAAAGTAACATACTGACGGATAAAGGGAATTACGTATGTTGTCATAACGGTTCGATCGATAAAGATCTTCGTAGAATATGTAGGATCCAATATGGGCATCCAGGTTGTGCTATTGGTTATTGACCGGAGAGGTGTCTCGGTCATGTCTACATAGCTCTCGAACCCATAGGGTCCGCACGCTTAACGATCGTTAAAGATATAGTGTTACATGAGTTATGTGATTTGGTGACCGGATGTTGTTAGGAGTCCCGGATGAGATCACTGACATGACAATGAGCTCCGGAATGGTTCGGAGGGAAAGATTGATATATATGACGATACTATTTGGACACTGGAAGAGTTTCGGGGCGTACCGGGTAGTCATCGGATCACCGGAAGGGTTCCGGAAGACCCCGGGAGGTCTATGGGCCTAATGGGTCAAGGGGAGGAACACACCAGCCCGCAAGTGCGCTGGCGCACCCTCACCCTAGCCGTCGGCCCTAGAAGAAGGAAAGGGGGCGCCACCTCCTCCTGCCTTCCCCTCCATGTGGGAGAAATGAAAGGGGGCGCCACCTCCTCCTTTCTTTCCCTTAGCGCCAAAAGAAGTAAGGGGGCGGCCTAGGGCAGGAGCCCAAGTGGGATTTGGCCCCACTTGGGGTGCCTCCTGGCGGCCTCCCTCTCCCCCACCTATATATATGTGGGGAGGGGGTGCCACACAAGAACACAACATTGTCTTAGCTGTATGCGGCGCCCCTCTCCACAGTTTTCTCCCTCGGTCATATTTTTGTAGTTCTTAGGTGAAGCCCTGCAGAGATAGCATCACCATCACCGTCACCACGCCATCGTGCTGTCAGAACTCATCTACTACTTCGACCATCTTGCTGGATCAAGAAGGCGAGGACGTCACCGAGCTGAACGTGTGATGAACGCGGAGGTGTCGTACGTTCGGTACTTGATTGGTTGGATCGCAAAGAAGTTCGACTACCTCAACTGCGTTATTAAATGCTTCCGCTTACGGTCTACGAGGGTATGTAGACACACTCTCCCCTCTCGTTGCTATGCATCTCCATGGATAGGTCATGCGTGTGCGTAGTTTTTTTTTCCCATGCAACGTTTCCCAACAAGAAGGACTCTTGGCTTGTGGACTAAACCGACTTTGAGGAGGCTTTTTCTCCAAGATATGACCCCAGGGCTCAACATATAAATGGAGGGGCAGTGCTAGCACCCGGAACACATCAAGATTCACCAAGTCATGTGCCGGAAACCCCGTCCCCTCTAGTTTATCCTTCATCTAGTTTCTGTTGTGCTTGGCGAAGCCCTGCGGAGATTGTTCTTCACCACGCCGTTGTGTTGTCGGAACTCATCTACTACTTCGCCCCTCCTAGTGGATCAAGAAGGCGAGGACGTCATCGAGCCAAACGTGTGCTGAACGCAGAGGTGTCGTACGCTTAGTACTTGATTGGGACGGATCGTGAAGGTGCACGACTACATCCACCGCGTTGATAAACGCTTCCGCTTAGAGGTCTTCAAGGGTATGAAGATGATCTCCCCCTCTTGCAGCTATACATCTCTATGGATAGATCTTGCGTGTGCGTAGATTTTTATTTCCATGCAACGTTCCCCAACAACACGAGCCACACTGATGGTTGGGACTTCATCCAGCACGGCCTCCACAAGCAAGAGCAAACGAAAGGTAAGGGATCCAAACAAGTTCACGTACGTATAATTAAAATCACCATAGTTGTTCAAGAAGGTAGGCCCGTTGTCCCAGAGGACGCAGCAAAAAGGTATAGCAAAATGCTAGGTTGCATCTTGCGAAATACCGTCCCGGTAGGTAGGAAGGTGTCGTGGAAATAACACGGCAGATGTCCGGTTTAACGGACTTGATGATGGAACCATCGCACAGGTTAGCTTGAAGGGGTTAAACGCACACAAAGGACACAGAGGGTTTATACTAGTTCGGCCCCTTCGATGAAGGTAAAAGCCTACGTCTAGTTTGGTTTGATATTGCTTGGGCGTCGATGAACAGGGAGCGGATCGCTTGCCTGTGTCCCGACGGGTTGTTTCTTGCTTGTCCCTGAACCGTCGCCGGGTTGTCCCTTTATATAGAGGCGACGCCCGGTCCGGTTTACAGAATCCCGAGGCCGGCTCATATTCGTGTCCGCCTCGGTCTCTGCTCTTTCTTCCTTATCTCTCAAGTTACATCATCAGGCGGTTTACAAACCATAACTCTATACATGGGCCCTAAGATCTCATGGGCCGTAGCCTTTACTAAATATTACAATGATTCAACTATATTATAACAATCTGGTTTACACTAGCCGGTTCATACCTGCTAGTAATATCCCTGACATTAGGCCCCAGAATGATTTGAACTTGTTCACATCAATCTTCCCAGTCTTGCATAAACTTCCTTCTTGTATCTTCTCATTTTTGTAAACCGGCTCTGACGTCATCCTTGAGAATCGCTTAATCTGACCGTGACATCACTTCCGCATTTAACGCACCTAGCTGTCCATCAGCTGTGTTTAAGGGTCGTCCCGAGAATCGAGGCGACAGAGGATCTTTATCCGATCTTTTGTCTCCTCAAATATCGCGCATGTCGTTTCAACTCTGCTCTTCTATAAATACTGCTGCTCCCATTCTTTCTCTCCCTCCATTCGTTCTCCTTCCTCCGTCGCCTGAGCCCAAGACTCCATTGTCGCCCGAGCTCAAGCCGCCGCCATCGACCGTCGAATCCAAATCTTCGCCGGCCGCTGCATCAACCTGAGTGCGACCAGAGAAAGCTCCGCCGCCGCTTCTCGGGTACTTCATCTTCCTCATTGTAGATCCATAGCCTTAGGGTTCTTCCTCACATCTCCGCCATTAAACTTCAGCCGTAGTTTCGTCTGTTCATCGTAGATGCCAAGTTTCACCGAAATTTCAACCTTTAATTCTTGCTCTTTAAACTTGCTTTGGTTCCGCCGCTATATGCTTTAGATCTCATCATTTATATTCAATCTGTAGATTTATCCGCTCTGTATAGGACCCTTGTAGTTCTTCCCGTAATATCCTTGCATTTATTTTTCTTTTTCTTGGGTGCTCAGATCTGTTCTTCTTTAGCTGTCTGTGAAAACCTGTTTCTTCTCCTCTGTAGATCTGTTAAGTATGCTCCGGTTTACACTATCATGCACTGCTTCTGTAGTACATTTTAAAGACGAACGCGACGGTTAGCTCTTTTCCTTTTGTTGTCATGAACCGGTAGTAACACAGTTCCTTGTTTGTTGCCGGGTTAGCCATATCATTAGTCCCTTGTCTAAACCGTAGCGTAATCCTTGCATATGTCTTCCGGTTTATGTCACTGTACTTAAATAATCCGGTTTTACACTTTATCCTTTCAGCACTTGCTCTTCTGTTGCTATGGCCAAACAGTTTGTTTCCTGCGACTGGGTTCCTTCCGTTATTACGGAGGAAGATTTAGTTAACGATGTTAAAGTTGGCACTCTGGGTCCTCGGTCGGTTTTGAAATGGCGAGCTCCAGGAAACGAATGTCCCCCAACCCCTAAAGAAGGGGAAGTCATTGTTTTCTTTGACCACATTGCTCGTGGTTTCTCCCCTCCCGGTTCAAAGTTCTTCCGGGACGTACTTGCCGCTTTTCAAATTCATCCTCAGGACATAGGTCCCAACTCTATTTCAAACATTTGCGACTTTCAAGTGTTCTCAGAGTTATATCTGCAAGAAGAGCCATCAGTTGACCTGTTCCGGGATTTCTTTCACTTGAACCGGCGAACGGAGTTTACTGGCGGCCCTCATCAGGAATTGGGCGGGGTCAGTATTCAAAAGAGAAGAGATGCATTTTTTCTTCATGCTGCTCTCCATACGCACCCAAAAGAGTGGAACAAGTCTTGGTTTTACTGCATTGATACTTCACCTGAGGGGGAAAACCCACTGCCGGGTTACCGCGAGCACCGTCTCCCGGAGGATCACCCTTTGCCGCAGCGCCTCAGCTCTTCAGAACGGCCTCGGTTTGCCTCCCAACTTGCCAGACTGAAAGCCTTTATGGCCAACGGTTTAACCGGAATTGATTTCATGCGCTGCTGGCTTTCTTGGAGTATCCTTCCTTTGAGTCCACGCCCAGGTCTGATGTGTAAATATTCGGGTAAACCGGACGATTCTCAACGTTTCTCCAAGGACAAACTTTCTGAATTGGAAGTCGTTGAGTCTGCTAAGAAGATGCTCAATATCTCCTTAGAGGAATGTGGCCAAACCGGATTGGCCCCATATTACAAGAAAAACAAGCTGCCTGCGGTATGTCTTACTTTCTTTCATATGTTTGTAATCCGTTCCTTTAAATTATTCTTTCAATTACCTGTCACCTTTGGAACAGGCTGATGATCCCTTTTGGAAGAGGAAAAGGCCGGAAAACAGCCACGCCAGAAAACTCTTGTTAGTAAGAAAAGGAAGGCGGCTGCTGGCTCCGGTTCTCATGCCGAAGATGATGATCCGGACTCTGAGGTATGAATTAATCCGGCTTTGATTTGTTCACTTTTGCCCATATTTGTATTTAATGATAACTTTTCACAGGAGTTGGCTGAAGGAGATAAACCGGCCGAAATTGAGGTAACTATCCTTTCTTCTGATTCAGAACCACTTCCACAAAAAAGTCGTCGGACAGTCCGGAAATATCAGTTTTCTCACCCTTATGCTCAATTGGATCCTAATTTTCTTTTGAAGAAACAGCAACATGAAGCCCTTCGCCGGACCACTCATCATAGCGGTCTTGCGGTGGAATCATCCGGAATATCCCTTACTCCGGCTCGGAGGCGCCGTTCTGAGGTTATACTCTCTCCAACCCTCCTTCACCCCAAGGCCGGGCTTATACGCAAACCTCTTAAACCGTCTGACCCTGATTATCAGGATACTCCGTTATCTTCTTCCGGTGAATCAACTGCCACACAACTTCCACCCCTGAAGACTGTCCCAGGGTAAGTCTTGTAATTTATCCGGTTTATGATTGCACTTTGCTTTACAGTTCTAACTTGTTTTTCCAACTTCCTTCAGCAAGCCAAAGCCTAGCAAAAAACCAAAAGCCAATCAACCAACTGCTGAGACTGCCGTTGATGATCCGGTAGCTGATCCGGACTCAACTATCCCTCTGGAAGGCGAACCCACAATTCCACTTGAAGATCCTGCTCCTGCAGATCACACTACTATGCCTGAGAATCCCAATGCTGAGAATGTTCATGAACCGGCCAGTCCTGCCCGGGCCAATTCTCCTCAGGCCAATCCGGCTCCTGCCAGCCCGGTTCACACCGCGACCCCACCACCAACAACTGCTTCTCCGGAGGTTGAAATAACTCACACAGCTTATACCGCTCCTGCTGAGCCCACTATCTTAGCCAAACATACGGCTAAAGCGGAGAAGCTGTATCAAGAAAAGGGTAAATGGAGTACCAAGCTGTCTAGCTTTGCTGACATGAGTGCCCAGGAGCTTTATTCCGGGTACTTGAACCGGCTCCACACTGGCCGAGACTATGAAGCAGGCTTGATTAACATGATGAAGGACAAGTATGAGGTAATCCTTTGCATCTTCTTTTAACTTTTAATGTATTTCTGTCTATACTATATCAGCCCCCAAGTTCCGGTTTAGCTATGTTTAGAAGGTGAACCGGTACTTCCTGATTAATCAAATGATCTTACATTAGCCCCCAAGTGCCAGGGGCATAACTCAGTTTATGTGCTTGGGACTTGCCTGACTTTTCCTTTGATACTTCAATTATCCATTAGTCCCCAAGGGTCAAGTAGACAACTTGTTTGTGTGCTTGAGACTTTGTTTTTGAATTGCTACTGCTTACTGCTTCAACTTCCCATTAGCCCCCAAGTGTCAAGTAGACAACTTGTTTGTGTGCTTGAGACTTTGTTTTTGAATTGCTACTGCTTACTGCTCCAACTGCCCATTAACCCCCAAGTGTCAAGTAGACAACTTGTTTGTGTGCTTGAGACTTGTCTGATTTTTACTTCCTACCACTTGATTCTCCTTTCAGGCTGATTTAAACCGGAGGGCTGAAGAAATCAGTGAACTCCGGAACAGACTTGCTGAAACGGAGTCTGCTGCTTCTAAGGCCAAGAAAGACTTGGAGCTGAGTTTAAAAACTGCTGAACAACTGAAGAAATTCTTTGAGGAAGAGCGGACCACCTTTGAAGTTCAGAAAAAAGATCAGGAGAAAAGGGCCAAGGACGCTGAAGAAGCTCTTAATCCGGTTACTGAAGAGTTAACCAGCTTAAAGCGGCAAATAGAGTTGATGACTTCTGCAGTCTTCGGTAAGTATTTAATCTGTATTCCTGCTTTCACCCTTGTAACCTTCCATCCGTGCCGGTTTAACTGTGATGATCATATGCAGGGCGCCGTGTCACCCATCTTGAGGATGACTTACAGACAAAACTCAAGGCATGTTATACTTTGGTCGAGCAGCTGTATTCCGGCGCTCAAAGGATCATAAGTGCAACATCATTCAATAAACCGGCCCCACCCACTATCCAAGGCACTTTAGAGAAGCTGTCTGTTTTGCCAGTGCGCTTAGAGGAAGTGAAAAAATCTGCTGCTCGAGCCGATTCTCTCATGGCGCTTACCAGATTTTGATCCGGAAGAAGCCTTGAGTGGGTATCCCGACACTAAAGAAGACGGATCAACTTTTACTGCAAAGGATCTCCATGCCTTGACGAAAGAGATGCGTCCTCTCGCCAGCAAGCTTGCAGCCGAATCAGATTTATCCAGGTATCATCCGGGGTATGATTTATAGAACGAGTGGGTGGAGCGGCCGGTTTATGATACCGTCAATCTAATCCCACCAATGCGCCCTCATACCTTCGCCCCATATATCGATCCGTCTCAACTCATCAATGAGGAGATGTACTTTCGTGCCTTGACGAAGATCGACTGGCGCGTCCCTGACTTCCAGCCGCTTCAAGAAGAGGAGGAGACTCCGGATCAAGTTGATACCCAACCGTCATAGCAGGAGGGAGCGTAGTTCATAGCATATCTTTGTAGTCGCAGTCTTATTTCACAGAACAATTTTTAATCCGTCAGGCTTGCTATGCCTTGTAATAGCATAGCGGAAAACATTGTCCGCTTTAATCCGGATACTCCGTCTTGCTTTAATATTACCAATTTCAATTTGGCCTAACATGGCATGTCCTGCATATCATCCATTCCTGCATAAACAATACTAAAAATATGTCCTAACGGTTTTACCGCTGGACCCATTAAATTGTTCTCACAATATATCAAACAAGTGTACACTTATATCAGAAATAGCTTTATACCTGAGATCAAGCACGCTTGATACTCTTAATCCGGCGAAGTTTGCCTTTTTGAAGGGAGTCTTTTGATAGACCTAATAATAATCCCGGGTCTTACAGAAACTGCCGGTTTAGATCATGCTTGGCTTCTTACTTTGTTTCTGCATGATGATTGTTCCGGGTTATGATAAACACCGGATTAACTCTTGCTGGTTTTTTATAACCCAGAGTTTTAATTCATGCTGGTGTTCATGACCCAGACTTTTAACTTTGTAGATATGTGGTCAACTTCTTGAATTGTCCCACTCCGGATTAAAGAACCATAAAATATAAAAAACAGAAATGCAAATTTGCAAATAAAACCGTGTAGTCGAGGCTTTTTACGAGCTGCCAGGCTCAAAGCAAGGTTCAGCCAATCAATGGAATGGGCTTACCATCCAGAGGGCCGGTCGATGGATGCGGGTACCATCCATAGGAACCATAAGAAAAAACTTTAGCCAATCACTAGATGGCTGTCGCATGTCCAGAGGGCCTCCATGGTTCCATGGAACCATAGGTAAAACTTTAGCCAATCACTGGATGGCTGTCGCCTGTCCAGAGGGCCTCCATGGTTCCATAGAACCATAGGTAAAACTTAAGCCAATCACTGGATGGCTGTCGCCTGTCCAGAGGGCCTCCATGGTTCCATATAACCATAGGTAAAACTTAAGCCAATCACTGGATGGCTGTCGCCTGTCTAGAGGGCCTCCATGGTTCCATAGAACCATGGGTAAAACTTAAGCCAATCACTGGATGGCTGTCGCCTGTCCAGAGGGCCTCCATGGTTCCATAGAACCATGGGTAAAACTTAAGCCAATCACTGGATGGTTGTCGCCTGTCCAGAGGGCCTCCATGGTTCCATAGAACCATGGGTAAAACTTAAGCCAATCACTGGATGGTTGTCGCCTGTCCAGAGGGCCTCCATGGTTCCATAGAACCATGGGTAAATCTTTAGCCAATCACTGAATGGCTGTCACCTGTCCACAGGGCCTCGATGGTTCCATAGAACCATGGGTAAAACTTTAGCCAATCACTGGATGGTTGTTGCCTGTCCAGAGGGCCTTTGCGCGATGTCTTCTTTGGTTCGAAGATGACCTATGTTTGAATAGGAAGCCCTTCAGTGAGCTGTTGCTCCAGCATACATATGCCCTGTATACTTATTGCAACCGATCAAAATGTTTGGGACATGAGATAATAAATGTATGGTTGTCATCATAAGATATTTATATTGGAAAAAAGACTGAGCCCCCGGTTTACCAAGGGTGCCGGTTTATTCATTAATCATAATATATACATAGGATACAGTAGAGCTCATGGCTCAGGTATAGTAGGGTCGTAAGAGGGCGATGTTCCACGGCCTCTTTGTCTCCTCTTCCGATGTCCGTGAGTCCTTGTGTTCTCGAACATCCACCAGGTAATATGAACCGTTGTGCAGATTCTTGCTGACCACAAAGGGCCCTTCCCAAGGTGGGGATAGCTTGTGCATATCTGTTTGGTCTTGGATGAGCCGGAGTACTAAGTCTCCCTCCTGGAATGTTATGCTCTTGATCTGGCGGCTGTGATACCTGCGCAAGTCTTGTTGATAAATCGTAGATCGTGCTGCTGCTATATCACGCTCTTCATCCAGTCGGTCTAAACTGTCTTGTCTCGCCTGCTCGTTGGCCGCTTCCACATAAGCCGTCACCCTTGGTGAATCATGACGTATATCACTTGGAAGGACCGCTTCAGCACCATATACCATAAAGAAAGGTGTATAACCTGTAGACCGGTTTGGCGTGGTGTTGATACTCCAAAGGACAGATGGTAACTCCTCAACCCAACATCCTGGGGTTCTTTGCAAGGGAGTCATAAGCCGGGGCTTGATACCTCGTAAAATCTCCTGATTTTCTCTTTCAGCTTGACCATTGGTTTGAGGGTGGGCCACAGAAGATACGTCTAGGCGAATATGTTCCCATTGACAAAATTCTTCCATCTCACCCTTAGACAAATTAGTACCGTTGTCCGTGATGATGCTGTGTGGAAAGCCAAATCGGAAAATTACCTTTTTGATGAATTTAACTGCTGTGGCCGCATCACACTTGCTCACAGGCTCTGCCTCAATCCACTTTGTAAACTTATCCACCGCCACCAGTAGATGAGTTTTCTGATCTTGGGATCGCTTAAAGGGCCCAACCATATCAAGCCCCCAAGTCGCAAACGGCCAGGTTATTGGTATCATCCGGAGCTCCTGTGCCGGAAAAAGAGCACGTCGCGAAAACTTCTGACAAGCATCACACTTCCGGACTAGATCCGCCGCATCAGCATGAGCTGTTAACCAATAGAACCCGTGTCGAAAGGCCTTAGCCACCAATGATTTTGAACCGGCATGATGACCACAATCCCCTTCATGGATCTCGCGAAGAATCTCACAACCTTCCTCCGCTGATACACACTGCTGAAACGCTCCAGAGACGTTGCGATGATGAAGTTCCCCATTTGCAATTGTCATGGACTTAGAACGCCGCACTATCTATCGTGCCTCAATCTCGTTATCCGGCAGCTCTCCTCGGCTCAGATACGCCAAATAGGGCAGCGTCCAATCCGGAATAACATGAAGTGCCGCAACTATCTGTGCCTCCGGATCAGGAACAGCCAGGTCTTCCTCTGATGGTACTTGTACTGGCGGACTGTGCAGCTCATCCAAAAAAGTATTTGGTGGTACCGGTTTACGTTGAGAACCCAGCCGGCTTAAAGCATCAGCCACTTCATTCCTTCGCCGGTCTATGTGGTCCACCTGATACCCTTTGAAATATCCCGCAACCGCTTCCACTTCTCGTCTGTAAGCTTCCATGAGAGGATCTCTCGAATCCCACTTGCCTGAAACTTGCTGCGCCACCAAATCTGAATCGCCAAAATACTTGACTCGGCTTAAGTTCATCTCCTTTGCCATCCGTAAACCATGAAGTAATGCTTCATATTCCGCTGCATTATTAGTACAAGGAAACAATAAACGGAGGACGTAACAAAACTTATCACCTCGCGGGGAAGTTAAGACAACTCCAGCCCCCGAGCCTTCTAACTGTCTTGAACCGTCAAAGTGAATCGTCTAGTATGTAAGATCCGGTTTCTCTTCAGGTGTTTGTAATTCTGTCCAATCATTGATGAAATCCACCAATGCCTGAGACTTGATAGTGGTGCGTGGCACATATTTCAACTCATGTGGGCTGAGCTCAATGGCCCACTTCGCCACTCTACCCGTAGCTTCGCTGTTCTGGATTATGTCTCCCAATGGTGCTGAACTAACAACAGTTATTGGATGACCCTGGAAATAATGCTTCAATTTCCGGTTTGCCATGAACACACCATACACCAGCTTCTGCCAATGTGGGTACCTCTGCTTGGACTCAATGAGTACCTCACTTACGTAATAAACTGGACGCTGAACCGGATATTCCTTCCCTGCTTCCTTGCGTTCCACCACGATCGCCACACTAACTGCCTGTGCGTTGGCGGCGACTTATAACAGCAAAGGTTCATTATCAACAGGGGCAGCCAGGACCGGTGGCCTCGCTAGCTGTCGCTTCAAATCTTCAAACGCAGTATTTGCCTCATCACTCCATATAAATCGATCCGTTTTTCTCAGCATCTGATAAAGTGGAATTGCCTTCTCTCCCAAACGACTGATGAACCGGCTCAATGCCGTGATCCGGCCAGCGATACGCTGAACATCATTAATGCAAACCGGTTTTGTTAAAGATGTGATTGCCTTGATCTTTTCCGGATTAGCTTATATCCCTCTGTTTGACACCAAAAACCCAAGGAGCTTGCTTGCCGGAACACCAAAAGCACATTTCTCCGGATTAAGCATCATCTTATAGGTCCGAAGATTGTCAAAGGTCTCCTTGAGGTCCTCTATCAGTGTCTCCTCCTTCCTTGACTTCACCACGATATCATCCACATAGGCATGAACATTTCTTCCTATCTGTCCCTTAAGACAGTTCTGTACACAACGCTGATAAGTTTCTTGGGCACTCTTGAGCCCAAAAGGCATAGATACATAGCAAAAAGCACCAAAAGGGGTTATGAAAGCTGTCTTCTCTTGGTCCTTAACTGCCATTTTGATCTGGTGATACCCTGAGTATGCATCCAAAAAACTTAGCCGCTCACATCCCGCTGTGGCATCGATGATCTGATCAATACGAGGGAGAGCAAAAGGATCCGTTGGACAAGCTTTATTGAGATCTGTGTAGTCCACACACATTCTCCATTTTCCATTCTTCTTCAGCACTAGCACCGGATTAGCCAACCACTCTGGATGAAAAACTTCCACTATGAACCCTGCAGCCAAAAGCCTGGCCACTTCCTCTCCTATAGCCTTGCGTCTCTCTTCGTTGAAGCAGCGCAGATACTGCTTGACCGGTTTAAACTTCGGATCAATATTAAGACTGTGCTCAGCGAGTTCCCTCGGTATACCCGGCATGTCAGAAGGTTTCCATGCAAAGATATCCCGGTTCTCACGGATGAACTCGATGAGCGCGCTTTCCTATTTTGGATCAAGGTTAGCGCTGATCGTGAACTGCTTGGATGAATCGCCTGGCACAAAATCAACTTGCTTGGTCTCCTCCGCCGATTTAAATTTCAACGCCGGATCATGCTCTGTAGTTGGTTTCTTCAATGGGGACATATCTGCCTGATCAACATTGTCCTTGTAATACTTCAACTCCTCCGTGGCACATACTGCCTCCGCATAAGCAGCGTCTCCTTCTTCACATTCCAATGCAATCTTGCGACTTCCATGAACCGTGATCGTTCCTTTGTGACCCGGCATCTTGAGCTGTAGATAAACATAACACGGCCTAGCCATGAACTTGGCATAAACCGTCCTCCCAAACAGAGCGTGGTAAGGGCTCCGAATCTTGACGACTTCAAAAGTTATCATCTCTGACCTGGAATCATGCTCATCTCCAAAGGTAACTTCTAAGTCAATTTTTCCAACTGGATAAGCTGACTTACCTGGCACCACCCCATGGAATACCGTGTTTGATTGTCTTAGCTTCTTATCCGTCGGTCCCATACGACGGAAAGTCTCATAATACAAGATATTGATGCTGCTGTCGCCGTCCATAAGAACTTTAGTGAACTTGTAGCCACCCACCTGTGGTGCTACCACCAGGGCCAAGTGGCCCGGATTATCCACCCGCATCGGGTGATCCTCCCTACTCCAGACGATGGGCTGCTCTGACCAGCGCAGGAATTGTGGCGTCGCCGGTTCAACCGCGTGGACTTGCCCGTTTTAAAACCTTTTGATCTCGTTTACACAAACTCGTGGTGAACACATGATATTGCCCACTACTTAGCTCCTTCGGATTGCTCTGATATCCGGATTGTTGCTGTTGTTGCTGACGCTGCTGATTACTTTGGTTGTTGTGATTACCTTGGCCCGGCTGTTGGCTGCCTTGGTTATTGTAACCACCCTGACTATGTGGCTGATTGCCTTGATTATTATAACCACCTTGACCATATTGATTACTGGCCCGGCCATGATAGCCACTGTTATTGCCCCGATATCCTGATCCGGAGTTGTTCCCCTGATGACCCGGACTATAGAACCCCGGGCCTGAACCACCATTCGGAGGCCTGTCATTAGAATTGAAGCGGCCCATTATGGCTTCCATCAAGGGCCTGCATTCTCTTATAGTGTGTTTCGCTGGTCGTCCCCTTGTGCTATGCTTCGGACAAGGCTGATTCAACTCCTGGTCCCAACTAACACCCCCTCCACCAGCTTGTGGAGGCGGTTTGCTCCCATTGCGCTGAAAATCCCCTTGAACTTGGGTATTGGCCACGAAATCAGAGCCACCCTCGGCCTTTCCCTTGCCTAGGAAACTGGTTCCGGCCGGACTAACCTGCGCCGGTTTACCAGGCTTGTTGATCTTTCCTGCTTTGTCTACCTCTGCTTCTGGATACTTAGTGTTGTCAGAATCCCCATATTTTACTAGAGCGCTCATAAGAGTTCCCATATCATTACAATCCTCTTTAAGCTGCCCCAGTTTTAACTTCAGAGACTCAAACCGGCAATTGTTTTCTAAGGTCACTATTGTCGTACTGGGATTGATACCATTCGAGGAGTGCAAGATCTCTGACACTCGTCGTACCCATGCACTTGTAGATTCCTGCTCTCCTTGCACACAGGCTGCTAGATCCACTATTGACATTGGCTGCTTGCACGTATCCTTGAAGTTTTTGATAAATTGGCGACGTAGCTCTCCCCATGACCCGATGGAATTTGGGGGTAAACCCTTTAGCCAGGTCCGGGCTGTACCTTCAAGCATCATAGTGAAGTACTTTGCACAAGCCGCTTCATCTACATCCAGCATCTCCATGGCCATCTCGTAACTCTCAACCCATGCTTCTGGAGCCAGATCTGCTGTGTAATTAGGCACCTTACGCGGACCTTTGAAATCCTTGGGCAGCTTCATGCTCCGTAAAGCGGGGATAAGGCACTGCACACCAAAGGAACTCGTTGTGACTCCTGTCTCTGATGTGGTTGTGTGAACCGGCGTCGCTTGACGGATCTCCTCCCGGTCCACTGTTCTAACCCGATTGGCATCCTGAGCTTGTGCATCCGCGCCTGCGGGATTATTTTGTCTGTGACGATGTCGCCTGCGTTCACTGCTAGATACTTCTGGTTCCTCCCAATGCCTAGTGTAACTCCGGCTGGGGCGTGGTGTTGAATGGAGCCTCTCCCGGCTATGGGAATATGCTTGCTATTGTATCAACACCGTATTAAGCAGATCCTTGACCCTGCGCGCCTCCAACGCCACCGGAAACGTCCCCTCAATGGGTAAAGCGGCCAAGCGCGAAGCAGCAGCAACGATATTGTCCAAAGGATTCGAGTAATGACCCGGAGGGGTAGGAACGTAAGGTGCAGATGTGATCCGTCGATCTTGCTCCGCCGTAGGCTGCTGAACCGGCTCATCTCTCGCTAGGGGTGCCCTCCGGTTTAAAGCCGGATCATTGCTAGTCCCCGCCCCTGGCGTCCTGAATAGATCCGTCGCCTCGTAAACCAGCGGTAGACGGGACTGGTACTTCCGACTCCTTACCCCCTGTGCAGAGGCCTGCTCCATCCTTAGATGAAAAGTCTGATCATTCAATTCCGCCTGCCTTATTGCTATCATAGCTTTCTCTGCTTTCAGATCTTCCCTTGCTTGATCAATCCGGCCCTTTAACTGAAGGAGCTCTGCATCATGTTGCGCCTTGTCTGCTGGAGCTACTTCTGCCATGGCTTTTGCTATAAACTCATCAACCAAGGTGGATAGAACGTCAGCGGGTGAGAGGGCCTGGCCACTCCGCCCTGCGCCAGCTTCTGCTCTCGCCCCGTTCACCGTGGACTACTGCGTAGGTTGTGAACCGGTCATAAAGACAGCCACCCGGTTTGGCGGGACAAACGGGCCCGGAATACTGTTTCCGTCGGACTCACCCTCAGACCGGCCGTCCTGCAACTGATACAAAGACTCAGTCTCTCCGGATGAAGATTCGTCGTCGGAATAGACAACTGTTTCACCACTGGATTCCGATCCGTCCTCGGTTTGGACCTCGTGAACTGCCCCAACGAAAACGTGCTTCATGGCGGGCTGAATCCGGGCCGATCTCGCACGCTGAGCCGGTCACGGGGAGAATCTACTACTTGTGTTAAACTATAGTTATGAATTTCCGTCTAACATCAAGAAGTTAGCCGAAGATCATGCCATGTCAAAATGGCCAAAGATGTTCAGGGAATGGAAGAGTTGTGCCCATTGCAATCTAATGGGTAAGGACTTCGAGACCGTTAAGCGGCTCAATCCAACTATGGATCCCGGAGAATGGACGAAGTTTTGTAAATCCTCTGGTAGTGAGTCAAGCCAGGAGATAAGCTATCATTTCCGTAATTTACGGAAAAATCTTATAGGTAACCACCATATGGGCCCTGGTGGTTACAAGTTGTAGAACCCAAGTGGGAGAAGGAGGTCACGGACTTTATAGCCATGGGTAAACCGCCTCCGTTCTCTGATCAACGAGATCGTGCTCGGGACTTCCGTTTTCTCAGGGCCCGTGCAGTGCAAGGTCCAGACGGTAAGGAGATGATCCTCCTAACATAGGAACTTCGCTCAACGGAGGAGAACTTGGTAACATCAATCACCACTAATAATTTAGTCCCCACAACTTATTTATTATGTACCTTACTAATCTTTACCTAAACACATGTATTTTTTGTAGAGAAAAATAAAGCTGGAATTTGGACCGGGTCCTCATGAATATCCCCACGACTATAGGTATGATGACCCTCTTACAGGGGCAGTGAACGAAGGTTTTGGGGTTAACAAGAAGCCCGGGACTGGGCTTGCGTTGGCAGGGATTAATACGTTGTGGGATGACGCCTACCCCAAAACCAAAGAATTAAAAAATATAGAAGGAACTACATAAGCAAAACTAAGTTAGATGCACTAAACCCTAAAAATCCTAAACCCTAAAATACTGACGATACCACAGACCTAGGGTGTCATAGGCCAGACCTAGATGCCCTGCCCAAGGTCACTACCCTAGGATCAAAGACATTCCAAGGATGACAAGAGATACCGACTGAAGTAACCGAAGAGTGCAATCCACTCGACCATGTGTCTCACTCGGATATCCCAATTCCATTCGACCAAGACGAAATCACTCGATCGAACAAGGAACCACTCGGAGCATAGGAGATCAAAGGCCACCCCGTATGGCAATGGTCAGGCATTCACTCTGTAGCCTTAAAGGTCACTTATAACTCCTTATTACAATCATTATCAGTAACGTTCTATCTTTATGTACATTGAACCCTCTGTAACGTGGGATGACTAGGGTCCTGGCGCACTCTATATAAGCCACCCCCTCCTCTAGTACAAGGGTTCGTACCCCCTGTAACACACACCCCCATATACCAGTTGACAGCCTCCGAGCACCGAGACGTACGGCTTTTACCTCCTCCGAGAGGGGCCTGAACTCGTAAAACTCGTGTGTACAATCTCACTGTAGCTAGGACCTTGCCTCCTCCTACATACCCCCTACTCTCACTGTCAGGCTCAGTACCACGACAGTTGGCGCCCACCGTGGGGCAGGTGTCTTAGCGACTTCCGGTGAGGTTGCAAGTTTTTTCCGATCTTCATCAACATGGTTTCCGGCGGTGGTCTGGCTCTGGGCTGCGAGATCCAACTCGGCGCGCTTGTCTTCATCGCCGACGACTCTGCCTGGCTTCAAGAGGCCCCCCTCAACGTCGAGGCACGTCCCATCCGTGGGGCGGCGCTCTTTCGCGCGAGTGCTTGTGGCGTCCTTCTTCGGCAGCCGTCGACCCAGTATCGGTCGGCTCCCTCATCATCCACTCTCCCCGCTGCACGCCATCGCAAGCAGTCCGGCCGATCGTGGCTCCAGCAGTGGGTGAAGCACACGGTGGCTCGCTAGTCGGCCACCCCCCAAGTCACGGCAATCGAGCCCGACGAGTACCGCTATGGGTCGGTTGATTTTTCGAATGGTTCCATAGATACGCTTTCTGAGTGCGGGAGCAGCGACCCCGCAGCGAAAGTCCTCATGGTCGGCTCCCGACGCAGTCCACCTGGGTACCCTCGCGGTGATGGTGGCGGCACCGATGATGGTCAGTCGTACAATCACAACGGGTACGTGCCTCAGCCCCTCACTGCGAAGCAAAGGGAAGAGCTGCGTCGCTGTAACATCAAAGCACTTCAGACCCCCCATCTTGGGAGAGACTTCCGAGGCTCCGGCCCTGGAAGTCGCGCGCCTAGCCACCATAGCCGAGCACGCGCGTCTGGAGAACCTTCAGCGTTCACTCGACGATCAAGCCCACCGACTGATTCCCGAATCTAGTCGACGGCAATGACAATTGTTTCCTCCTGAACCCCACATATACCACACTCCGATTCAAAATCTTACAGCTGCAGCCCGTATTGTAGAGTCGATCCAGCCATCCCAATCAGAAGTTGGAAGAGGTTTGATGCAGATTCGAGCGCTGCTCTGAGCAGCAGGTGAACAAAATTCAGCCATTTCCCAGTCACGCAACAGAATTCACAGCAGGTCCGTGGCAGCGGCCATAGTCTGGTCAGCTCATAGCCCAAGATCGCCCCTGCGGCGTGAAGGCTGTGGGCCCTGCCAAGAGCAACATCTGGGTTGAAACTACGATCAGTATGACCGTCGACTCGGCTGAGATGACTGTTGTCGAGTGCCCACGCCACCTCAGGGGAGAGGATCATACTCGCCCCGGCGGTACGATGGCAGGCGCCAGCATGGTGACGAGCAGAGGATCCCATTAGATCCCAGAAAACCCGGCTTTGATGCAAGATCGATTCTTGTGCAAGGTCTGGTCGACAGAAACTGGGCACACACAGAAGGATAGGACAGAGATCGTCCGAGTGGCGGCAGAGTACATGTTTCTGGGCCCGAATGTATCAGCAGAGCCATCAGGGCCGCTGAGATACCTCCCAACTTCAGGTTGGCAGCATGGGTGAGCAAGTTCACTGGTGAGTCGAAGCCAGATACTTGGCTAGAGGATTACCGAGTGGCTGTGCAGATTGGTGGTGGCAACGATGATGTAGCCATGAAGCACCTCCCTTTGATGCTGGAAGGCTCGGCCAGAGCTTGGCTAAATCAGTTGGCCCCTAGTAGCATATTCAGTTGGGAAGAATTGACCCGAGTGTTTATCAGGACCTTTGAAGGCACTTGCAAACGACCATCCGGACTGGCGGAATTGCAACATTGCGTCCAAAAGCCGAATAAAACTTTGAGAGATTACATCCAGAGGTGGACCACTCTTAATCATACAGTGGAGAATGTCTCAGAGCATCAGGTAGTCTGCGCCTTTAAAGAGGGCATACGGTATAGAGAGCTAAACATGAAATTCGGTTGGACATGAGACATGTCTCTGGCTCGGATGATGGAAATAGCCAGTCGGTACGCTAACGGTGAAGAAGCGGACTAACTCCGTAGCGGCAAAAACAAACCAATCTCCCAGGATGATGGAAATTCCAATCGGAAGCCGAAGCGCAAAGCCGAACCCACGGCTCCTGGAGAGGCTGCAGTCGTGAACCAGGGGAAGAACAAAGTAAAACCTAACGGTCCATGGATCCCCAAGAAAGTGAAGGATCAAGCAGAAAATGATGTGCTTGATTTGCCGTGTCATATACACACCAAAAAGGGTGAAGAGCGGAATTTCATTTACCCCAAACATACCACTCGATAGTGTTGACTCCTGATTCAGAGCTTCCGAGAGGGTAAGCCCAATGAGAAAGAGAAGAAATCTGAGGAGGATGAAGACAAAGAGGAGGAGGATGGTTGCCCCAATATCAATTCCACCTTGATGATTTTTGCTGACATCGAGAGCAAGAGCCGACTGAAAGTCATCAACAGAGAAGTAAACATTGTTGCTCCGGCAACGACGACATACTTGAAATGGTCAAACACTCCCATTACATTCAAACAGTCCGACCATCCAGCGCGCATTGCTACCCCTGGGCGGCACGCGTTGGTGGTCAACCCAATTGTTGAAGGCACTTGACTGACCAAGGTTTTGATGGATGGCGACAGTGGTCTGAATATCTTGTATGCTAAGACCCTCCATGGGATGGGCATTCCGATGTCCAAGCTGAGCAAGAGGAACATGTGGTTCCACGGCATCATCCCTGGGAAGAAAACCGACTCACTCGGTTAGATCACTCTTGATGTGGTTTTCGGCGATTTGAACAATTATCGCAAGGAAAAGTTGACGTTTGAGGTGGTGGATTTCCACAATGCTTACCATGATATTCTAGGTAGGCCTACCTATGCCTGTTTCATGGCTCGACCATGTTATGTGTACCTCAAGCTAAAGATGTCGGGTCCCAAGGGCGTGATCACAATCACTGGAGATCGGCAGAAAGCAGAAGAGTGCTTCCAAAAAGGCTCAAAAATTGATGATGAGCAGATGGTAGCAGTAGAGATGGAAGAGTATCAGAAGAGCGCAGATCCGAGTGATTTGTTGCGAGCCAAGAAACCTGCTTCCGAGTCTGCGTTTCAGTCGACCGGAGGAATGAAGCATGTGCATATTCATCCGACTGATCCCAATGCAGCTCCGACTCACATCTCAACAACACTCGACAGCAAATAGGAAGAAGCGCTCATCTAGTTCCTACATGAGAACTTGGACATCTTTGCATGGAAACCATCTGACATGCCCGGTGTACCCAGGGGACTGGCTGAGCACCGTTTGTGAGTCGACCCTAAAGCAAAACCTGTCAAAGAGCATCTCCGGCGGTCCGCCGTGAAGAAGAAAAAAACGATTGGCGAAGAGGTGGCTCGGCTTCTGGCAGATGAGTTCATCCGCGAGATATACCACTCCGGGTGGCTCGCCAACGTTGTCATGGTCCCCAAAAAGGAAAATTCACTCTGCATGTGCATTGATTTCAAACATATCAATCGGGCCTGCCCGAAAGATCAATTCCCTCTCCCCCGCATCGATCAAATTGTCGACTCAACTGCGGGGTGTGAGCGTTTGTCCTTTCTGGACGCATATTTCGGGTACCATCAGATCCGACTGTTTGGGCCCGACAAAATAAAAACAGCCTTTATCACCCCCATTCGGGTGTTTTTGTTATGTTACCATGCCTTTTGGCCTCAAGAATGCTGGCGCAACATTCATGCGCATGATTCAGAAGTGTCTGCTGAAACAGATCAGTTGGAATGTGTAAGCATACATGGATGACATCGTGGTCAAGTCACGTAAAGGTTCCGACCTACTGGCTTACCTCGCTGAAACGTTTGCAAACTTGAGAAGTTATGATATCAAGATCAACCCGTCGAAGTGCACATTCGGAGTCCCAGGTGGAAAGTTACTCGGTTTCTCGTTTCCGAATGGGGAATCGACATGAACCCAGAAACCATCAACACAATCCTTCGAATGAAACGCCCCATGCGTGTGCATGACGTTCAGAAGCTTACTGGTTGCTTGGCTGCATTGAGTCGATTCATCTCGCGTCTCGGTGAAAAGGCATTACCTCTTTACCGACTGATGAAGAAGTCTGACAAGTTCAAGTGGAATCCTGAAGCTAAAGCAGCGTTTGAGGAGCTCAAAGCCCTGCTTTCCACCCAGCCGGTGCTTGCTGCCCCAGTCAGCAAAGAGCCTCTGTTATTATATATCACAGCCACCGGACAAGTTGTCAGCACAGTGCTCACGGTCGAGTGGGAAGAACAAGTCAAGGCCTACAAAGTTCAACGCCTAGTCTACTACATTTCTGAAGTCTTGACTCCATCCAAGTAGAGATATCCGCATTATCAGAAGCTTGTGTATGGAATCTACTTGACCGCCTAGAATGTTGCGCATTACTTCTCAGATCACTCAATTTCAGTCGTCAGCGACGCTCCGTTATCTGAAATTCTGAACATTCAGGACGCAACTGGTCGAGTGGCTAAATGGATGATTGAACTCCTTCTGTTAGATATCAAGTTCGAAGCAAAGAAAGCAATCAAGTCTCAGGCAACAACAGATTTCGTTGCCGAGTGGATTGAACAAGAGCAACCGACTCAAGTTCAGTCGGATCATTGGACTATGTTTTTTGATGGATCCAAGATGCTGAGTGGACCTAGTGCAGGTGTGGTTTTGGTGTCCCCCAGAGGTGACAAGCTCAACTCTGTCCTCCAAATTCATTTTGATTCTTCAAACAATGAAGCTGAGTATGAGGCTCTTTTGTATGGGTTGCGTATGGCCATCTCACTCGGCGTCCGTCACCTGATAGTATATGGCGACTCAGACTTAGTGGTCAATCAAGTGATGAAGGAGTGGGATGTCAGGAGCCCATCAATGAGAAAGTTAGAGAATAAGTTTGAAAGGTTGGAGCTCTCCACCACATACCTAGAATCAAGAATCAACTTGCTGATGATATGGCGAAGATAGGTTCCACTCGGAAACCTATCCCAGTAATGTGTTCTTGGAGCATCTCCGCACCCCATTAGTCAAGGAAGACCCCTTCACGGAAGAGCCCCTGCAACTGATAAGTTCTACCAATCCGACTAAGATCGAAGTCCCAGCTGTAGTCGACTTGATCATGGAGCTTTTAGTGATCACTCCCGACTGGACAGTGCCGTATATTGCGTAACTGCCCAGGCAGGAACTCCCATAGGACGAAGATGAGGCCCGCCAAATTGCCCATCGATCCAAAGCCTTCACCGTGATAAAAGGGCAGCTTTACAGAGAAAGTGTCACAGGAGTTGCCCATCGTTGTGTTTCCCCGAAATAAGGTCGAATGATTTTGAATGAAATCCACTCGGGGACCTGTGGTCATCATGCGTCCTCCCGGGCCATTGTTGCCAAGGCATACCGAGCCGGATTCTACTGGCCGTAAGCAATTGAGATGGCAAAAGATATAGTCAACAAGTGTGAAGGCTGTCAGTTCTATTCAAACATGTCCCACAAGCCTGCGTCTGCCTTGAAGACTATTTTGTTAGTCTGGTCGTTTGCTATTTGGGGATTAGACATGGTTGGGCC
The DNA here is from genome assembly GCA_902687465.1 of Secale cereale. Lineage (NCBI taxonomy): Eukaryota > Viridiplantae > Streptophyta > Magnoliopsida > Poales > Poaceae > Secale > Secale cereale. The sequence continues at coordinate 484,084,929 of LR738713.1, forward strand.
CTTTAGGACTGGCATAAGCGGTTTCACTCATTTGCTCGTGGCAGTCCACAAATTCACCAAATGGATCGAAGCCAAGCCTGTCAAGAACCTAGGTGCAAGCACCGCCGTCAGTTTCATGAAAGAACTGATATTCAGATATGGGGTCCCTCACAGCATTATCACGGATAATGGCTCCAACTTTGATTAGGATGGATTAAGGGCATACTGCACTTCCTAGGGCACTCGAGTCGACTACGCAGCCGTTGCACATCCACAGTCGAATGGGCAGGCAGAAAGGGCAAATGGCTTGATCCTTCAAGGATTGAAACCATGATTGATGTGCGATCTCAAGCATGCTGATGGGGCTTGGGTAACTGAGTTGCCATCTGTTTTATGGGGACTGAGAACAACTCCGAACCAGTCAACTGATCGGACTCCTTTCTTTATGTTATAGGGCGCTGAGGTTGTACTTCCGAGTGACTTGCTGCACAACGCTCCCCGGGTGAAACTCTTCTCAGAAGCTGACGCAAAACAGGCACACCAAGATGCAGTCGACCTCCTGGAGGAAGAGCGCGAGATGGCTCTGATCTGGTCAACCATATATCAACAAGACCTGCGTCGATTCCATGCACGTAATGTCCGAGGCTGAGCATTCCAGGAAGGAGATCTTGTACTCCGAGTACATCAGAAATGACCTAACAAGCTCGCTCCGGCCTGGGAAGGCCCCTTCATCATCACCAAAGTGCTCCACAACGGGGTGTATCACCTCTACAACGTGGCCAAGAAAATAGACGAGCCACACTCGTGGAATGTGGATCTGCTCCGCCGCTTGCACGCATAAAACACTCGAATGGACGAGTTGTAATAAGAATCCTTCAGTTTGCTTATCAAAGACAAGTTTTTGTCAGTATCATAATGATTATTATTCTGAAAGCACATGTGTTCAAATCCCCCAGTGGATAGCTTAGCCGCGAATCAGGTTCGCCTAAGTTTCAAAAACACTCTGAGTGAAGAGCAACCCTCTCACTCGAGGGCTTAGCTACGACCCCATACTCGCCTAAGTTTCAAAAACACGCCGAGTGAAGAGAAACCCTCTCACTCGGGGGCTTAGCTGCGACCCCGTACTCGCCTAAGTTTAAAAGACACTCAGAGTGAAGAGCAACCCTCTCACTCGGGGGCTTAGCTATGACCCAGTACTCGCCTAAGTTTCAAAAA
>LR738713.1:484086503-484127704 GCA_902687465.1 Secale cereale
TTAGCTGCGACCCCGTACTCGCCCAAGTTTCAAAAACACTCCGAGTAAAGAGCAACCTCTCACTCAGAGACTTAGCTGCGACCCCGTACTCGCCTAAGTTTCAAAAACACTGCAAGTGAAGAGCAACCCTCTCACTCGGGAGCTTAGCCGCGACCTCGTACTCGCCTAAGTTTCAAAAACACTCCGAGTGAAGAGCAACCCTCTCACTCGGAGGCTTAGCTGCGACTCCGTACTCGCCTAAGTTTCAAAAACACTCTGAGTGAAGAGCAACCCTCTCACTCGAGGACTTGGTTGCACTCCGAGCTACACCATAAGTATAACATACCTTTGCTCTCCGAGTTGTGCCATAAGTACAACATACCTTTGCTCTCCGAGTTGCGCCGTAAGTACAATGTACCTTCGCACTCCGAGCCGCGCCACAAGTACAATGTCCATTCCGAGTGAAGTACCAAAGTTCACTCGAAATCAAAAGGTCCGAAAGCAGTGAAAGCAAAGCAATCATATTCCAAGGAAAACAAAGTTCAGATATATCCCGCAAGGTTCGGGCGGAAGTACTTGGGCATCAGCCCCGAAAGAGTTTAACGGTTACAAAATCACTCGACATTCCGAGGCAAATTGAATCAAGGCATAAAGTTTGTTCACTCCGCATGAGGAGGGCTTGCAGGCTCAACAAATTCGTCCAGGTCGATTCCGTCGGTGATGCGAGTGACAACATCGATAAAAGTCTCCATGAATGACTGGAATTGAAGCTTCTTGGTGTTGGCGACCTTGAGAGCTGTCAGCTTCTCCTCCTTAGCCTCCTTGCAATGGACACGGACCAGAGACAGAGCCACATCAGCACCACACAGGGCAGACAACTTCTTCCATTCCTGCACTCGACAGGGATCTCATTAAGCCGAGTCATCAGAGACTCGAGGTCATTTTCGAGCACCATTTCCCGCCAGAGTGCAGTGTCGGTCCGCGACACTGCCACCTTCAGTCGTGCAAGATAGCCCGTGACGCTGGCAAGGCGAGATTCTAGCCGCAACAGGTTCATCGCAGCCTCATCCTTGACAAGAGAATTGACGGGATCCAAACCCGTCTCGATCCGTCCAGTCTCTTCCTCGAAGTTTTGGCAGAATTCTGCACATACAGAGATATAGTGAGTCTACAGTTGGATGGCGAGTCGACGGTTATGAATTGTACGGACAAAGGAAGATACCTTCAAGCATAAAGAACATCTTTTTGGCGAGTCCTCCCAGATAAGTCTCCAGTTTGTCCCTCTTCTGGGTGAGATCTCCAACTTTGTCATCCAGAGTCAGCTTATCCTTCTTCAGCCGCGTCACTTCTTTGTTGGCCTCATCGAGGGCAGTCTTCGGATTAGCATTTTCTTCTTCCAACTTGCCGATCGAAGCCAGCTTCTGGTCAGCAAGTTTGGTCTTCTCCTGCGCCTTCTGTTGCGCTGCTGCCAAGTCGAGATCCTTCTACTCCAAGGCTTGCTTCATTTGATCTATAAGAGATAACGCTCGTCAGATGAGCTTGAAGTTGTCAGTTTTTTTATGTGCACATTCATTCAGATACAGTCGACAGGATCAGTACCTTTCATACCATATGCTTCATCTTTGGCTTTCTGCAAGTTCTCCTTGGCCAGCCCCAGGTCAAGATGGAGTTGGATCTGCTTCTTCTCAAGTTCAGAGCTTCGAACTCACAAGATTTCTGCAGTCAACAAAAAAGACAAGTCAGTCGACAAGGGTAAAGACAGTTGCTTCCAATTCATAAAGTGCAGAGATTGAATTACTACACCAAAAGAGTTCTAAGACTACTGTTGAATCAGAGATTCAACAGTAGCCTCGGGGACTACACCTAGTGGGTGCACTTGGCGTGCCCCCACTGGTTCCCACTCGACACGATCCATCCAGTATGAGTGGAAGGAGTAAAAAAATTGTTCTTAGACCACGGCCAACTGCCCGCAGTCGACCACGGACTCGGGGGACTACACCCAGTGGGTGCACTTGGCATGCCCCCACCAGTTCCCACTCGACATGATTCGTACAGTACGAGTGGAAGGAATACAAGAAACAACAACATCATTCGTTCCTAGACCACAGCCGACTGCCCGCAGTCGACCATGGTCTCGAGGACTACACCCAATGGGTGCACTCTGCGTGCCCCCACTAGTTCAATCGACATGACCTGGTCGATTGAAATATAAGAACTATATAGCAGCAGCTAGAACACCCAGTGGGTGAATGGAACAAAGGCAGTCTCAGGATAGACATTCAGTGAAGGTTTCAAACGCCCATTCACGGACATCATCTTACAACAAAGCAGCAGTTTTCAGGTAGAATATCCTAGCAGAACAATGACCAGTCGAAAGAGAACTCATTCGGGAAAGAACTCACCTAGACATTGATCCGAAGAGCTGAATTCGCATTGTAACCAGCCATACTAGCCTCATACGCCGCCTTCGTCTGTTCCATCATCAGACCTGCTTGGCATATAGCCTCCTTAGCTGCACTCACTAGGTCCTCCGGGACATGGTGGGTAGCGAAGAGGAAAGACGATGGAGCAGTCAAAACAGCCAGAAGATCTGAAGTTTGGAGCTGCACAGACGAGGCAAGAACTTGGACAGTTGACGCAGAAGGACGATCAGTCGACACATGAACGACAAAAGAAACGGCAGCCCGAACTACATCACCCTGTTGCTGAGCTTCTGAAGCAGCAGGCACCTTCTTGCCCATCCTTCATGTGTGCCTCCGAGGCACTTCTCCGTACTCGTCATCATCGTTCGGCAGCTCGATGACGTTGGGTGGTGCTACGAAACATTCGACCAAAAAGAACACTCAGTCGACTGACAGAGCGATCAACATAGTGAAGACATGACCATAGAGCTATACCTACGCTGGAAGTGGCCGCGTCTACACTCTCCTCATCGTTTTGGCCTTTTTCAATCTCCATAGAAGTCCCAGAAGCAGCAGCACTAGAAGTTTCAGAACTCACTCGGTCAAACAGACGGATGAATCGACAAGATGCATAGAGTTTCTCAAACAAGGAAAGAGCAGAAAAGAATAACATTCACGTGGAAGCAATGGGGACGTCCATCTTTATCTTTGGCAAGGCCTTCCGAGGCTTTAAAGGCACAACCTTAAGCTGCTTAGGAGCCTTCTCAGTCGGATCAGGTGAGGTCGTCCGAGTGCGTTTCTGTACCTGCGTGTTGGGCGGAGCCGCCTTGCCGCGCACACTTTCTGGATCATGTGTCAACTTGGAACACCTCTCGATGCGAGGTGGTGATTCGACCTCCTCGTCACTGCTTGAGTCCTCACTTTCTTCCTCGCTTTCATCATCAGATCTCCAGTCGGTGACCTCGCCGCCTCCCTCCACTCCCTCTTGGACTTGCTCTCCATTGGGCACTAAGTACATCTCAGTATAAATCTGCAAGGCAAAGAGTTGAATGAACGTCAATCAGATTCAAAGATAGCTACAAGTCAAAGCGAAAAAGTCACTCGGAAACGAAGATCGAGCCTTGTCCGGCTCGTGGGCAGCGTCGAATGGACGAACTCTCCTGGTCCCCCTGGGGTTGTCCTTGTTCCCAGTGATGCTGCTACCACTGCTCAACCGTATTCTCGGTGACCTCCTCCGGGTGAACCCGAGCGGTGTCATTGGTGCCCGAGTACATCCACATCTGGTGATCATGGGCTTGGAGAGGCTGAATCCGTCGACTGAGAAATACCTCCGGCAGATCCATGCCAGTTACACCAACGCGGACTAGCTGGACCACTCGCTCAACCAACATATCCACCTCTACTTTCTCAGCTGGGCTCATCAGTGAATTAGGCTGACTGACTCGATCTAGGGTGAAGGGAGGAAGACCGGTCGACTGACCCGGGGTCGGAATATCTTTGAAGTAGAACCAGGTCGACTGCCACCCCCGGACCGACTTAGGGAAGGACATAGTGGGAAAAGTGCTCCTACCCCTCGTCTGTATCCCCAAACCGCCGCACATTTGGATCATGTGCGTCTTGTCATTAGTCGAGTTCACCTTCTTGACGTCTTGGGAGCGGCAAGTAAAAATATGCTTGAACAAACCAAGTGCGGTCGACAACCCAAGAAATTATCACACAGAGAGATGAAGGCAGCGAGATATGTGATGCTGTTGGGAGAGAAGTGGTGCAGTTGGGCACCGTAGAAGTTTAGAAAACCTCAGAAAAAAGGATACGGAGGGAAGGAGAAACCTCGGTCGAGATGGGTCACAAGGACGACACACTCGCCCTCCTGCGGCTCGGTCTCGTTCCCCGGCAACCTCCAGGACTCGTGGGCAATGAGGCCCCCATCAACCAGCTCCTCCATGTCCTCTTGCCGCATCGCAGATCGAATCCAACCCCCCTGGATCCAACCAGGCGGCAGTCCAGATCTCGACTTCGACCCCCGGCTCGTCTTCTTGCCCTTCCCTATCGCCGGCGCCTTCTTCACGTGCTCCAAGGCCACCGTCTTGTCTTTTCCCATGGTGATGGGCTGAGCATGTGCGGAACGGCGGCGTAGAGAGGGGCAGGTGTGCGCTGGAGAAGCAGAGGAGGAAGAAGAAGTACAAAGCACATAGTACCGACGCATCGGCCCCGACGCCCTTTTATGGACCTGCTGTCGAGTGACTGACTTGTGGGCCCACGCGATCCTGTCAAATCCCGCAACAGTCATGCACTCGATACGTGGCGGAAAAGGTGGCACGAGAATCAAGGCATCCATGTCTATCCGGCCCGATTACTGCGGCACACTCCGTCCCGCGCGCTTCCTCGAAATTCGAACCCCGCAAAATCCAGGAACCACAGAGCAAACAATCGGGCCGAAGATCTCGCACCTCATCAACACTCAAAAATTACTTGCATAGTTCACTCGACGATTTCTGAATCGATCAAGGCGACCGAAATAAGGTTGAAGGACCAGCTTGATTCCCACGTTCAAAGAAAATGGCTCCGAAGCATTAGAATCGGGTCGGAATCAACTTCAACTCTCTTTTTTCACTCGGACCTCAATCCATTCGGGGGCTACTGACAATACCACGGACCTAGGGTAGGGTCATAGGCCTGACCTAGACGCCCTACCCAAGGTCACTACCCTAGGATCAAAGATATTCCAAGGATGACAAAAGATACCAACTGAAGTAACCGAAGAGTGCAATCCACTCGACCATGTGTCTCACTCGGATATCCCAATTCCATTTGACCAAGATGAAATTACTCGACCGAACAAGGAATCACTCGGAGCATAGGAGATCAAAGGCCACCCCGTATGACAATGGTCAGGCATTCACTCCGTAGCCTTAAAGGTCATTTACTACTCTTTATTACATGCATTATCAGTAACATCTTATCTTTATGTACATTGAACCATCTGTAACGTGGGATGGCTGGGGTCCTGGCACACTCTATATAAGCCACCCCCTCCTTCGGTACAAGGGTTCGCACCCCCTGTAACACACACCCCATATACCAGTCGACAGCCTTTGGGCACCGAGACGTAGGGATTTTACCTCCTCCGAGAGGGTCCTGAACTCGTAAAACTCGTGTGTACAATCTCGTCGTAGCTAGGACCTTGCCTCCTCCTACATACCCCCTACTCTCACTGTTAGTCTCACTACCACGACGGGCGTCACTATGTTATGGCAAGTGACCTAGAGCCACCTACTTAAGTGGAAATGAATGATGTAGAGGAGATGCCCAAGGATATGGAAACACCAGAGACGTAGTGCCACATAATCTGCATTCAGGGGAGAAAAATGCACGTGAAAGTTGCGGACCATCCGCGAACAAACCATTTATGCCTGTTTTCATCCCTGGATGGCTGAAAATGAATATGTATAAGCCCGGGGAACCGCTTCTATCAGACTCTATGTTAAAGACCCTCTCGATTGATCTTCAAATTCTACACGCCCATGCGTTGAAAAAATCAAAAGAAGGTCGACATGGATAAACGGCCAAGGTGATAGAAGGTTATAGTTTTGTCCAAGAGTTTCTGGTAGACAGAATTGATCTAGCCTTTAATAAGGTCATGCATGCAAATATATTGTCTGTCAGCGCAGTCTCCCTAGAGTTAATGAGGCTTTGGGTACTTCATCAAGCTACAGATCCCCTACTCCCGCAAGGTAAAGTCTCCTTACATGATGGAAATATGCCATAGAGGCAATAATAAAATGGTTATTATTATATCTCCTTAATCATGATAAAGGTTTATTATTCATGTTAGAATTGTATTGACTAGAAACCTAAATACATGTGTGAATACATAAACAAATACCGTGTCCCTAGTAAGCCTCTACTAGACTAGCTCCTTGGTCAAATATGGTTAAGGTTTCCTAACCATGGACATGAGTTGTCATTTGATAAAGGGATCACATCATTATGTGAATGATGTGATGGATGAGACCCATCCATTAGCTTAGCATTTGATCGTACAGTTTATTGCTACTGCTTTCATGTATGTCAAATACATATTCCTTTGACTATGAGATTATGCAACTCCCGGATACTGGAGGGATGCCTTGTGTGCTATCAAACATCACAACATAACTTGCTGATTATAAATATGCTCTATAGGTATTTTCGATGGTGTCTTGTTGGGTTGGCGTGAATCGATATTAGGATTTGTCACTCCGAGTATCGGAGAGGTATCTCTGGGCCCTCTCGGTAATGCACATCATAATAAGCCTTGCAAGCAACTGACTAATATGTTAGTGATGACCCACAAGTGTAGGGGATCTATCGTAGTCCTTTCGATAAGTAAGAGTGTCGAACCCAACGAGGAGCAGAAGGAAATGATAGGCAGTTTTCAGTAAGGTATTTTCTGCAAGCACTGAAATAATAGGTAACAGATAGTTTTGTGATAAGGTAATTGGTAGCAAGTGACAAAAGGGTAAAAGTAAATAAGGTGCACCAAGGTGGTCTAATCCTTTTTTTAGCAAAGGACAAGCCTGGACAAACTCTTATATAAAGCAAAGCGCTCCCGAGGACACATGGGAATTATCGTCAAGCTAGTTTTCATCACGATCATCTGATTCGCGTTCGGTACTTTGAGAATTTGGTATGTGGGTGGACCGGTGCTTGGGTGCTGTCCTTAATTGGACAAGCCTCCCACTTATGATTAACCTCTAATGCAAGCATCCACAACTATAAAAGAAGTATTAAGGTAAACCTAACCATAGCATGAAACAAGTGGGTCCAAATCAGCCCCTTACGAAGCAACGCATAAACTAGGGTTTAAGCTTCTGTCACTCTAGCAACCCATCATCTACTTATTACTTCCCAATGCCTTCCTCTAGGCCCAAATAATGGTGAAGTGTCATGTAGTCGACGTTCACATGACACCACTAGAGGAGAGACAACATACATCTCATCAAAATATCGAGCGAAGACCAAATTCACATGACTACTAATAGTAAGACTTCTCCCATGTCCTCGGGAACAAAAGTAACTACTTACAGGACATAATATTGCTCATGATCAGAGGGATATTAATATGCATAATGGATCTGAACATATGATCTTCCACCAAGTAAACCATCTAGCATCAACTACAAGGAGTAATCAACACTACTAGCAACCCACAGGTACCAATCTGAGGTTTGGGTACAAAGATTGGATACAAGAGATGAACTTGGGTTTGAGAGGAGATGGTTCTGGTGAATATGTTGATGAAGATGGCTCTCCCCAAGATGGGAGAGTTGTTGGTGATGACGGAGGTGACGATTTCCCCCTCCCGGAGGGAAGTATCCCTGACAGAACAGCTCTGCTGGAGCCCTAGATTGGTTTCTGCATCGGTTCCGCCTCGACACAGCGGCGTCTAGTCCCGAAAGCCTCCTTATGATTTGTTTTCCAGGTCTAAACACCTCATATAGGAGAAGATGGGCATCGGGGGCCTTCGGGGGCCCCACGAGACAGTGGGGAGCGCCTAGGGAGGGGGGCGCGCCCCCCACCCTCATGGATAGCAGGTGGCCCCCCTCGTGATCTTCTTTCGCCGGATATTTTTTATATTTTCTGAAATGTAGTTCTGTGAAGTTTCGGGGCTTTTGGAGTTGTGCAGAATAGGTTTCCAGAGTTTGCTCCTTTTTCAGCCCAGAATTCCAGCTGCCGGCTTTCTCCCTCTTCATGTAAACCCTGTAAAATAAGAGAGAAAAGGCATAAGTATTGTGACATAACGTGTAATAACAGCCCATAATGCAATAAATATCAACATATAAGCATGATGCAAAATGGACGTATCAACTCCCCCAAGCTTAGACCTCGCTTGTCCTCAAGCGAAAGCTGAAATCAAAAAATATGTCCACATGTTTAGAGATAGAGGTGTCGATAAAAATAAAATAAGGACATGAGGGCATCATGATCATTCTCATAACAGCAACATATATATATTGTCATATGATTCTTATGCTAAAGTAACAATTCATTCACAATACCAAGCATGAATCATAAACTTCATTGAAAACTAACAAACTCTTATCTCGGTAATTGAAGCAATTGCAATTTATCGTAACATAGGAAAGAGTCAATGTAAGCTTTTCAGCAAGCCTACATACTCAATTATCATATAGTCTTTCACAATTGCTCACACTCACGCAATACTTATGTTTATGGAGTTTTAATCGGACACAGAGAAAGATAGGGGCTTATGGTGTTGCCTCCCAACCTTTTACCTCAAGGGTAATGTCAACAGTAATAGACCTTGAAAACTTACATCCAAGTGGGTATATATGTCAGGATCTTTCCAACACAGTGTGCTTGCCAAAGGATAAAGTGTAAACAGGAAAGGTGAATTTCACCTTGACTCTTAAGGAAGAATAATAGATAGGCCCTTCGCAGAGGGAAGCAGAGATTGTCATGTGCTTTTATGGTTGGATGCACAAAGTCTTAGCACAGAAGAACGTCACTTTATGTTGCCACTTGCGATAAGGACTTTTATTATGCAGTCCGTCGCTTTTATTACTTCCATATCACAAGATCGTGTAAAGCTAATTTCCTCCACACTAATAAATCATACATATTTTAGCGAGTTTGAAACATGACAACTTACTTGGAAGGATCTTTCTCAATCCATAGGTAGGTATGGTGGACTCTCATGGCAAAACTAGGTTTAAGGATGTATGGAAGCACAAGTAGTATCTCTACTTGGTGCAAGGAGTTTTGGCTAGCACGAGGGGGAAAGGCAAGCTCAACATGTTGTATGATCCATGACAATATACTTTATTTTGGATATAAGAAGACATAACCCATTATGTTATCTTCCTTGTCCAACATCAACTCTTTAGCATGTCATATTTTAAGGAGTGCTCACAGTCATAAAAGATGTCCAAGATAGTATATTTGTATGTGAAGCCTCTCTTCTTTTATTACTTCTATTAATTGCAATGATGACCAAAACTATGTTTGTCAACTCCCAACAACTTTTATTTATCATACTCTTATATGTGAAGTCATTACTTCCCATAAGATCAATATGATCTCTTTGATACTCTTTATGTTTTCTTTCTTTTTATCATGACCAAAGTGAGGAAATCAAGCCCTTGACTCAACACTAATATATATTATATAGCTCACGGACTCGATTACAAAGGGTAAAGATCATGAAGCAAAATCTCACAACTAGATCATGCTAACTTTATTTTACTAAATCAGGATACTACCAAAAGGATCGAACTAAGAAAAAAGGTAAAGATAGGAGTCATGGTGATACGATACCGGGGTCACTCCCCCAAGCTTGGAAGTTGCCAAGGGGAGTGCCCATACCCATATGATTATGTCTCCTTCTTCGGGGGTGGCGATGATGGAGTTGAAAGTAGTGATGCCGGATAATCATATATCGAGCGTAGGAGATCCTCCAGCTCGCGGATAATACCTTTGAGTGCAGCTATATATTCCTTCAACAAAATATTTTCACTTGTGAGATGCTTGTTTTGAATTTGAGCTAACTCAATCATCTTGAAAGCTTCAATCTCAGTTGAGGAAAAGAGGTTGGGAAGATATTGATGGATGTCTTCTTCTCTCGATGCCGGAGCCGGATCTTCCACCTCCTTCTTGATCTTCTTCTTCTTGTTGATCTCCTCGGGTCCTTCCCTCTTCAGATCTATCTTCATTAGCCAAGCATCGTTGCCCTCATTGTTGGAGGAGGGAGACGACATGGTGCCTGGCTTCGTTAACCCTAACAGAAAACAGCTCGAAACAAGAACAGAGGATTTTTGCGTGATACATAAGTCAAAACCTTCGGGAGTATATATAATGAATTTTTACCGACCAAAAGGAGTAACATACAAGAAATCGGAGTCCGGGAGGCACACGAGCTGCCCACGAGGCAGGGGGGCGCGCCCAGAGAGGGGGGACGCGCCCTCCACCCTCGTGGACGGCTCGTGTCTTTTCCGGACTGCTACTTATTTTTCTATTTTTCTAAATATTCCAAAACGAAGAAAAATTGCCTTTAGAACTGTTTTGGAGTCGGTTTACTTACCGTATCACATACCTCTTCCTTTTCGGAGGATGAATCGTTCTGGAAAGTGTCCCTTATGTATTCCTCCGAGGTTACGGTTTCAATAACATTGGTTTCAACATTTATAGGGTTACCTGAGATATAATGTTTGATTCTTTGACCGTTCACCACCTTCGGATTTGTGCCTTCGAAGTTGTTGATTTTTATGGCACCGGAACGATAGACCTCCTCGATAACGTAAGGTCCTTCCCACTTCGAGAGAAGTTTTCCTGCAAAAAATCTTAAACGAGAGTTGTATAGCAAGACATAATCACCTACATTAAACTCACGCTTTTGTATCCTTTTGTCATGCCATCTTTTAACTTTTTCTTTAAACAGCTTGGCATTCTCATATGCCTGGGTTCTCCATTCATCAAGAGAGCTAATTTCAAATAACCTCTTCTCACCGGCAAGTTTGAAATCATAATTGAGCTCTTTAATAGCCCAATATGCCTTATGTTCTAGCTCAAGAGGTAAGTGACAAGCTTTTCCATATACCATCTTATATGGAGACATACCCATAGGATTTTTGTATGCAGTTCTATAGGCCCATAATGCATCATCAAGTTTCTTGGACCAATACTTCCTAGACCTATTTACTGTCTTTTGCAAAATTAATTTCAACTCTCTATTACTTAGTTCTACTTGACCACTAGTCAGTGGGTGATAAGGGGATGCAATTCTATGATTCACATCATATTTTGCAAGCATATTATGGAAAGCACCATGAATAAAGTGTGAACCACCATCAGTCATTAAGTATCTAGGGACTCCAAACCTCGAGAAAATAACTTCTTTAAGCATCTTAATAGAGGTGTTATGATCAGCACTACTAGTTGGAGTAACTTCTACCCACTTAGTAACGTAATCAACAACAACTAAAATATGTGTGTATCCATTAGAGGCAGGAAACGGTCCCATATAATCAAAGCCCCAAACATCAAATGGTTCAATAACAAGTGAATAATTCATAGGAATTTCTTGACGTCTACTGATATTACCAATTCTTTTACACTCATCACAAGATAAGACAAACTTACGGGCATCCTTGAAGAAAGTAGGCCAATAAAAACCGGATTGCAATACCTTATGTGCAGTTCTATCTCCCGCATGGTGTCCTCCATAAGCTTCGGAGTGGCACTTGCGTAGGATCTGTTCCTGTTCATGCTCAGGTACACAACGTCTAATAATACCATCTACTCCTTTATAAAGATGTGGGTCATCCCAGAAGTAATGTCTCAAATCATAGAAGAACTTTTTCTTTTGCTCGTATGTGAAGCTAGGAGGTATAAATTTAGCAACAATATAATTAGCATAATCAGCATACCATGGAGCAGTACGAGAAGTATTTATGATAGCTAATTGTTCATCAGGAAAGCTATCATCAATAGGTTGTGGGTCATCAAGTATATTCTCTAATTAACCTAGACAAGTTGTCTGCAACGGGGTTCTCATCTCCCTTTCTAATAACAATATGCAAGTCAAATTCTTGCAGCAAGAGAACCCATCTAATAAGTCTAGGTTTAGCATCTTTCTTTTCCATAAGGTATTTGATAGCAGCATGATCAGTGTGAATAGTTACTTTAGAATCAACAATATAAGGTCTAAACTTATCACAAGAAAATACAACTGCTGAAAATTCTTTCTCAGTAGTACCATAATTTTTCGGGGCACTATCTAGAGTTTTACTAGCATACTGGATGACATTCAATTTCTTATCAACTCTTTGCCCTAAGACAGCACCTACAGCATAATCACTAGCATTGCACATAATCTCAAAGGGTAAATTCCAGTCAGGAGGCTAGACAATAGGTGCAGAGATCAATGCTTTCTTAAGTATTTCAAATGCCTCTAGACAATCATCATCAAAGACAAAAGGAATATCTTTTTGTAAGAGATTAGTCAGAGGCCTGGAGATTTTGGAGAAGTCCTTTATGAACCTCCTATAAAACCTGGCATGACCAAGGAAACTTCGTATACCTTTGATGTCCTTTGGGCACGGCATATTTTCAATAGCATCAACTTTAGCCTTGTCAACTTCAATACCTCTTTCAGAAATTTTATATCCCAAGACAATGCCTTCATTAACCATAAAGTGGCACTTCTCCCAATTAAAGACAAGATTAGTGTCTTCACATCTCTGCAGAACTAGATCAAGGTTGCTTAAGCAATCATCAAAAGAAGTTCCGTAAACGGAGAAATCATCCATGAAAACCTCAACAATCTTTTCACAAAAGTCAGAGAATATAGCCATCATGCATCTTTGAAAGGTAGCAGGTGCATTACATAAACCAAAAGGCATACGTCTATAAGCAAAGGTACCGAAAGGGCAAGTAAAAGTGGTCTTTTCTTGATCCCCTTTTGACACAGGTATTTGAGAGAAACCAGAATAACCATCTAGAAAGCAAAAAATGAGCATGTTTGGATAATCTTTCTAGCATTTGATCAATAAAAGGCAAGGGGTAATGATCTTTCTTAGTAGCTTTATTTAATTTACGGAAATCAATTACCATCCTATAACCTGTAACTATTCTTTGAGTGATCAATTCATTTTTATCATTAGGAACAACAGTCATACCTCCCTTCTTAGGGACACAATGGACAGGACTTACCCAGTGGCTATCAGCAACTAGATAGATAATACCTGCCTCTAGAAGCTTTATTATTTCCTTCCTTCCCACTTCTTTCATCTTAGGATTTAACCGTCGCTGATGATCAATAATGGGTTTAGCATTCTCTTCCAATTTTATCTTGTGTTGGCATAAGGTGGGACTAATGCCCTTAAGATCATCCAGAGTATGCCAATAGCAGCACGGTGCTTCTTCGGAGTTTTCAATATTTTTAATTCTTCCTGCTCTGAAAGGTTAGCACTAATAATAATAGGATATATCTTCTTTTCATCAAGATAACGTACTTAAGATTATCAGGTAAAGGTTTAAGTTCAAACACGAGATCACCCTTGGGTGGAGGAGGATCCCCTAGGATTTCAACAGGCAAGTTGTTTTTTCAATACGGGTCCCTAATTAAAGAATATTTCATCTATTTCCCTTCTCTCATTCATATGCATATCATTTTCATGGTCTAGTTAGTATTGTTCTAAAGGATCATTAGGAGGCACAGCAATAGAAGCAAGACCAATAATTTCATCCTTACTAGGTAGTTCTTTATCAAGGGGTTGTCTACGGAATTTAGCAAAGTTAAAATCATGAGACATATCCCTAACCCAATAGTAACAATATCTTTTACGCAATCTATCTTAGCATTAACATTATTCAACAAGGGTCTACCAAATATAATGGGACACAATTTATCTTGTGGGGAACTAAGAATAAGAAAACTAGCAGGGTATTTAACCTTCCCACACAAAACCTCAACATCTCTAACAATCCCAACTGGTGAAATAGTGTCTCTATTAGCAAGCTTAATAGTAACAACAATCCCTTCTAACTCAACAGGTGCAATATCATGCATAATTTCTCAATATAAGGTAAGAGGGATAATACTCGCACTAGCACCTACGTCACATAAACCATGATAGCAATGATCTCCTATCTTAACAGAGATAACAGACAAGCCTACAATAGGTCTATGTTTATTCCTAGCATTGGGTTTGGTTATCCTAGCAGACTCTTCTTGGAGGTAAATAACATGTCCATCTAAATCTTCTACCAAGAGATCTTTAACCATGGCAACACTAGGTTCAACTTTAATTTGCTCAGAGGGTGTAGGTGTTCTAGTATTACTCTTACGAACCACAGTTGAAGCTTTAGCATGATCCTTTATCCTAACAGGGAAGGGTGGTTTCTCAATATAAGCAGTAGGAATAATAGGATCGACATTATAAGTGATAGTCTTTTCTTCAACTTTAACAGGTTCAACTACTTTTACTTCAATAGGGGGATGGTATTTAAACCACTTCTCCTTGGGGAGATCAACATGAGTAGCAAATGATTCACAGAAAGAAGCAATTATCTCAGAGTAAAGTCCATATTTAGTGTTAAACTCACGGAAAACATCGGTATCCATAAAAGCTTTAACACAATCAAACTTAGGGGTCATACCTGACTCCTTACCTTCGTCGAGATCCCAATCTTCAGAGTTGCATTTGATTCTTTCCAATAAATCCCATTTGAATTCAATAGTCTTCATCATAAAAGAGCCAGAACAAGAAGTATCGAGCATGGAGCGATTATTTAGAGAAAGCCGAGCATAAAAATTTTGAATGATCATTTCACTTGAGAGCTCATGATTGGGGCATGAATATAACATTGACTTAAGCCTCCCCAAGCTTGAGAGATGCTTTCTCCTTCGTGGGGCCAAAAATTATAAATATAATTACGATCACGATGAACCTGGTGCATAGGGTAGAACTTCTGATGAAATTCCAACTTCAGACGATTATAGTTCCATGATCCAATATCATCACATAGCCTAAACCATGTCAATGCATCTCCCTTCAAAGATAAAGGGAAGAACTTCTTCTTGATAACATCCTCGGGCATACATGCAAGCTTAAATAATCCACAAACTTCATCCACGTAGATTAGGTGTAAATCGGGATGCAGTGTTCCGTCTCGTGTAAAAGGATTTTCAAGCAGTTTCTCTATCATACCCGAAGGAATTTCAAAGCAAACATTTTCAGTCGGTGCAGTAGGTTCAGGAGAAACTCTTTGCTCTTCTGATCAGGGTGAAGATACCCCGAACAAGCCCCTCAAAGGATTATGAGCCATAGTAACAAGTGACAATAAATTTCAGCACACTATATAAATTCTTCCTTACCAAATTCCACTTACCAAAGGCGCTTCACTCCCCGGCAACGACGCCAGAAAAGAGTCTTGATGACCCACAAGTGTAGGGGATCTATCGTAGTCCTTTCGATAAGTAAGAGTGTCGAACCCAACGAGGAGCAGAAGGAAATGATAGGCAGTTTTCAGTAAGGTATTTTCTGCAAGCACTGAAATAATAGGTAACAGATAGTTTTGTGATAAGGTAATTGGTAGCAAGTGACAAAAGGGTAAAAGTAAATAAGGTGCAGCAAGGTGGCCCAATCCTTTTTGTAGCAAAGGACAAGCCTGGAGAAACTCTTATATAAAGGAAAGCGCTCCCGAGGACACATGGGAATTATCGTCAAGCTAGTTTTCATCACGATCATCTAATTCGCGTTTGGTACTTTGATAATTTGGTATGTGGGTGGACCAGTGCTTGGGTGCTGTCCTTACTTGGACAAGCCTCCCACTTATGATTAACCTCTAATGCAAGAATCCGCAACTACAAAAGAAGTATTAAGGTAAACCTAACCATAGCATGAAACAAGTGGATCCAAATCAGCTCCTTACGAAGCAACACATAAACTAGGGTTTAAGCTTCTCTCACTCTAGCAACCCATCATCTACTTATTACTTCCCAATGCCTTCCTATATGCCCAAATAAAGGTTAAGTGTCATGTAGTCGACGTTCACATGACACCACTAGAGGAGAGACAACATACATCTCATCAAAATATCGAGCGAAGACCAAATTCACATGACTACTAATAGCTAGACTTCTCCCATGTCCTCAGGAACAAAAGTAACTACTCACAAGACATAATATTGTTCATGATCAGAGGGATATTAATATGCATAATGGATCTGAACATATGATCTTCCACCAAGTAAACCAACAAGCATCAACTACAAGGAGTAATCAACACTACTAGCAACCCACAGGTACCAATCTGAGGTTTGGGTACAAAGATTGCATACAAGAGATGAACTAGGGTTTGAGAGGAGATGGTGCTGGTGAAGATGTTGATGAAGATAGCTCTCCCCAAGATAGGAGAGTTGTTGGTGATGACGGAGGTGATGATTTCCCCCTCCGGAAGGGAAGTATCCCCGGCAGAACAGCTATGCCGGAGCCCTAGATTGGTTTCCGCCTCGGTTCCGCCTCGAGACGGCGGCGTCTGGTCCCGAAAGCCTCCTTATGATTTTTTTTTCCAGGTCAAAACACCTCATATAGGAGAAGATGGTCATCGGGGGGCCTTCGGGGGGGCCACGAGACAGGGGGGTGCGCCCCCACCCTCGTGGACAGCAGGTGGCCCCCTCATGATCTTCTTTCGCTGGATATTTTTATATTTTTGGAAATGTAGTTTTGTGAAGTTTCGGGGCTTTTGGAGTTTTGCAGAATAGGTTTCCAGAGTTTGCTCCTTTTCCAGCCCAGAATTCCAGCTGCCAACTTTCTCCCTCTTCATGTAAACCTTGTAAAATAAGAGAGAAAAGGCATAAGTATTGTGACATAACGTGTAATAACAGCCCATAATGCAAGAAATATCAACATATAAGCATGATGCAAAATGGATGTATCAGTTAGTCACGGGATGATGTATTACAGAACGAGTAAAGAGACTTGTCGGTAACGAGATTGAACTAGGTATAGGGATACCAACGATTGAATCTCGGGCAAGTAACATACCGATGGACAAAGGGAATTGTGTAGGTTGTCATAACGGTTCGACCGATAAAGATCTTCATAGAATATGTAGGAGCCAATATGGGCATCCAGGTTTCGCTATTGGTTATTGACCGGAGAAGTGTCTCGGTCATGTATACATAGTTCTCGAACCCGTAGGGTCCTCACGCTTAATGTTCGTTGATGATATAGTATTATATGAGTTATGTATGATGGTGACCGAATGTTGTTCGGAGTCCCGGATGAGATCACGGACATGACGAGGAGCTCGGGAGGTAAAGATTGATATATAGGCTGATATGGTTAGGCCAAGGGGGCAGGCCCACGGGGCATTAAGTCAGTGCAAAAGGAGTTTTGCGGAGGCCGGGGGGCCAAATGCCGGAGACCTGGGCATCTGGCCCGGGGCCAGACGCCAAGGATTGTGACGTTTGGTCCTGGAGTCCGAGTGGGACTCTTGACTTTTGGGCAAAATCAACTTTGAGGTGGCTTTTTCTCCAATTTTTGACCCCGAGGCTCAACATATAAATAGAGGGGAAGCGCTACCTCCGAAGACACATGAAGATTCACCAAGCCATGTGCCGGCAAGCCCGTCCTTATAGTTTCTCCCCCGTCTAGTTTTTGTAGTGCTTGGCGAAGCCCTATGGAGATTTTTCTTCACCACCAACCATCACCATGCCGTCGTACTGCCGGAACTCATCTACTACTTCGCCCATCTTGCTGGATCAAGAAGGCGGGGACGTCATCGAGCTGAACGTGTGTTGAACACGGAGGTGTCGTTCGTTCGGTACTTGATCGGGATGGATCGTGAAGGTGTACGACTACATCAACCGCGTTGATAAACGCTTTCGCTTAGCAATCTTCAAGGGTATGAAGATGCTCTCCCCCTCTCGTTGCTATGCATCTCCTAGATAGATCTTGCATGAGCGTAGGAAATTTTTGAAATTGCATGCAACATTTACCAACAGTGGCATCATGAGCCAGGTCAATGCATAGATGATATGCACGAGTAGAACACAAAGAGTTGTGGGTAGTGATAGTCATACTGCTTACCACCAACGTCTTATTTTGATTCGGCGGTATTGTGGGATGAAGCGGCCCGGACCAACCTTACATGACCACGTTCATGAGACCGGTTCCACCGACAAACATGTAACTAGTTTTGCATAAAGGTGGCTGGCAGGTGTCTGTTTCTCCTACTTTAGTTTAATCGAATTTGACTGTGGCCGGTCCTTGAAGAAGGTTAAAACAACAAACTTGACGAAACACCGTTGTGGTTTTGTGCCGTAGGTAAGAACGGTTCTTGCTAGAAGCCCGTAGCAGCCACGTAAAACTTGCAACAACAAAGTAGAGGACGGCTAACTTATTTTTGCAGGGCATGTTGTAATGTGATATGGTCAAGACATGATGAGTTATACGTTATTGTATGAGATGATCATGTTTTGTAAATTATCGGCAACCAGCAGGAGCCTTAGGGTTGTCTCTATATTGTATGAAATGCATGCGCCATGTAATTGCTTTACTTTATGGCTATGAGTTAGCAATAGTCGTAGAAGCAATAGTTGGCGAGATGGCCACGACGCTACGATGGAGATCAAGGTGTCGAGCCAGTGACGGTGGAGATCATGATGATGCTTTGGAGATGGAGATCAAAAACACAAGATGATGAAGGCCATATCATGTCACATATTTTGATTGCATGTGATGTTTATCTTTTATGCATCTTGTTTTGCTTAGTACGACGGTAGCATTATAAGATGATACCTTAACTAAATTTCAAGGTATACGTGTTCTCCTTGAGTATGCACCGTTGCGACAGTTCTTCGTGCTGAGACACCACGTGATGATCGGGTGTGATAGGCTCTACGTTCACATACAACGGGTGCAAGACAGTTTTGTACACGCGGAATACTCGGGTTAAACTTGAAGAGCCTAGCATGTACAGGTTTGGCCTCGGAACACTAGAGACCGAAAGGTCGAATGTGAATCATATAGTAGATATGATCAACCTAGAGATGTTCACCATTGAATACTACTCCATCTCACGTGATGATCGGACATGGTTTAGTTGATTTGGATCACGTATCATTTAGATGACTTGAGGGATGTCTATCTAAGTGGGAGTTTTTAAGTAATTTGATTAATTCAACTTTAATTTATCATGAACTTAGTCCTATTAGTATTTGAAAATTATGTTGTAGATCAATAGCTCGCGTTGTAGCTCCCCTATGTTTTTGATACGGTCCTAGAGAAAACTAAGTTGAAAGGTGTTAGTAGCAATGATGCGGACTAGGTCTGTGATCTAAGGATTATCCTCATTGCTGCACAGAAGTATTATGTCCTTGATGCACCACTAGGTGATAGACCTATTTGCAGGAGCAGATGTAGACGTTATGAACGTTTGGCAAAGCTCGACATGATGACTACTTAATATTTTAGTGCGCCATGCTTTACGGCTTAGAACCGGGACTTCAAAACGTTTTGAAACGACACGGAGCATATGAGATGTTCCAAGAGTTGAAATTGGTATTTCAGACTCATGCCCATGTCGAGAGGTATGAGACCTCTGACAAATACTTTGCCTACAAGATGGAGGAGAATAGCTCAACTGGTGAGCATGTGCTCAGAATGTCTCGGGTACTACAATCACTTGAATCAAGTGGGAGTTAATCTTCCAGATAAGATAGTGATTGATAGATTTCTCTAGTCACTATCACCAAGCTACTAGAACTTCGTGATGAACTATAATATGCAAGGGATGACGAAAACGATTCCCGAGCTCTTCGCGATGTTGAAATCAGCGAAGGTAGAAATCAAGAAAGAGCATCATGTATTGATGGTTAAACAAGACCACTAGTTTCAATAAAAAGGGCAAGGAAAAGAAAGGGAACTTCAAGAAGAACGGCAAGCAAGTTGTCACTCCCGAGGAGGAGCCCAAAGCTAGACCCAAGCCTGAAACTGAGTGCTTCTACTGCAAAGGAAATGGTCACTGGGAGTGGAACTATCCCAAATATTTGGCGGATAAGAAGGATGACGAAGTGAACAAATTTGTATTTGATATACATGTTATTGATGTGTACCTCACTAGTACTCGTAGTAGCCCCTGGGTATTTGATACCTGTTTGGTTGCTAAGATTAGTAACTCGAAACAGGAGTTGCAGAATAAACGGAGACTAGTTGAGGGTGAGGTGACGATGTGTGTTGGAAGTAGTTCCAATATTGATATGATCATCATCGCACACTCCCTTTACTTTCGGGATTAGTGTTAAACCTAAATTAATGTTATTTGGCGTCTGCGTTGAGATTGAACAAGATTGGATCTTGTTTATTGCAATACGATTATTCATTTAAGTCAGAGAATAATAGTTATTCTGTTTACATGAATAAAACCTTCTTTGGTCATACACCCAAGGTGAATGGTTTATTGAATCTCAATTGTAGTAATACACATATTCATAATATTGAAGCCAAAAGATGCAGAGTTTATAATGATAGTGCAACATACTTGTGGCACTGTCGTTTAGGTCATATTGGTGTAAAGCGCATGAAGAAACTCCAGGCTGATGGACTTTTGGAATCACTTGATTATGAATCATTTGATGCTTGTGAACCATGCCTCATGGGCAAGATGAGTAAAGCTCCGTTCTCCGGAACAATGGAGCGAGCCAATGACTTATTGGAAATAATACATGCAGATGTATTCGGTCCGATGAGTGTTGAGGCTCGCGGCGGGTATCGTTATTTTCTGACCTTCACAGATGATTTGAGAAGATATGGGTATATCTACTTGATGAAACTCTGAATCATTTGAAAAGTTCAAAGAATTTTAGAGTGAAGTAGAGAATCATCGTAACAAAAAAATAAAGTTTCTATGATCTGATCGCGAAGGCAAATATTTGAGTTATGAGTTTGGTCTTCATTTGAAACAATGTGGAATAGTTTCACATCTCACGCCACCTGGAACACCACAGCGTAATGGTGTGTCTGAACGTCGTAGCCGCGCTTTATTAGATATGGTGTGGTCTATGATGTCTCTTACTGATTTACCCCTATAGTTTTGGGGTTATGCATTAGAGACAGCTGCATTCATGTTAAATTAATAGGGCTCCATCTAAATCCGTTGAGGCGACGCCGTATGAACTATGGTTTGGCAAGAAACCAAAGATGTCGTTTCTTAAAGTTGGGGTTGCGATGCTTATGTGAAAAAGCTTCAACCTGATAAGCTCGAACCCAAATCGGAGAAGTGCGTCTTCATAGGATACCCAATGAAACTGTTGTGTACACCTTCTACCACAGATCCGAAGGCAAGACTTTTGTTGCTAAGAATGGGTCATTTCTAGAGAAGGAGTTTCTCTCGAGAGAAGTGAGTGGGAGGAAAGTAGAACTTGATGAGGTAATTGTACCATCTCTCGAATTGGAAAGTAGTACATCACAGAAAACCGTTTATGTGATGCCTACACCAACTAGAGAGGAAGATAATGATAATGATCATGATACTTCAAATCAAGTTGCTTCTGGACCTCGTAGGTCAACTAGAGCACGACCCGCACTAGAGTAGTATGGTAATCCTGTTCTGGAAGTCATGTTACTAGACCAAGGCGAACCTACGAACTATGAAGAAGCTATGATGAGCCTAGATTCTGATAAATGGCTTGAGGCCATGAAATCTGAGATAGGATCCATGTATGAGAACAAAGTATGGACTTTGGTGGACTTTCCCGATGATCGGCAAGCCATTGAGAATAAATGGATGTTCAAGAGGAAGACATGCGTTGATGGTAATGTCACTGTCTACAAAGATTGACTTGTCGCAAAAGGTTTTATAAAAGTTCAAGGAGTTGACTACGATGAGACTTTCTCACCCGTAGCGATGCTTAAGTCTGTTCGAATCATGTTAGCAATTGTCGCATTTTATGAAATCTGGCAAATGGATGTCAAAACTACATTCCTTAATGGATTTCTGAAAGAAGAGTTGTATATGATACAACCAGAAGGTTTTGTCGATCCTAAAGGTGCTAACAAAGTGTGCAAGCTCCAGCGCCCATCATGGACTTGTGCAAGCATCTCGGAGTTGGAATATACGCTTTAATAAGTTGATCAAAGCATATAGTTTTATACAGACTTACGGTGAAGCCTATATTTACAAGAAAGTGAGTGAGAGCACTACAAGATTTCTGATAAGTACATGTGAATGACATATTATTGATCGGAAATGATGTAGAATTTTTTGGAAAGCATAAAGGATTGTTTGAAAGGAGTTTTTCAATAAAAGACCTCGGTGAAGCTGCTTACATATTGGGCACCAAGATCTATAGATATAGATTAAGATGCTTGATAAGACTTTCGATTAGTACATACCTTGATAAGATTTTGAAGTAATTCAAAATGGATCAGTCAAAGAAGGAGTTCTTGCCTGATTTGTAAGGTGTGAAGTTGAGTAAGACTCAAAGCCCAACCATGACAGAAAAATATAGAGAGAACGAAAGTCATTCCCTATGCCTCAACCATAGGTTCTATAAAGTATGTCATGTTGTGTACCAAACCTGTTGTGTACCAAACCTGTTGTGTACCTTGCCATGAGTTTGGCAAGGAGGTACAATAGAGATCCAGGAGTAGATCACCAAATAGTGGTCAAAATTATCCTTAGTAACTGGAGGACTAAGGAAATGTTTCTCGATTATGGAGGTGATAAATAGTTCGTCGTAAAGAGTTACGCCGATGCAAGCTTTAACACTAATCCAGATGACTCCAAGTATCAATCTGGATGCGTATTGTAAGTGGGAGCAATTAGCTAAAGTAGATCCATGCAGAGCATTGTAGACATAGAAATTTGTGAAATAAACACGGATCTGAATTTGCAGACCCATTGACTAAAAACTCTCTCACAAGCAAAACGTGATCATACCTTAGAGTGTTAATCACATACCGCTATGAACTAGATTATTTACTATAGTAAACTCTTTAGGTGTTAGTCACATGGTGATGTGAACTATGAGTGTTAATCACATGGCGATGTGAACTAGATTATTGACTCTAGTAAACTCTTTAGGTGTTAGTCACATGTCGATGTGAACTAGATTATTGACTCTAGTGCAAGTGGAGACTGGTGGAAATATGCCCTAGAGGCAATAATAAAATGGTTATTATTATATTTCCTTAATCATGATAAAGGTGTATTATTCGTGCTAGAATTGTATTGACTGGAAACCTGGAAACCTAAATACATGTATGAATACATAAACAAATACCATGTCCCTAGTAAGCCTCTACTAGACTAGCTCGTTGAGCAAATATGATTAAGGTTTCCTAACCATGGACATGAGTTGTCATTTGATAACGGGATCACATCATTATGAGAATGATGTGACGGACGAGACCCATCCGTTAGCTTAGCATTTGATCGCATAGTTTATTGCTACTGCTTTCATGTATGTCAAATACATATTCCTTTGACTATGAGATCATGCAACTCCCGGATACCGGAGGGATGCCTTGTGTGCTATCAAACATCACAACATAACTGGGTGATAATAAAGATGCTATACAAGTATTTACGAAGGTGTCTTGTTGGGTTGGCGTGAATCGAGATTACGATTTGTCACTCCGAGTATCGGAGAGGTATATCTGGGCCCTCTCGGTAAATCACATCATAATAAGCCTTGCAAGCAACTGACTAATATGTTAGTCACGGGATGATGTATTACAGAACGAGTAAAGAGACTTGCCGGTAACGAGATTGAACTAGGTATAGAGATACCGACGATCGAAACTCGGGAAGTAACCTACCGACGGACAAAGGGAAACATTTATGTTGTCATAACGGTTCGACCGATAAAGATCTTCATAGAATATGTAGGGGCCAATATGGGCATCCAGGTTACGCTATTGGTTATTGACCAGAGAAGTGTCTCGGTCATGTCTACATAGTTCTCGAACCCGTAGGGTCCGCATGCTTAATGTTCGTTGACGATATAGTATTATATGAGTTATGTATGATGGTGGACGAATGTTGTTCGGAGTCCCGGATGAGATCACGGACATGACAAGGAGCTCCGGAATGGTCTGAAGGTAAAGATTGATATATAGGATGATATGGTTAGGCCAAGGGGTCAGGCCCACGGGGCATTAAGTCGGTGCCAAAGGAGTTTCGCGGGGGCCAGGGGGCGAAACGCCGAAGACACTGGCGTTTGGCCCTCGGCCAAACGCCAAGGATTGTGGCGTTTGGTCCTGGAGTCCGAATGGGACTCTTGCCTTTCGGGAAAAACCAACTTTGAGGAGGCTTTTGCTCCAAGTTTTGACCACGGGGCTCAACATATAAATAGAGGGGCAGGGCTAGCACCCAAGACACATCAAGATTCACCAAGCCGTGTGCCCGCAAGCCTGTCCCTTTAGTTTCTCCTCCGTCTAGTTTCTGTAGTGCTTGGCGAAGCCCTGCAAAGATTGTTCTTCACCACCAACCGTTACCACACCGTCTGCTGCCGGAACTCATCTACTACTTCACCCGTCTTGCTGGATCAAGAAGGCAGGGACGTCATCGAGCTGAACGTGTGCTGAACGCGGAGGTGTCGTACGTTCGGTACTTGATTGGGACGAATTGTGAAGGTGTACGACTACATCAATTGCATTGATAAACGCTTCTGCTTAGCGATCTTCAAGGGTATGAAGATGCTCTCCCCCTCTTGTTTTTATGCATCTCCTAGATAGATCTTGCGTGAGCGTAGGAAATTTTTGAAATTACATGCTACGTTTCCCTACATTACATGATCCTATTTTCCATGCACGGCCACAACCTGGAAACCACAGAAGGCCAAGTGGTCATATCGGACTACTTGTTCTCATTCTTTATTGTCAATCATCCACATAGAGACACCTTTATATTGCCGTACTACGACAAGTCATTAATGTTCGCTCATTTATTTTGAAACATATAAATGGCCTTGTGGTTTGGTCTCATCAATGCTAATTTATTCAACAACAAAATTGCACAGCGACCGACATTGGACCGTCATCGCGCAGGGCTTGGAGAGACACCCTCAAAAGCAATGGACCAGATTGAAGAATGTTCTAAATTATGCTCTCGACAAGTGTAAGAACTTCAGAGAGGCGGTAACAAAACATTCAGAATTCAACTTCTTCACTAGCGCTTGTTGCTATCAAGAACAAAATGTGAAAACCTCTCATAGGTCTGGCTACTGTGCTATGGCCATCATGGACAACTTTTTGAAGAAAATAAAATATTTTTGTAATCATAGCCAGATCATCAAATGGTTCGAAGAGATGGAGAGGGACATGGACATAGGGAAACTATTAATAGAGCATGGCCGCCTCCAAAAGGTGTTGGTCAGAATCACCAACAAAGATGTTGTAAATGAGGACGGGAAGTTTCACTGCCAGCTAGCTAGAGCGAGATGAAGAACGAATTCACCGAGTCAAAAACATATTATGGTAATCGATTGCGAGTGATACACCGCTTCAAAACATCTTGATTTATTGTTCATTATATGAGTTGAGACACACATATGTTTATTTGTTGCCTTACACTTCTTATATTGTATGATTTCTTTGTTAATACTCTTTATTAGTGTATCACCGTTCTAATATGATTGTTTGAATGCAATGGGATGATTGAGTGCAAAATGTTGCCACCGCGGTAAAATAACGCTATCGCGGCAACAATTTCTTTATATGCCTGCACCACTACCAGTGGTCGGCGGCAAAGATGTCTGTCACTGCTAATACGCACAACAATGGCGGACAGAGACAAAGGAGTGGGGGCAGAGGCAAATAGACCACTCAGTAGCTATTATAGTTGTGGCGGGCGACAAATCTAGCCCGCCACAACAGCACTGCCATCAGTGGCGGGAGGCCGCCCTCCACTGTTGTCATAATAGAAGTGGCAGGAGGTCAGTGGCGGGCACCCCCGAGAGCCTGGCCTGCCACTGCTGGACATTTCCCGCTAGCCACTTCTAGGCATTCCTATGGTAGTGCGAGGTTGTGCGAATTCTTTGGATTGTTGTTAGTTGGCTATTTATGATTGGATTAGAGAGGGAAGAGGGGCCCACAAACGTGAAATTCAGGGGGTAGTTAATTAGTGTGAGTGAATCCCGCAAAACCACGGTTACTTAGTGTGGCGTGGATGTAGGATTATTGGCGTGTGAGTGGTCCGTCTTCTAGAAGGTTCCCAGCTAAGCTTTTTTCTTTTCTTTGAAAATTTTTGTTGGCCTTTTGTCAGGTTTTGAGCTCGTTTTTCTTTGTTTTTGTTATTCTTAAGAAAACGCATCAAAAAATGAAATTCATGGATGTATTTGAAATTCACGAACATTTTCTTGGATTTTTCAATATTCCTTTCGAATTGGTAAACATGTTTTGGGTACATGAGCATTTTTGAAAATTATTGAATCAAAATTCAATGTTGTGAATATGTTGTTTGAAATTTGTGAGCTTTTTTCAAACTCTTGAATATATTTTAAATTTCAGTAAACAATGAAGAAGGAAATGAAAAAGAAGAAAACAAGTTGCCACATGCCCCTCCACTAGGACGGCCGAGACTGCATGGTGCCGCCGTTTTGAACGCAGGGAAATCCGGTCGACCCACCTTTTCTACATTTTTAGGGGCTGCTTCCAGAACCTTTGTGATCTGGTTTTTAGTCTTTTTCTTTTATTTTATTTTCCTTTGTTTTTTATTTGCTATTTGTTTGGTTTTTTCTTTGTTCTTTGATTCTTCTTATTTCTTTTTCCTTTCCTTTATATTATTTTAAAAAGCAGGAAAAAGTGAAATATGTGATTTTTGTTCATGTAGCGACCAGACCTCAAACAGTCTGATCTCCGTGCATCAGTGTCATCCCTGGATCAGTAATGCTGACATGCACGGTACTTGAAGGATTTATAACAGAGTGGCAATCACACACTTATTACATCGATAGTCCAACGATGAATTTATTACAAATGATATGGCTGAAGGCCATCTATCACGATAACAGCGGAAGGCTTGGAAGATAAGTGAGTCCATCAACTCCAGCGGCATCACTGAGTATAGAACCACGACCTAAAAGGGGCATCTTACTCGTCGTCTGAAAAGTCTGCAACATGAAATGTTGCAGCCCGAAAAACGGGTCAGCACATGGAATATGCTGGCAAGGTAACACAAGAGATGCAATGAAAGTAAAGCTATACTATATGCAATATGGCTGGTGGAAAGCTCTATGGTTAAGTTTTTGCGTAAAGCCAATTTTTCCCTACTTCAAAGGAATGTATTTTAATTAACTATCATGGTAGTTGAAACATCGTTGAGAAGATAGACATCCTCTCAACCCCAATTAAAAGTAATCATTAAACCCAACAAAATTAAATTAAGTAACATGTTGAGATTCACATGATAATCCAAGTACCAGATACTCAAGATGTCCATAACCGGGGACACGGCTAATCATAATCAGTTTGTACACTCTGCAGAGGTTTGTGCACTTTCCCCACAAGACTCGATCGCCTCCGTTTGGTTTCTCGCACTGCATGGTGTTTGAGAAACGGATGACCGAGACACAGTCTTTCCGAAGAGGTCCCCTTAACCAGATAGATAGGCCGGTACACCTACAAAACCCAACTACATCTGCTAGCCCATCATGGAAAGGTTTCCCACAACTTACTCAACTATGCCAGAGCCCATATTGGCATGTGGCTGCACACGGAAGTTTCTAGCATGAAAAATCTCATGATCCCTTTGAGCCTTGGTGGCGGTCCAAAAGAAAAACAGGCTATCCTGGAATACCCAGATGCCTCAATCCACCCATATGTGTATTAAAGTTGTCACCTTAAGTTGAACGATTAATTAACAACTCACATCTGACATGGATTTCACTCAAACCCAAACCACGTCTACGAGCATGGCATGTCCTAACAGCAAACGTAGAAGTACTCCCAGGGGTTTGAATGTAATACAGGTAATAGGTACTACCTCAATCTACTTCCCAATCCCACAAGTTAATTGATCCTACTCATGCAATGTGTGAGGGTTTGACTAATGCAATGAAAACTGGGTAATTGGTAAGCATGATCAAAGTGTTACTTGCCTTGCTGATGATCCGCAAAACCTAGAGACTCAAAGTAGCAAGCGGCGCACTCCGGGTACTCTATCGCAAACAAACAAACAAGCATACAATAAGTACTTAACTAATACACGGGTAAAACTCAAATAAGAGATCTAACCAAAAGTTCAACTTAAGAACTCCGGTTTGCGAAAAGAATCAACTCGAAAGAAGCAACGAAACTCAAACTACAAAAGAAACGAGCTCCGAATTACTAGTTGGCCTAAAGTAAAATTTTACAGTAGCCAAAACTTTGTTCAAGTTGTTCTAACGTAAAGAGGGCTTCGAGACGAAGATCTGGGATTTTGAATCACCTGATTCCGTTTCTCGAGCAAAAAGAAAAACGAAAAACAAGATCGGGGCAGAAATCGCGATCGGAAAAGTCGCGGTTAAATACCCCGAAAAAGAAAAACGACGAACAGGCTAACGAACGAACGTTCGCTGTCTGCGGTTAACTAACGAAAATCGTTCGTTAAAACGAACGTACGGACGAACGTCCGCTATTTAACTAAACCATCGGAAAATAAAAAAAACCGAACCGATCTATTAAAAAACAGATCTAGGTTTTAAAAAAAAAACGCTCGGTTAAAAACAAATACAAAAAACTACCTCTCTCTCCCACAACTCCGGCGGGATCTCCGGCGGGCGGCGGGCGGCGGTGCTCCGGCGGGATCTCCGGCGGGCGGCGGGCGGCGGGCGGCGGTGCTCCGGCGGGGCGGCGGGGCGGCGGTGCTCCGGCGGCGGCGCGGGCGGCGGGGCGGGTGGCAGCGGGCGGCGGCGGCGGCTCGATGGCGGGCTGGCGGCGCGGCGGCGGCGGCTCGGGTGGCGGGGCGGCTAGGGTTCGCGCGGGCGGGCTGAGCGGATTGGGCCGGATCTGGCGCTATATAAAGCCCAGAGTCCTGGTCCTTTACTAGTCCTAGTCGGTTTTTTTTTAAAAAAAATAGAGTCCCGGCGCAGTAAAACTAACGAAAGAAATACCAAACGGACTCCAAAATTTCCGAAATAAATTTTCACCGTCCTCTAATAATATTTAGGACAAAGTGAACATTTTTCCCAGACCTAAATGCAATTTTGAAAAACACGTATTTTTCCTATGCAAATAAATCCGAAAATAAATCCAGAAAAATACCAAAAGTGATTTTAATATTTTTCCTCCAATATTTCTGTTATTTTGGAGAAGTCATATTATCTCCGCTCATTTATTTTATTTGGAAATATTTTTAGGAGAGAAAAATAATTCGAATCACACTGTCCTCGTACCGGTATTCGAGCGAACTCAAATACGAAAACGGTAAAATTCCCACCTCTCTTCGTAGGTCCTTGAGTTGCTTAGAATTTCGAGGAACGCCACGAACAAAAATGCAAAAACATGCAAATGCAATATGATCTATGTATAACATTCCAAATTGAAAATTTGGGATGTTACAGTTCAAATTCACGAACTTATCTCAAATCCATGAACATTGTTTGATTTTTTTAATCATTTTGTTAATTCTCGATTTTTGAATTACCTTTTAGAAAATCCTGAACATTTTCTCAAAAGTTGCAATCATTTAAAAAAATCAATGAACATTTTTCCAACTCGTGCTTTTCAATGATCAAACACTTTTTGAAGTCAGGAACATTTTCTAATTCACCAATATTTTGTCAAGTTCGAGCAACTCTTTTCTTCATGTTGGTACAACCCACTTTTACTTTGATGAAATGCGAACACAAACTTCAGGCATCCAAGAAAGAAGTAAAGATAGAAATCGAAGCATTGTCATGTCAGTAACATTTTTCAAATTGTTGATTTTTTAAATTTCTTGATTTTTTTTCATAATTTGTGAATTTTTTAATTCGTAATTTATTACATCTATGGAATTACTCTTTCCATTGCAAAGTGCTAAAGAGAATTGATCAAATATGGATGGAATCATCAATGGTCATTGGTTTAGTTTTGTATACTAATTAAAACTTGCTATGTATGGAGAAAAGAAATTAAGTACGTATGTCCAATATATGATTTATTTAAATCCATATTATAATTTTGTCATATGAATGGAAACATAGTTCAAAATAGGTGACTAAACAAGTTTGCTTAACTTAATT
Source organism: Secale cereale (assembly GCA_902687465.1). NCBI lineage: Eukaryota > Viridiplantae > Streptophyta > Magnoliopsida > Poales > Poaceae > Secale > Secale cereale. Next base: position 484,116,602 of record LR738713.1, read on the forward strand.
ATTACTCATTTCTTCTGATATTAACTGTCACTCCAGCGGATGTATCTAACATTGAAATACGACTAGATACACCTCTTTGAGCAGTATTTAATATGGCACGGGTAATAAATTTCCGTCCTTAATGGATGACTGGAGATAATCAATCTTGAAGTAAGAAGAGAAGGACTGATTCTTCTGCAAGATATAAATTATCACCCTCCATAAAAGTTAATTTATCTAATTACTATAATTTGAATTATGTTAGTTACATTTTTCTTCACCAAAAACAATTAACCATACAACTAAATATATTTTATTATTTCCCTTACCTTTTGATGAATGTATTATTTTTTCCATTATACAAAAAATATTCTTTTTTTCTGGAAATAGAGAGCATGAAGAGTCAAACGAGCTAATGTGCGCGACCCGCAACCCGTCTGTGTCCCGTTGGTGCTACATGTGCTCACGAGGAGGTCCTCGGTCGCCCCGCACCTGGCCTCATCCAATATAGCCCATGTTTTTATTTCAAGAATAAATAAATAGCTTATTGTAGTCATTTTCATTAATTATTGAGAGAGCTTTGAAACAAGGAACCCAACAAAGGGTTCGAAATAAAAGGTCATCACTCTCACGACATTACATTACATCGCCCAATTGCTTAGCGCCCGTGATCACCCACAAACTCACTTCCTCCTTAATATTGCACACAATGACCATAGTGGCGGGTTGCGGAATACCCTAGTGTTACAGTCTTTCATAATCCCCAAGAGACTAGCATCAAGATGGAGGCCATGGCTTTCCTCGAGTGGGACCTAGCTTCAGCGATCCCGGACCACCAATGTTTGACGTTTGTCTCCCTCCTCCATCATGAAGACGGTGCCAAAGAAACTTGACAAAAATTTGTGTCAAACACTTGTTTTTCTTAAGCCAGTGGCTGCGGCTCTTACTTTGCACCTAGCTTTCTAGGGTTTATTCCGCCTCCTGCCGGCGCCATTGTCAGTCCTGCTCAAAGAAGCGAGGAGACGGCGGTGACTCTCTATAGATGGAATAAGGTCCTCCCGGCCTAGCCCCCGTTCCGGTGGTGTTTCTAGCATCGTCGGGACGTGTGGAGGTTTTTCTTTGGTGGATCTCATGGGATTCGATCAGCATTTGTATTCGATGGATCCACATGGATCCGGTCTTTGTTCATCTATGTTCATGTGTCTACAAGTTCGATCCTTTCGATATATGCTTATCTTCATGGGCGGCGTTTGTTGTTCCTTAGCACGCCGACCTCCCGGCTGTCTACAACAACAAGGCTTGTCCAGCTCCTAAGTGGGAGGGCGATGACGGTGGTGCGCCATCGGCTCGCTTCAGTGCATGTAGTTGTCGCTAGGTGATCTACAAACCTGGATGTATTTTCCACATAAAAAATAAAGGGGCGGCGTTTGTTGTTCCTTAGCACGCCGACCTCCCGGTTGTCTACAACAACAAGGCTTGTCCGGCTCCTAAGTGGGAGGGCGGTGATGGCGGTGCGCCATCGGCTCGCTCTAGTGCATGTAGTTATCGCTAGGTGGTCTACAAACCTGGATGTATTTTCCACATAAAAAATGAAGGGGAGCCAAGCAACGACATCGTATCACACCCTTATAGAGAAATGGTAGTGGCAAAGGAGGATGGGGAATCTTATATGGCGCGGTAGGCCCATTAATGTGTATTTTGCAAACGGGCGCCTGCAGCAGCTGGGAACTTATCGGCCGATCCATGATAAGGGGTAAATCGACCAGTTTATCGGCATATCGGCCGATTTATCATATCGGTCAGACAACGGTAAGCGATAAATCGGCCGATTTATCGCTATATCGGAAGATATCTTGAACAGTGCTCCCAGCTAGGCTGGCCCATTTCTGTGTTTCATTTTTCCTGTTTCCAGAAACGTAAATAATGTGCAGGAGCGGGGGTTTGAACCTGCAATCCTTTGTTGCGAGGGCTACGCCCTAACCACCAGGGCATCGCCACGAATTTGGAACGATACTTCGCTTTTGTCTTTTCTATTTTGTTCTCCAGTTCGGTACTTTTTTTCATATCCTTTTTTGAAAGCGTGTTTTTTTACAATTCATGAACATTTTTTCTAAATTGATGAAATTTTTCAAAATTATATAATTGTTTTTCAAATTCGATGAACATTTTCCAAAAGGATGAATTGTTTTTAAAATTCGTGAACTTTTTCCCATAATCAATAAACTTTTTTCAAATTCGTCAAAAAAATTCAAAATCGATGATTTTTTTAAGAAAAAATAGATGATTTTTTAAAAAATCAATGAACCTTTTCTCAAATGAATGAACTTTTTTTCATAATCAATGAACTTTTCCCATATGTTCAAGAACATTTTCTATTTTTGAAGAGGAAGAAAAAAATCAAAATTTGTGGATTTTATATTCAAATTCATATATGTAGCCCACATGCAAACAGTCTAGCGGTAACATTTTTTAGGGGATTAAACCATCTAGCGACCGAAATTACTAATTGAGAAGTACTCGTTGCAAAGATCACCCCAAACCCCCATGTTGCGACAAGTGGCGCGCTGCATGTGCGCCACTTGTCACAACCGGAGCGTTTTCTCTTTTTACGTAGATCCGTTTATTCAAAACGTTTTATCTCTTAAACCGTGCGTCCAAATCTCGAACCGTTTTCACCGTTGAATTCCTCGCGTCGAGATCTTCAAAACTAGATCCCATGTTGATAGGTTTTGACGAACTTTTTCTCACGAAAAAAAACCGAACGAAAAAAACCGGGCAAAAAAATCGAACCGCGCGCACAGGTTTTTTCCCTTTCCGAAAGAGGCACGGCCGTGACTCTCGCGAAAGCACAACCGTGCCTCTCGCTGAAGCAAAACCGTGACTCTCGCGAAAGAAAAAAAATGTTTTTCCCTTTCCGAAAGAGGCACGGCCGTGACTCTCGCGAAAGCACAACCGTGCCTCTTGCGGAAGCAAAACCGTGACTCTCGCGAAAGAAAAAAAACGTGTTTTTCCCTTTCCGAAAAAGGCACGGCCGTGACTCTCGCGAAAGCACAACCGTGCCTCTCGCGAAAAATAAACAGAAAACACGTTTTTTTTCCTTCCCGAAAGACGCATGGCCGTGACTCTCGCGAAAGCAAAACCGTGACTCTCGCAAAAAAGAAAAAAAAATAGAAAACGCGTTTTTTTCCTTTCCGAGAGGGACGGCCGTGACTCTAGCGAAAACACAAACGTGCCTCTCGCGGAAGCAAAACCGTGACTCTCGCGAAAAAAAAACATGTTTTTCGCAAAAAAAATATAAATTTTTTTTCGTCGAAAAGCTAAGGAACACCGGTGGAAAACCAAAACGTAAAAAAAAAACCGGGAAAAAACCCGTTCAATAAGCCGAAAACGCGTGCGGAAAAATAAATAAAATAAATTCCGGAGGGAGCGTTCAGAGCGCGACACGTGGTGAATGGCTGAGAGCGCACCAAGTGACGTTGATCGCTGCGAGGCTCCCGAAGGAGCGCTCGTTAACTAGTTGCTCTCTAGCGACCAACTACACAAGCGAACGAACGAACGGAAAATAATAGCGCATTTTTAATTGGGCTTCGTAGACACAGCCCACAAGGAAACCATGTAGGCGCCAGATCTGCGAATCGACGCTAACGGTCGATGGAGAGCTCCTATACGCCGCCCGCGTGCGTCCGATCGTCGAGGCTTCGCTGAAGCGACGCGCACACGGGCCGGCCCAATTATCACGCGGTAAGCAATAATTCGAAACAAAAAAAGAAGCAATTAGATGGGATCGAACCCGCAACCTCATCCTGGACTCTAGCGAGGCAAGCCACCCGTGCTAGCGAGCTCGAATGTTATAACAGGAGCGCCAGTCTTAAAGTAGAAAGTAGTGCGGCAAATCCTTAAAAAGGCATACAATATTGGGAAAACTTTGTTTTCCCTACAATGGGAAAACTTTGTTTTTGCCACTCTAGTTTTTGCCCACTTTGCTTATGCCACTCTAGAATTTACCATTTCACTTTTGTCACTCTTAGCTTTTGACAATATATCACTTCTGCCATTCCGTGGCAAAAGCAACATTTTTAGAGTGGCAATTGTGATACATGTCAAAAGCTAAGAGTGGCAAAAGTGAAATAAAAAAATTATCATTTTTTCCTTGGAATGGCATTTGTGATGTATTGTCAAAAGCTAAGAGTGGCAAAAATGAGATGTCAAATTCTAGAGTGTCATAAGCAAAGTGGGCAAAAACTAGAGTGGCAAAAACAAAGTTTTCCCTACAATATTTGTATGATATACGTTGAACAAAATTGAAAATATGGTGAACTTTTTTGCTATACTTAATGAACAAATAAATAATCAAAATGAACATTTTATAGTATATGTTGAACAATTTCTTAATATACGATGAACAAAAATTTAAATACACAATGAAAATTTTCTAATATACGTTGAACAATTTAATAATCCATGATGAACAAAAATTTAAATACACAATGAACATTTTCTAATATATGTTGAACAATTTAATAATCTATGAGGAACATTTTTTTTATACACAAAGAACATTTTTATAATGCAAGGTGAACTATTTCATAGTATACAATGAACATTTTCTTAATACAATGAATTCTTAGTAATATGCGGGAACTTTTTATATAATACGCAATAAAGAGAAGAAGAACAAAAAAAGGAAATGTAAAAAGGATTAAAAAAAGGAACCAAAACTTAAAAATGAAAACCGGAACAAAACAGTTGAGAACCGGCCAAAGCAGTGAGAAAACTGCAAGCAAAAAACCATAGAAGAAAAACGAAAAAAAAATACGCAAGGAACAAGGAAGCATCAGTGAACTAAATCCGTAAGTGGGCCGGCCCCTGTAGTGACTCACTTCAGCGAAGGGTCGTCATTTTGACGCCTGCGGGCGTCAAATAGGATCTGCCCGGTCGATGGCTCGGAAGGGAAGCTCCCTAGCGCTCGCGCGCCAGCACTGGTGGGCCTGCCCATGTACAAATTCGCCTTCAAGAAAAATGTGGAAAAACAGGAAAACAAGAAAAAGGTGAACAAAAAAAAGCTCACGGATTTTTAATTTTTTTCATGAATTTGGAAAAAGTTCATTGAATTAGAAAAAAGTTCACCAATTGTTTTTAAAAAATTGAATATAAAAAATATCATCCATTTTGAAAGAAATATCATACATTCTTTTAAAAAAAGTTCACCAGATTTGAAAAAATTAAAAAAATCATTTCATTTTTAAAAAGTTCATCAAATTTGAAATGAAATCTTCGAATTTCAATAAAAGTTCATCAATTTATTAAAAAATAATCGCAAATTTTCCATTAATTTTGAAAAGTAAAAAGTCGAATAAACCCGCCTTGAAAACTGAATCACGAACAAGGAAAACCGGCTTGGGAAGCTTCCCAAACCAGGCTTTCACGAACGTCCTGAAAATGAAATAAATGGCTTTTTTCGAATATGCACGAATATGTGTACTATATATTAAAATGGATGGGGTAAAGAGCCCCTCCACGATGGCAGTTACAACCCCAACTTCACCATCTAGATAACATACATGCTATCCTATCTCATCAAGACCAACCGCAAGCGCCATAAGTAAGGCGTCCACACCGGCCTTTAGAAGGCTAAAGGCCCGCCGTTCTCTACTTTCTCCCTTTGGCCACCACTGAATGAATTAAACTTGTGGGTGGGGGGTTGCTCCGTCGAACATGCTCATATTTCGGTGCTTTCATAATTCCCACATTTTAAAACATTATAACCGAGCACTCTTTGAGCCCTCACAGGACCTTCTCAGACCAAGAACGTTTTGAGCCGTTGGATCCGGACTTGTGAGCATTTTTGGTCATTGGATCAACCTCTGTTCGCTGCAGTTTCCACAAGTTGGCTCAGGCAGCTGCTCTCGTAACAAAACTGCCCTTCTGTGATGAATTGGGCCAACATGGACCTTTTGAATGTTTCCCCGGGTGCGATGATGGAGAGCCGCTTCAAACCCCCACATCTCTCCTTTCACGAGAATCACGACCGTTGCGACCGCGTCCACCCTAGGTCTGCTCGCCGCCATGACGGTTTCCCCATACCTGAGGCTTCACTCATAAACATCTCCTTCCCATCCGTCTCCTCCTCATTCGATCCGTCACATCATTGTGAATGTTGAACATATGTACATGTACGTAGGTCTGGGTTTTGTATGCCGTACCTGGTGTGTCTCTCTCCATCTGTATATACTTGTATCTTGAGAGACAAGACACCGGTCGCACCCTTGTACATATATATATGTGCCTAGTGCACGATCAATCAATCATCGATGCACCAAATCATTCTCTACATGGTATCTATCGCAAGTCGATCCTCCCGCTTCCGCTAACCCTAGCCGCCGTCGCCGCCACCGCCGCCCCATGCCGCCGCCGCCACTCCTCTCCCCGCCGGGCCGCCCTCCCGCCGCGCCGCCTCTCCCAGCCGCCGCCGCCTCGGGCCGCCGCCGCCGCCGCGACCTACCGCCGCCGCCCCACGCCGCCGCCGCCACTCCTCTCCCCGCCGCGCCGCCCTCCTACCGCGCCGACCTCCCGCCGTGCCGCCCTACCCCGCCGCGCCGCCGCCATGTCGTCCGGCTCCTCGAACCCCTTCGCGGTTGACCCTACTGAGATCCGCAACATCAACATCCACACACGTGTTCCCGTCGTCCTCGACGCCTCCAACTCCACGCACTTCACGTGGAAGACGTACTTCACGTTGCTCTTCCGCGAGAACAGCCTCATGGATCATGTGGACGGCACCATCGACTCTCGTGACATGATGGACGACGCCGAGTGGATCGCCATCGCCGCCACCATCATCCGGTGGTTCTTCACCACCATCTCCAAGGACTTGTTCCACACGGTCGTGAGTGCTGGCGACGACGCTCGCGCCTTGTGGGTCAAGCTGAACGGCCTCTTCACCGACAACAAGCTTCAGCGCCGCGTTTTTTTGCAGCAGGAATTTTTTGACTGTCACCAGGATGACCAGTCCATTGATGACTACTACCGCCGCCTGAAGACGTTGGCGGATGAGCTCCGCGACATTGGCGCCAAGATTGATGACGACCTCCTCCTCAGCACTCTCACCGCTGGCCTCAACGAGGACTTCGGCAACGCCGCCTCCAACCTCACCTTAATGCCGGAGCCCTCCTTCCCCAAGTTTGTGGTGTACTTGCGGTTGGAGGAGTGCCGGATGAAGGGAGTCAAGAAGCATGTGCAGCATCACGCCCTCGCCGCCGGCACCTCCTGTGGCGCCCCACCACCGGGCGCCCCACCCGCGCCACGCTAGCAGCCGCCGCCTCCCGCGCCTCCGGGGTTTTTCCCCCTGCCGCCTGCGCCTCCCGCTCCTCCCGCTACCCCCCAGCAGCCCGGTGGCGGGCGTCGCGGCAACCGTCGCAGGGGCGGCCGCAAGCAGCAACAGGCGGCGGCGGGGGGGGGGGGGCTCGTCAGCAGCAGCAGCAGGTCACCCCTCCCTGGACGTACGACACCAACCCGTGGACTGGCGTCGTCCACGCGTACTCCATGCCGATCCCTCGGGCTCCCGCGCCGGGCATCCCCGGGCCCCGTCCGGCGAGGCACCAGGCTCTCTTCGCCGCGCAGAATGATGCGCCCTACAGCGGCTATGGTGCCGCGTCACTGCCAGCGCCTGCTTATGGGGCCGCGCCCGCCTACGGCGCCGCCGCCGCGCCGGCCTACGGCGGGTCTTACCATCCTCAGGTGCCGCCATCGTGGGACCCGGCCCTCCTCGCTGCCCTGCACTCCGCCCCGCCACCCAGTTCCTAGAGTGGCGGTGGTGACTGGTACATGGACTCGGGCGCCACCGCTCACATGACTGCTCATCCCGGTAACCTCATGTCTGCCACCCCTATTCATACTCCTACTCGCATCACCGTTGGTAACGGTTCCTCTCTACCCATTACACATGTCGGTCATATGCCGTTTCCTTCTTCTTCTACTCCTGTTAACATGTCTAATGTTCTTGTGTCTCCTAACTTAGTCACCAATCTAGTTTCTGTTCGTCGCCTTACTCGTGAGAATCCTATCACTATTGAATTTGACAATATCGGTTTTTCTGTGAAGGATGCCCGTACACGGATGGTTCTCCACCGATGTGATAGCCCGGACGAGCTTTATCCGGTGCATCCCTCCGGCGCCACCTCCACCCGTCGCCTCGCCGCCTTCGCCGCTAGTGTCGATCTTTGGCACGCCCGCCTCGGTCATCCCAACTCCACCGTTATGCGTCCGATTCTTCAGAGTTTTTCTTTCTCATGTAATAAGGTTGACAACCACACTTGTGAGGCTTGCCATCTTGGCAAGCACGTTTGTCTTCCCTTTAGCGAGTCTACAAATATTTCCACCTTTCCGTTTCAGTTATTGCATAGTGATGTTTGGACGTCCCCGGTTGCAAGCAACACGGGCTTTTTATACCATCTGGTGATATTGGATGACTTTACTCATTATGTGTGGACCTTCCCTGTCCGTCGCAAGTCCGACGTTCTTGCCACACTCACAGCCTTTTATTCATATGTCACCACACAGTTCGGTCGTCCTATTCTCGCTTTACAAACTGACAACGGCAAGGAGTTTGACAACGTCGCCGTCCGCAATCTTCTTGCGTCGCACGGCACCATCTTTCGCCTCACTTGTCCTTACACGTCCCAACAGAATGGTCGCGCAGAGCGCGTCATTCGCACTCTTAACGACTGTGTCCGCACGTTGCTATTCCACTCCTACGTGCCTCCTCGGTTCTGGCCGGACGCGCTCGCGACCACCAGCCTACTTATTAACATTCGCCCGTGTCGCTCACGCTGGAACTACACTCCTCACCAGCTCCTCTTCGGTGCGGTTCCATCTTATGATGGCCTTCGCATCTTCGGGTGTCTCTGTTATCCTAGCATCGCGTCCACTGCTCCTCACAAACTCGCTCCCCGGTCACTTCCGTGTATCTTCCTCGGTTATCCACCCAACACCAAAGGTTACCGGTGCTATGATCCAGTGTCCTACCGTGTTTTCACTTCACGGCATGTGTACTTTGATGAGCTGGTGTTCCCGTTTCAGCAGGTACCGTCACCCTCGGCGTCTCCCGCGGCCCGGTTTGCCCCTGCCTCCACCTTTGGCGCACCGTCCGGCCGCGCACTCGGCTCAGCCTTGCCCGCGCTCCCCGCGCCGGCGGCCCCCGTCGCCGCGGCACCCTCGGCCGTGCCCGCGCTCCCGGCGCCGGCGGCCCCCTCGGCGGCCCCTGACGCCGACGCCCCCTCGGCGGCTCCCCCGGCCGCCCCCGTCGCGGCCCCCGCTGAGGCCCCCTCGGCTGCCCCCGCCGTGGCCCCGGCCACCGTCACAGCCCCCGCCGAGGCCTCCTCGGCTGCCCCCACCGCGACACCGGCCCCCGTCGCGGCCTCCTCGGTGGGTCCCTCGACCGCCCCCGTCGTCGCGGCTGCACCCCACACTGGTGTGGTCACTTGGGCTCGGACTGGGACATTGCGTCCTAGCACGCGCTACACATCTGACGAGTACGCGTGTGCTGCATCTACCTCGGCACCGTCTCCACTCCCCACCTCTACTCGCGGAGCCCTTCGGGATCCGAACTGGCTTGCTGCGATGCATGAGGAGTTCGACGCCCTGCAGTGCAACAGTACGTGGCAGCTTGTCCCACGGCCTCCTCGTGCCAATCTCACCACTGGCAAGTGGGTCTTCTGCCACAAGACTCACCCGGACGGCTCTCTCGAGCGCTACAAGACGCGTTGGGTGGTGCGCAGTTTTCGCCAGCGCGCCGGCGTGGACTTCACCGACACCTTCGCCCCGGTTGTCAAACCGGGCACGATTCGCGCCGTCCTCTAGCTTGCTGTCTCTCGCGCCTGGCCAGTCCACCAGCTCGATGTGTCTAATGCTTTTCTGCATGGCCATCTCGACGAGCAGGTGTTCTGTCAGCAACCTACTGGTTTCGTCGACACCGACTATCCGGACCACGTGTGCTTGCTCTCCCGTTCTCTTTATGGGTTGAAGCAGACACCTCAGTCCTGGTACCAGCGGATCGTGGCCTTCCTTCAGCAGCAGGGGTCCCGGTCCACACGGTCCGATGCCTCCCTGTTTGTTTATCATCAGGGTTCCGCCACCGCGTACCTCCTCCTGTACGTCGAGGACAGCATCCTGACTGCCTCCTCGCCAGCGCTCCTTCAGCAGATCACAGCTCGCCTCGGCACCGAGTTCGCCCTCAAGGACTTGGGGGCTCTCCACTACTTCCTCGTCATCGAGGTTGTACGCCGGGCCACTGGCTTCTTCCTGCATCAGCAGAAGTACGCCTACGAGCTTCTGGAGCGAGCGGGTATGCTTAACTGCAAGCCTGCTCCCACGCCTGTCGACACGAAGGCTAAGGTGTCCGCCGTCGAGGGCTCTCCGGCGTCCGACTCTCCCTTCTACCGTTCCATCGTCGGTGCGCTTCAGTACCTCACACTGACGCGTCCGGACATTCAATACGCTGTCCAGCAGGTGTGCCTTCATATGCATGCTCCTCGTGATACACATTGGACTCTGGTGAAACATATTCTTCGGTATATACGTGGCACCACAGCTATGGGTCTCACTCTGACGGCATCACCTGACACCAGCCTTGTCGCCTACTCCGACGCCAACTGGGCTGGGTGTCTCGACACTCGACGCTCCACTTCCGGCTACTGCGTCTACCTTGGGCCCTCTCTGATTTCGTGGTCGTCTAAATGACAACCCACGGTCTCACGATCGAGCGCTAAGGCTGAGTACAGGGCCGTGGCCAACGCCGTCGCGGAGTGCTCTTGGCTACGACAGCTACTTCAGGAGTTGCTATGCGAGGTCACCAAGGCGACGCTTGTTTACTGTGACAACGTCTCCGTGGTCTATCTCGCCGCAAACCCTATCCATCACCGGTGGACGAAGCATATTGAGCTCGACATCCACTTCGTCAAGGAGCACATCGCACTTGGTCGTGTTCGAGTTCTCCATGTGCCCACCGATCAGCAGTTCGCCGATGTCATGACGAAGGGACTACCTACCTCGACGTTTGAGGGCTTTCGGTCCAGTCTCTGTGTCACCGGCGACGCTTCGACTGCGGGGGGGGGGGGGGGGGGGGGG